>WNGS01164437.1:54633947-54644112 GCA_020271785.1 Procambarus virginalis
AGGAAACAGAGTAGTCGAGAACCTACTATTTGGAACAAGTAGTGCTCGAGCAAAGGAATAGAGTTGGGAAACTTCCCAAACTGAGAACAAGAGACATAAAAGAGTAGCGTTTAAGTGTCGAAGTAGTGAACAATTCGAACGCATTAACAAGTGGTGGTGGTAGAGGTAGATTCCATACACAAGTGTAAGATGCGGCAGAACATAAAGACACTTGGACCAGTACATCAGTCTATTAAATGTTTGAAGGTGGGGACCAAAGAGTTGAACCTCGTCACCTCTAAGTACAAAATAGATTACCTAATATAGGCAAGTACACAAGCATACACAGAATTAACAAAAAAAGAATTGTTTCTCGGCATTCGAAACGTCCCTTTTATTTATTTTAAAGCTGAAATGTAGCTTTGTTTAAAACGACGCTGAGACACAGACACAACACAGAGACACAGACACAACACAAACGCTGCACAACAGTAAGCGGCAACACAACAGAATGAGATCAACACAACACAGTAAGGTGGGACAACTCAGTAAGGTAAAACAACAAGGCAAGAAAATACCGCTACACAACACAGCAACGCAACACAACTAGGCTACCCAACAATGTAACAAAAAAGAACGAGGCCTCACATCACAGGGCACACAACACAAGGGAAGGGAACTATCAGGGGAAAAGCATCAAGCCATTACGACTATATAAGACAAAAAACATCACAAGTCACACTGATTACAAAGAAACACACATGAAACAAGACAACACATACACATAAAAAAGTAACAAGTATGACAGTACAACACATCAAAAAGGCAACAACACACACATCTCAGAGCAGTGCACATTACAAAGCAACACACGTCTCAACACATCACAGAAGAAATCGATACACATATCAGTTGAGAATGAAGTGGAACCTGCTCTCCTAGAGTCAAATGTAATATTTCCCTCGGGGAAGGTATTTATGGAACCCTAAAGGCCAGAATCCACTCATACTTCACCCTCATCCCTTATCCCTTATCCACTTCCACCCCTTATCCTTATCCACTTCCACCCCTTATCCACATCCTTCCCAAACCTTTGGTCTTGAAAGCTCGAAAGCTGACCTTCAACAGGACCTTCATCCACAGTTCTTGATTAACTGCCAGGTACCTATTTACTGCTAGGTGAACAGTGGCATTAGACGTCTGGAAGCGTGTCTAAACCTCTTTAGTCGTTCACGGTTCTTGCATTGTATTTTGCGGTTCTGTTGGTGGTTAATTAGTTTGTTGATTGTATATTCTGGAATTGAATGTGTCCTGTTTGCCTCGCCTGTTAAGTGTTCTAGCTCTACAGGTCTCTGTTACCTCGTCTGTTGACAGTGAATCTTGGTACTGTAGCTGGGTCTGTTACCTCGTCTGTTAACGGTGAATCCTGTTACTGTAGCTGGGTCTGTTACCTCGTCTGTTAACAGTGATACCTGGTACTGTAGCTGGGTCTGTTACCTCGTCTGTTAACAGTGAATCCTGGTACTGTAGCTGGGTCTGTTACCTCGTCTGTTAGCAGTGATCCTGGTACTGTAGCTGGGTCTGTTACCTCGTCTATTAAAAGTGATACCTGGTACTGTAGTTGGGTCTGTTACCTCATCTGTTAACAGTGATACCTGGTACTGTAGCTGGGTCTGTTTTCCCGTCGTCTAAAATACATCATCTGGTCACTGGTACTTAATCAGCTCGTCTGTGTGAAAGGTTATCGTGATGAATAATTCAAGTGGTAGAGCTTCAGTGAGACGATGTGTTGATATTAATACATTTGGTGTGAACTGGTAAGAGCTAATGGAACGAGCCAACATAAATGTGAACGAAATGAAATGAAAATATTGAATCACATCTCATCTCAAGGAAAAAAAACACAATTCTTGTGAGGAAATGATTCTGTCTTGAATTGACGAGAGAGAGGAAAATAAAAACATATGAAAACTATATTTTTACAAAAGGAAAGTTACAAGAGGATGGTGGCAAGTGCTGAGCAAAAATATATGGTGCGTAGGGAATAATTCTTGAAGTCGACGGAGACTGGATCAGTGTGGATTGACAGGTCCTGGGGAAGCTTGCCATCCATCACTGACTCCTGTCTCTCCTGTCACTTCCTGGGTCAGGCTAAGGTCCTTCCTTCTTCTCGACCAGGAGTTAATTATTATTCTTTACCTCTGGTAATTAAATCGTTTATAAGACGAAGGTCCGGATATGAATAAGACCAATAATTGGTAATGACGTTAAAAGCAAAGATTAATTTTATTTGTGTTGAAATTGGTTATGTTTATGAGTTTGACTTTGTTTTAATATTGAAATTCAAAATGTATTGAAAATATACAGGTAGTATATTTTTAACTATGAAATTATCGTAGTCATTAAAAATTCTGTATAACCCTGATGCATTCTGATTTTTTTTCGTTTCTTTTACGCAGGTGGGTAAATGAACAGACGGATTTTGACTTATTAGCAGACAAGCTTTCCCTTCCCCTAAGCCCAACACCTCGTGACAATCTAATCCACTTATCTTTTAACTGGTGGATAAAACTCATCCACCAATTTCTCCAGGAATCCGAAATACCAGTCGGTAAACAACCGAGTTCAAAATAACGTCTGTGGGAACAGATGGAAACAGATAGGGATTTGCGCCCAAACAGTCCTCCCTGGCCAGGACTCGAACCTAGACCAAATAGCTTGCGAGACGCGGGGCGAGTAATTTACCGCTTCACCACCAGCGCCTCAGTTTACTCCTCATGGAGTTAATTGAGATATATTCACCGAGAGGTGAATATATCCAAATTAACATTATGATGAACTGTGAGAATACACTCACAGTTTGATTATTTTTTAATCTGGACTAAAGCAAACTGGTTGGTCTGTAACCTTGGAGTTGGGTTTAAGGGTTTTATTTGTCCGGGAACACATCAATATGTACTAACATATGTATGAATGTGTAACTTGCTCATCACCTTCGCGGCCTCCGCCCAAGTCAAACTGCTAGCTAAACTGTCCACCCTGAATCTCTCTGTAGTTGCCATCCCTGTATAAGGGTACATGTATGTATCCGTGTACACGGTGACGTGTATGTATCCACGAACACGGTAACATACATATGTATTGTGAAGGTTAAAAACTGAATGATATCTATCCAAATGAATTAATGCTGAAAGTTTTAAAGCTGAAGGGTTCAAAACCGAGGTCCTGAAGCTTGAATGATCCCAGATACCCAGGAGTCAGGTTCCTGGGTGTCCAGGCTCCAGATACCTCCCAGTTATCGTGACTGATGGGGGCAGTTAGAGGCAATTATAGATACAGAAAGATAGCTTCCTGCTGACTTGGTCAACCTCGACCATATATACCTCAAGGAATCCGCTCCTTCCCCCTAACGCTTCGCTCGGACCTTTGGCCCGAGATGTTTGAGGTAGTACGAGACGCTGCAAACTGTCTTATTATATACAGGGATCAGTGACAGAGTTTTAATTATTAGCTTTAATATATCCTCCTTGTCCTCTAGGAAGTTTGTGTGTTGAACTTTTATATCTTTGCTGTGGAAGCTTTGTTTTTAGGTAGAACTCACTCGTACTTATATAGTGCAGAGGTAGCTAGCTCTCTCTCTCTCTCTCTCTCTCTCTCTCTCTCTCTCTCTCTCTCTCTCACCAGTATGCATCATGTGTGGCACTATGTATCACATGTGTATCACATTGTTGACCAGACCACGCACTAGAAGGTGAAGGGACGAAGACGTTTCGGTCCGTCCTGGACCATTCTCAAGTCGATGGGGGGAAGTCACATGTGACTGCGACTGATTTATGTATTACTCAATACAAAGTTTGAAGTGTGTGAATTAAGTAATGGGTGTGAACAGGGTAGTTGAGGACCCGGCGGTAATAAGATAATGAACAAATATATTTGCGTATTGCGGTCATGATTTTGAGATTTTTTGTAGACATCAGTGCCTAAAGCTTTTAGAGAGTCGCGTATGTTGGTCAGTAGGTCTTCTGCAGTTCTCTTTCTTGTTTCATGAACCCTTATTATAGAGACAATTGTTTTTCCTCCTTGGGTGCAACCTTTCTTTCCCTGCCAATATATTTACCTTCGCTGTGTCAAATGGAGATTCACGAATCTTCACTATATTTATTAAGTTCTTCTTTAGATGAGAGGGAAGTTAACCAAAAATTAACTCTCCAAAAGTTTATTTTACGGTTTTGTGTGGCCTTACACTATGAGATACGTTACGTTAAACGTGTCAACATTTCAAAGGGAGGAGTGAAGTGGATACAAGTTAGCTTGAAGAACCGAATATAAATCAAAGAGGGAGGAGGCGTGAAGGGAAGTTAGGTGTCGCATAGGCCAATACGCATTCTGCATTGTCCTTGATTTTCCCTAACAGTTTGCCACCTACACCTGCAATGAAGCCAGCGAGGACGTCCCGCCACCTCCACCATCACCACTATCACCACCATCGCCACTATCACCACCCTCGTCACTATCACCACCATCTACACCCATCCGTCAACTAGAAGCTCCCTTGTCCCCCACTGACCGCCGCCTCTCTGTTATTCGGTCTCTCATCTGCATTCGTAAATGAAAAACTATACTCGACTCCATAAAAGTATCAGATTATAGATTTTCTTGGCTGACAATTAAACAGCTTTGATGAATTATTTATCAGGTTTTCAGGAATTGATTTTGAATGCCCTCCAGCATTTGTGACATTGTGAGTGCGGTTTTGAACGTGATGCTAAAGCATTACATTTGCTGTATGCAGCAAGCAAACACGGTATCAAAACTTTCACCTGTAAGTTCACACAAGTTCTCCATTCTTGCTTTTGTTTGTCAATGATTTGATTTTGGAAATCATCAGAGATCTGCAATCTTCTAGTGACTGCAGGCCATAATAGTTGGAAATAATATTTAATTCACAAGACTCATCGGGGAGTCGAACTTGACTTCGTCTCATTTGAATAACAGTCACTTAAATGGACATCAGAGTAATTTACACATGGAATCTCTTTCGCTTTTTCCCCTTGTGTACGTGAGTACTAACATTTCATTCACTATAATCATTCGAGGGTACGAACTCGAATCTCAAAATTAGGACACCGTCTTAGCAAACATGCAATGAGTGCTCACAATAAGGAAGAATCTCAGAAGTGGCTAAATGGTTTGAAATGTTTTGATGGTATTTGCTTAGTCTGTCGTACTGGGTCTGTCGTACTGGGTCTGTCGTACTGGGTCTGTCGTACTGGGTCTGTCGTACTGGGTCTGTCGTACTGGGTCTGTCGTATCGGGTCTGTCGTACTGGGTCTGTCGTACTGGGTCTGTCGTACTGGGTCTGTCGTACTGGGTCTGTCGTATCGGGTCTGTCGTACTGGGTCTGTCGTACTGGGTCTGTCGTACTGGGTCTGTCGTAACGGATTTGTCGTTTTGGGTCTGCTTGATACCTGTTTGATGGGGTTCTGGGAGTTGTTGTTCTCCCCAAGCCCGGCCCGAGGCCAGGTTTTACTTGGTGAGAGTTTGGTCCACCAGGCTGTTGCTTGGAGCGGCCCGTCTGTCGCCCTTCCTCACTCTGCAGCTTAACTTGAGGCACATTATTGAACAGATGTGGCTTTACATAACCAAAAGCATTCGAACCTTGGCGATGTTCGTAATCAATCGTAACCAATGTTCTTCGGTCCGAAAACAACGTCTTGAACGTCAAGCAATTTTACATTGCTTGCAATTTCTCAGACGCGTCGAATTGATTTCGAATTTCCCAACGCTATGATTGATAGCATCAAAATAACCATGAATTAAGTGTGACGGCAAGTTGCAACATAACGCAAGGGTATAATGCAATATTAAGCCAAACGGGTCTAGTAATAATCAAGGACAATATTCCTACAAGTGTCGCAAACTCTCATCATCGCTGGAACCAGTTTTTCTCTAAGAGTATTTATTACTGAGCTCTACACACAAGTATACCAATACGGTTCTACAAGGTTTAGTCTGCTCTTAAGCACAACATCATCTTGTAATAAATATGCCTGTGGATGCCTCGTAAACCATAACAAGATTATGTAAGATATCCATCATGTACCAGGCATCCATAAATTTGAATCATGTTTTGCTATTAGTAGCAGCAACAACAGTATCAACAACAGCAACAATTTCAACAAAAACAGCAGCAGCAGCAACACTATCAACAGCAGCAGCAGCAACAACAGCAGCAGCAGCAACAACAGTATCAACAGCAGCAGCAACAACAACAGTATCACAGCAACAGCAGCAACAACAGTATCAACAGCAGCAGCGCAGCAACACAGCAGCAGCAACAACAACAGTATCAACAGCAACAGCAGCAACAACAGTATCAACAGCACGCAGCAGCAACAACAGCAGCAGCAGCACAACAGTATCAACAGCAGCAGCAAGCAACAACAGTATCAACAGCAGCAGCAGCAAAAAACAGTATCAGCAGACAACAATACCACACAGCAGCAGCAGACACAAGTATAGCAGAGCTGAAGATTATTCACAGGATTCGTTCCAGGGTTCGCGTTATAGTTCTTTATAATCCCAAACGAAGGACTGTGATTAATGTGTTGACGTCCGCCCGCCCCAACACGTGAGGCCCACTCAAGTAATCTCCCTTATCTACACACCTCAGTAAACTCACCCAACCCACCCACCGCCACACACACAAAAAAAAAACTGAAACAAATCACAGGCTTTCATATACACTTACGCCTCGAACGAAGCCTGGTTTACCTTCATTCATATTAGCCACAAATACAAGTATTTACACTCCCCAGGAATAGACAGTAAGTTTATTTGACTTTGCAGGAAGACGTCAACACAGACGCACCTCTGGCAGCATTATGTTCCTGGTGTGAATTAAAGTGGCGTAGAGAGTCGCAGCAGGGAGTCAGGCCAGGGAGCAAACATGTCGCCGTGTGGGAGTGATGAGTTCAGATGGAGGGAAGATAGCAGGGCAGGAGCTTCCAGTCAGATACGCGACCCCTAGACCTGATGACTGCCCAGATAAACGCTCCGACTTCCTCACTAAAGTCGGTAAATTAGCCAGCTTTTATGCTATCCTTAGGGATCGAGATAACATTGATGTATTTCGTTTAACGGCTTCGAGACACGGAATAATTCGTACATTTATTAATAGTGTCAACGAATTCCAAAGCAATCTACGGAGGTCCCACAACGTTATAGATGTTGACATTTTTTTTTAAATAATATATAATATTTCCTCTTATGTTGTTATTGACATATGGGAGACAGGTATGAAACCCTTCTGAATAAATATGTAATAGTCATTCATTACACTTTGCCATCTTGAATGTAGAATTATGAGCAGTGACTGAAGATGCTATCACAAATCACAAATACTCCCTTCAGTCTTGGTATATATATAATATATATATATAATATATATATATATATATATATATATATATATATATGTCGTACCTAGTAGCCAGAATGCACTTCTCAGCCTACTATGCAAGGCCCGATTTGCCTAATAAGCCAAGTTTTCATGAATTAATATATTTTCACTAATTTTTTTCTAATGAAATGATAAAGCTACCCATTTCATTTTGTATGAGGTCAATTTTTTTTTATTGGAGTTAAAATTAACGTAAATATATGACCGAACCTAACCAACCCTACCTAACCTAACCTAACCTATCTTTACAGGTTAGGTTAGGTTAAGTAGCCGAAAAGTTAGGTTAGGTTAGGTTAGGTTAGGTTAGGTAGGCGAAAAACAATTAATTCACGAAAACTTGGCTTATTAGGCAAATCGGGCCTTGCATAGTAGGGTAGGCTGAGAAGTGCGTTCTGGCTACTAGGTACGACATATATATATATATTATATATATATATATATATATATATATATATATATATATATATATATATATATATATAGATGGTCACCATCTGGTGACCATTTTAGCCTTGTTCAGGTCTGGCCCAGGAAGGACAACCCCATCGATTGCTGTTGATGTTGAACTAATGTATATAAAAAAATGTGTAAGTCAAGTTGTTCTAAAGAACGCCTTACCAAAATCATTCCACAGGCTGACTTGCCACAACCCCAAACCGCCAGGACCAAGAGTAAGACACAGCCCACATCCACATCTAGGTATCCAACATGTACTACTACTGGCTTACCAAGGAAAACAGACACATCTATAACCCACACATCCTAAATGGCTCCCCTAACCTTCATGACTTGGAACGCATAAACGCATCAAAACATCCCTCACAGAACTTAAACAATTCATTTACTCATCCAAACCGGACTTAGCTTCCATAACCGAATCCTGGCTCACTCCCAACAAAATCCTATTTTTAAAAACTTTCAGATGCAGAGACTCGACAGACCCAACCGTATGGGTGGTGGTATTTTCCTCCTAACACGGAGTAACATGACATGTAAACCTGTAACGTTTACACATTTTGTAAATGGTAAACTAGAAATTTTAGCATGCCTAATACCCAACAATGGTACACACATATCCTTTCTGGGTATATACAACGCTGGTGGCACAATAAATTTAAATGAACCGGAATTTTATCTAAACCAATTACGGCAACCGATCATTGTTACAGGTGATGTAAATGCAAACCACCCCACACGGAGTAGAGGTACCCAAAATACTGCAGGCACCGACTTATATAACTACTTAGACACTACACCATATATTCTTCTTTCGGCCGCCCTACCTTGCAACCTACTTTAACTACAGAACAAATTATGAAGCCTCATTGGACATCTGCTTTGGCTCGGCGTACTTTCAACATGAACTACAGTTTCATACTGGACCAGATATTGGTAGTGACCACAAGCCTCTCATTATAAAATTTACTAACTTTCAGCCACCATCCCACCCCCTAACGCTCCCCAAGTGGAACATTAAGAAACTAGATAAGAAAAAATGGGCTGATACTGTCGGTCTCCCAGATACAGACGATGGAGACCCAAACACGCGACTGTCCACAATCAACTCGGCCATAAATTCTGCAGCCACCCAAATGCTTAAGAAAACTTCAGGACATAGGTCCAACAAAACACTGAAACCATGGTGGAACGCGGAATGTGCACGAACAGTCTCTTTACGCCGACGAGCCATACAAAACAAAGACGTCAACCCTCCCTACAGAACTGGGTCAATATCCGGCGGGCCACAGCAGAAGCCAAAAACCATACTGTCAGCAAAGCGAGCATCATGGGCAAAATTTTGTAATAGCCTCACACCCACTACGCCACATTAAAAAGTCTGGGCTACATTTAACAGCATTAAAGGTCGCCCAACATTCCCTTCGTTTCCCCTGATGATCACGGTTCACTCTGTCAAACACCCCAGGAGCGTGCAAATGTTCTGGCTGAATGTCTTAAAGTTACCCTCTCAACACCCTTCCTTCATGCCCAGAACTCCTCCTCAGACAAGAAATTGACGTGCCATACTGCTACCTATGCTCGGCGTCGACAACATGTTTTTATTTATTTATTTATTTATTTATTTATTTATTTATTTATATACAAGAAGGTACATTGAGTTTGTGAGAATACATTGAACTAGGACAGTATTACAATCTTGTAAAGCCACCAGTACGCGCAGCGTGTTCGGCAAGTCCTTAATCTAACAGATAATTTTAAGTAGGTAAGTTCTATCAGAATTGATAAATGATAACAAATACATATTGCAAGAGAAAAATGAGATGAGAGAGCTTTGTAAGTATATTAACGCACATTGTTATATTAAAGCTCTGATTGATTACATTGACAGCTTGATTGGTAATTTAAAAGATTAATAGACACCATACAAGCAGATTGACAGCACATATAAGACAGCACTGATCATTATGGTAAAGATTTTCAGATTGGGTACATAAACATTGGGTGACTGGGTAGCAATAAATACAGATAAACAAAATTAATAAACACCATACAGCAGATTGACAGCACATAAGAAGACAGAATGATCACAATGGTGAAGATGTTCAAATTAGGAACATAAAGGTTGGGAGATGGGGTAGCAATAGATACTGTGCAATTTTAAGACAAAAGGTGATAAACTATGAAGATGAAATTAGGTACTTTTAGTATTGATTTTGAATGATGTAAAAGTTGGACAGCTTTTCAATTCAATAGGGAGTGAGTTCC
>WNGS01164437.1:54652448-54696361 GCA_020271785.1 Procambarus virginalis
ATATATATATATATATATATAATATAATATATATATATATATATATATATATATAACCGAAAACTCCCACCCCTAGAAGGATTCGAACCCAGGTAGTCAGGGTCTCTATGTCCCCATCAGTCCAGTGCTATAACTGCCCGTCCAGCAACTGTCAAGAGTGTTGGGAAGTAGTGACCCCATACATGCTCCCACCACCCGACAACACTCCTGGCATTTTGAAGTCGCTGGCCGATGGTACAGCACTCTACTGCTGACCGGGTTCGAAATCCTTCAGGGATTTCTGCGGCTGGCAATGCCTCGGTCGAAGGTTCGCGCCACCTTACAGCCTTAGTGGATTTTATCATGGATTTATACCACGTTAATGTGATTTATGTGAATAACCAATACAATAATCATAATTATACGCAGCCCAGTGTCACAATTTGACAACTCGGAAGCGTTCGAACTTGAGCTACAGATGTAACCTATTAAGACAAAGGCTTAGGGAACTTCAATATATTATATTTGTGTCCATTTTCATGAAATTCAGCAGTTTCACGGATTGGTCGATTCCGGTAAAAATGAGATGTAAAAGATGGGAGGACAGGCTACAAAACCCACTCAAGATGTTAAGTGAGAAAAGTATTTCTGATTATGGTGATTAAAAACATGGCTTCTGAGTACTTCTGTAACCTCCTCTTCGAAAAGACAAAGCTGGCGATCTGTTTTATAGACCGCTTCTAATCGCTATTAGTGTAATTTCCAGGAAATAAAGACGTTGTCCATTACCTTCATATTGCATATCATAAACCAAGGTATGACTATAATCTACACAGGCAAGCTCGTTACGAGAGCCCGTCAAACGAGATCAAGAACAAGTTTAGCTCCTTTTGTGAAGTGTTCCTACCGCCCGTATTACAAGCTAACAAGGCATAAACCCTTAAATCATGAATACATGAGCAGATAGGAGAGTGATAGGGCGAAGGGTCAGGGAGTGTGTAATGGGAGGGATGTGTGTGTGTGTGTGGGAAAGGGACGTGGGAGGGGAGAGAAGGGACAGACAGGAGAGGGCCGTCGTGCCTCGACTAACACTATAAATTTGCATTGATTTAGACACCTTGTTGGTGTTGGGCTCGAGAATTATCAACTTCTGAAGGGTTATTAAAGCCACTGCAGCAACTTACTGACCATCCATATATATATATATATAGATATATATCTATATAATATATATATATATATTATATATATATATATTTATAATATATATATCGTTGTTGTTCAGCGTTCGTTGAACTACAGTTCAACGAACTGTTTGTTGTTGCCTTCAACATCGTTCTGACAGTTTCCACGACGACACTGGAGCCAATCGTATTGGCGTTTGCCTTTCCATTGGAGACTTCGGGACCGTGGAGAGAGGGGGGGGGGACCTGCTGCATGGGTGACAGCTTCTTCCCCGTATCAACCTACCTGGCTTTGCGCCTGGAGAGGCCACTCCAGACCGACAACCAGAGCGCAACTCCATAGTCTCCTGAGACAGATGGGTGCCTACTGCAGCTACATTATATATGTGTGTTTACATTATATAGTGCGAGCATCTGGCGTGGCTCCGGGGATAGGGGCTACATTTTCACTCCACGTAATCTTCATCACTGTAACCATCTTCACTGCAACAATCTTTACTACTCAACCATGAGCAATGTATCCATCTTCTCACATGTCAGTCTAAATCTTGAATATTCGGGGAGTCATTACCTCGCTAAGATATAACGAAGTTGGAGAGCGCCCCGAGATACAGATATAACGAAGTTGGAGAGAGCTGAGATATAGATATAACGAAGTTTGGAGAAAGCCTCGAGATATGCCACTTAACTAGCTCCGGAGCTGATAGACTGAATTATAAAGAAAGAAAAACTTGCTAATCAAGGAAGTTGGAAGATTCAGGGTAGGAACGATAAAAAAGCAAAATATTATCAAGAAACAGAGTAGTCGAGAACCTACTATTTGGAACAAGTAGTGCTCGAGCAAAGGAATAGAGCTGGAAACTTCCCAAACTGAGAACAAGAGACATAAAAGAGTAGCTGTTTAAGTGTCGAAGTAGTGAACAATTCGAACGCATTAACAAGTGGTGGTGGTAGAGGTAGATTCCATACACAAGTGTAGATGCGGCAGAGTATAAAGACACTTGGACAGTACATCAGTCTATTAAAGGTTTGAAGGTGGGGACCAAAGAGTTGAACCTCGTCACCTCTAAGTACAAATAGATTACCTAATATAGGCAAGTACACAAGCATACACAGAATTAAACAAAAAAAGAATTGTTTCTCGGCATTCGAAACGTCCCTTTTTATTTATTTTAAAGCTGAAATGTAGCTTTGTTTAAAACGACGCTGAGACACAGAGACACAGACACAACACAGAGACACAGACACAACACAAACGCTGCACAACAGTAAGCGGCAACACAACAGAATGAGATCAACACAACACAGTAAGGTGGGACAACTCAGTAAGGTAACACAACAAGGCAAGAAAATACCGCTACACAACACAGCAACGCAACACAACTAGGCTACCCACAATGTAACAAAAAAGAACGAGGCCTCACATCACAGGGCAACACAACACAAGGGAAGGGAACTATCAGGGGGAAAAGCATCAAGCATTACGACTATATAAGACAAAAAACATCACAAGTCAACACTGATTACAAAGAAAACACACATGAAACAAGACAACACATACACATAAAAAAGTAACAAGTATGACAGTACAACACATCAAAAAGGCAACAACACACACATCTCAGAGCAGTGCACATCACAAAGCAACACACGTCTCAACACATCACAGAAGAAATCGATACACATATCAGTTGAGAATGAAGTGGACCTGCTCTCCTAGAGTCAAATGTAATATTCCCTCGGGAAGGTATTTATGGAACCTAAAGGCCAGAATCCCACTCATACTTCACCCTCATCCCTTTTCCTGAATTTTCCGTCCTTATCCTTATCCACTTCCACCCCTTATCCACATCCTTCCAAACCCTTTGGTCTTGAAAGCTCGAAAGCTGACCTTCAACAGGACCTTCATTCCACAGTTCTTGATTAACTGCCAGGTACCAATTTGCTGCTAGGTGAACAGTGGCATTAGACGTCTGGAAGCGTGTCTAAACTCTTTAGTCGTTCACGGTTCTTGCATTGTATTTTGCGGTTCTGTTGTGGTTAATTAGTTTGTTCATTGTATATTCTGGAATGAATGTGACCTGTTTGCCTGTCTGTTAGTGTTCTAGCTCTACAGGTCTCTGTTACCTCGTCTGTTGACAGTGAATCTGGTACTGTAGCTGGGTCTGTTACCTCGTCTGTTGACAGTGAATCCTGGTACTGTAGCTGGGTCTGTTACCTCGTCTGTTAACAGTGAATCCTGGTACTGTAGTGGTATGTTACCTCGTCTGTTAACAGTGATCCTGGTACTGTAGCTGGGTCTGTTTTCTCGTTCGTCTAAATACATCATCTGGTCATTGTAGTTAATCAGCTCGTCTGTTGTGAAAGGTTATCGTGATGAATAATTCAAGTGGTAGAGCTTCAGTGAGACGATGTGTTGATATTAATACATTTGGTGTGAAACTGGTAAGAGCTAATGGAACGAGCCAACATAAATGTGAACGAAATGAAATGAAAATATTGAATCACATCTCATCTCAAGGAAAAAAAACACAATTCTTGTGAGGAAATGATTCTGTCTTGAATTGACGAGAGAGAGGAAAATAAAAACATATGAAACTATAATTTTTACAAAAGGAAAGTTACAAGAGGATGGTGGCAAGTGCTGAGCAAAAATATATGGTGCGTAGGGAATAATTCTTGAAGTCGACGGAGACTGGATCAGTGTGGATTGACAGGTCCTGGGGAAGCTTGCCATCCTCACTGACTCCTGTCTCTCCTGTCACTTCCTGGGTCAGGCTAAGGTCCTTCCTTCTTCTCAACAGGAGTTAATTATTATTCTTTACCTCTGGTAATTAAATCGTTTATAAGACGAAGGTCCGGATATGAATAAGACCAATAATTGGTAATGACGTAAAAGCAAAGATTAATTTTATTTGTGTTGAAATTGGTTATGTTTATGAGTTTGACTTTGTTTTAATATTGAAATTCAAAATGTATTGAAAATATACAGGTAGTATATTTTTAACTATGAAATTATCGTAGTCATTAAAAATTCTGTATAACCCTGATGCATTCTGATTTTTTTTCGTTTTTTTTACGCAGGTGGGTAAATGAACAGACGGATTTTGACTTATTAGCAGACAAGCTTTCCCTTCCCCTAAGCCCAACACCTCGTGACAATCTAATCCACTTATCTTTTAACTGGTGGATAAAACTCATCCACCAATTTTTCCTGGAACCCAAAATAGCAGTCGGTAAACAACCGAGTTCAAAATAACGTCTGTGGGAACAGATGGAAACAGATAGGGATATGCGCCCAAACAGTCCTCCCTGGCCAGGACTCGAACCTAGACCAAATAGCTTGCGAGACGCGGGGCGAGTAATTCACCGCTTCACCACCAGCGCCTCAGATTACTCCAGATGGAGTTAATTGAGATATATTCACCGAGAGGTGAATATATCCAAATTAACATTATGATGAACTGTGAGAATATACTCACAGTTTGATTATTTTTTTAAATATCTTCTGGACTAAAGCAAACTGGTTGGTCTGTAACCTTGGAGTTGTGTTTAAGGGTTTTATTTGTCTGGGAACACATCAATATGTACTAACATATGTATGAATGTGTAACTTGCTCATCACCTTCGCGGCCTCCGCCCAAGTCAAACTGCTAGCTAAACTGTCCACCCTGAATCTCTCTGTAGTTGCCATCCCTGTATAAGGGTACATGTATGTATCCGTGTACACGGTGACGTGTATGTATCCACGAACACGGTAACATACATATGTATTGTGAAGGTTAAAAACTGAATGATATCTATCCAAATGAATTAATGCTGAAAGTTTTAAAGTTGAAGGGTTCAAAACCGAGGTCCTGAAGCTTGAATGATCCCAGATACCCAGGAGTCAGGTTCCTGGGTGTCCAGGCTCCAGATACCTCCCAGTTATCGTGACTGATGGGGGCAGTTAGAGGCAATTATAGATACAGAAAGATAGCTTCCTGCTGACTTGGTCAACCTCGACCATATATACCTCAAGGAATCCGCTCCTTCCCCTAACGCTTCGCTCGGACCTTTGCCCGAGATGTTTGAGGTAGTACGAGACGCTGCAAACTGTCTTATTATATACAGGGATCAGTGACAGAGTTTTAATTATTAGCTTTAATATATCCTCCTTGTCCTCTAGGAAGTTTGTGTGTTGAACTTTTATATCTTTGCTGTGGAAGCTTTGTTTTTAGGTAGAACTCACTCGTACTTATATAGTGCAGAGGTAGCTAGCTCTCTCTCTCTCTCTCTCTCTCTCTCTCTCCTCTCTCTCTCTCTCTCTCTCNAGGATTTTTTTAGTAAAATACATTATTCACTGATGCTGGGAAAATGAACATAAATTTTCTGCTTTTCATAATTTGGCCGTAGCACCATAAACCACACAACTTCAATACAGCCACGTACCACTGCGAGTATATGGGCCCTGATTCTTCCGAAGGTCGAACCACCAACTTCCCGCAGATTCAAAGCAAACGGGTAACTAACTTTTTAATATTCCGTTCTTATAAAATATTGATGTTTTTATTGTGTTGGGGGAAGAGTAGGAAATGGAGAAAAAGAGGGGGGAAGGAGCGGGAAAAAAGATGGAAGTGGAGAAAGATGGAGAAAGGAGTAAAGGGGCGAGGGAGAAAGATAATCCCGGGCACCGCTTGGTACTCTCCAGGTGGAGAGGAGAGAGAGGGATGAGAGGGGAGATCTTGGGGAAGATAGAGATGGAGAGGGGGGAGAGATTGATAATAAGAGAAAGTGGGAAAAGGGGGAGAGAAAACATCTGAGGACAGTTGGCTACCCCTCCTTATATACAATAAATATTACCAGTAAGAAACACCCAGTCTCATACCATTGACCTTAAAATAATAAAATGAAAAACAAATGAAAGAAAAAAAAATTTCTGGGACATTACATAACGCCAGGAAAAGCCAATAAAGAAAACAGTTATGAGACAGAATTGACATCCCACAGCACCAAGACGAGCTCAGAGAAAGAACAGTCTTATATACAAACTGAACCAATGTTATGTAATGACAGGTACAGCCAAGAAAGACAGGAGTGGACGGGACGCATACTATTAGTTCCTCGATTGTTATTCGACACTTCACTTCATAAGAGCTTCTTTGCACGCTAAAGCACCAGAGTATTAAGTTCGCTGGGAATGTACGTAGCAAATATAAACCTAAATGTGCTGACAGATCTTCTTGAGGTTATCTTGAGATGATTTCGGGGCTTTTTAGTGTCCCCGCGGCCCGGTCCTCGACCAGGCCTCCGCCCCCAGGAAGCAGCCCGTGACAGCTGACTAACTCCCAGGTACCTATTTTACTGCTAGGTAACAGGGGCATAGGGTGAAAGAAACTCTGCCCATTGTTTCTCGCCGGCGCCTGGGATCGAACCCAGGACCACAGGATCACAAGTCCAGCGTGCTGTCCGCTCGGCCGACCGGCTCCCCAGATAATGGATATTTGTCCAAAATCCAAAGAATGTCCAAATCCAGAATGGATTTGTCAGATAATGACAAAATCTGTACAGATTGATGACGTGAATACATGTATACATGAATTATACATGAATTGCTTACACTTGTATACATGAATTATTTATGCATGTGTTATGTTGATTTTTTGTACCGATGTATATAATTATAACCACAAATTAGGTAAATATCCACGCTCGTAATATATTATAACAATTTCTATGGAATTCAATGAATGAATAACTATGACATATATATTATACATCGATAGGAAATAATTAATTATGACTTGTATTCTATATTGTTAGGAAATAATAAAACTCGTTTAAAACAGGAACATAATAACTGCGATCACATGAGTGGCACCACCTGAGTGGCACCACCTGAGTGGCACCACCTGAGTGGCACCACCTGAGTGGCACCACCTGAGTGGCACCACCTGAGTGGCACCACCTGAGTGGCACCACCTGAGTGGCACCACCTGAGTGGCACCACCTGAGTGGCACCACCTGAGTGGCACCACCTGAGTGGCACCACCTGAGTGGGGTTCCGCTTTCTTAGTGCAGAGTTCTGACACAGGTCTTCCAAAGTACACCTGATCCTATTGTATAGTTTCCAGGAACATTAAGATTATCTTACTTTATCCTTTCAAGTGACCAGTTGCATGAGAAAATAGCTGGAAGTTATCTCACTATTATCATGGAGAGTTATTGTTGAATATGAGCAAGATATCCATGAATGACTAAGTTATATGCAAGCATACGAACACGTTTCATGGCGGACTGAATCTGTCAAGTTGATTGGCCTGATCCAAATGGGGACTATCAGGGAGCAAGATAAAGCTGAAGAATAATTACGCGTCTAGAAATAAGTCCCAGTTGCCTGTTTGCTTACACCCCATGACTATTCACCGAGCGGAAAATAGGTACCAGGGATTTTGTGGAATGTTTTGATTAACATCCTCCGGATGGCAAGATGGTGGCTAGGGATGATCTCAGTAAACTTAATAGGTTTCCCACCTAGTGTTAACCAGCTCAATATACCGTGTAACTCTTATATAACAAATACACCAATTTCAACCTAAATGCCACGTGGTAACGGCGATGACAATCAACAATCAAGAACGACCAGGACTCTTGGTAATAGAGAAGAGATTGGATTCATCTCTTTGGGTGCCAATAAATTCTCTTGCCAGAGAGAAGGCGTAGACCCAGAATAATATCAGTCTGTAGCAGAGCTCATTAAGACACGTACTAAATCATAGACAGAAGCTGGTAATTAAACTTAAAGTCTTTGAGAACAAAAACCAAGTTATTTGTACTATGAAGTATTGATAATGTGCCCTCTAAGATCATTCATGGGGTCGCAGACAGTTTAATTTCCGCGGGAAAGTTGTGGCCTTTTATGCTAAGACATCACGCTTGACAAGTCCTCCATTCCTCGACAGCCCTGCCGGTGGCTAAGTTTAAATAAGCCATGTGATTGGATAACGGAAGAAGACTGTAAAGCCAATTAGTAGTCCTTCGAACACGATAACATCAACTAGTCGAGTCTCTTCTTGGCACTGATTACCACACACTGTCATTTCCCTTAAAATTATTCAAAGTAATTCACATTGTCTTTTCCCTAAAATTAGTGAAAAAAGCTCACACTATCACCTAAAATTAGCCATTCGTGCCTTCCGTTTATAATTAATTTTAGCGAAATGGTCAGATGCATAATTTAACATGTACCTGTAATTGTCCACTGTGACTTAAAATTCATTTAAGATTGTTCTACAAACAATCTGTTTACATTTTTTGGTTCGTCTTGCAAATGCAAAAAAGAATAATCAATTAGACCTTAGTAGGCCATCATATTACAAATCAACTTAAGCAATTTGAGGAACCATAACTATTTAAGTCTTATATCAGATTGGCAAACAGAACTAGTTTAATTAATAGAAAATTAACTAGTTACATTTGGTGATCTAATAACAAATTTTCCTTAATTCAGTAAAACTCGTATTCTATGAACAATAAATATTGTTGTTCCACATACAAATATAAATGAATAATGTTGGTCGAAATAGGTACTCCAACTAAATGATTTGTATTGTAAGCACTGTTTGTGGCAGAGATTGATGGACTGGTTACGAAAAATGAGATGGAAGTGAAAACCTGTGGTACTTCAGGAGCTCTCTGACATATCCGATTGATCATTATTCACTGCACCATTAATTATTTTGCCATCGGGACTAAAGCCATCATTGCAGAGGCTACTACCATCAAATCTAAACACATACACATCCCTCAACTCCTTAAGGCAATGATTCTCAACCATGGCTCTGTGGAACTCTATGGTTCTGGGAGCCTGTGTCCGGGTTTCCGTAAGAATTAACAAAAGCCTGCGAGATAAAAATAAAAAAGTACGACTTGCCACCTTTTTTGTAACATAATACAAAAATTAATAATGTTTTAACATGACCAATTGCAGGCGATGAGTCACAATAACGTGGCTGAAGTATGTTGACCAGACCACACACTAGAAGTTGAAGGGACGACGACGTTTCGGTCCGTCCTGGACCATTCTCAAGTCGCTTGTGATGAGGAGGTAGAGAACGGGTAATAAATAGGCAAGAGAGAGGTGAGGAGGAAAGTAAGGTGTAGAGAATAGTAGTAATAATGAGAACTGCAGAAGGCCTATTGGCCCATACGAGGCAGCTCCCATTTTCCACCGAAGGAAAAGTAATAGGAATAAGAAGAGGATAGCAAGGGAGCGTAGGAGAAGAGAGAAAGAAAAGGAAAGAGAAAGAAAGATAAATGGAAGGGGTAAGCTTATGTTAAGTCACGTTTGTTAGAAAGATTAGAGCATTTGAGTATGTACTGTGAAAGGGAAGAGTCCACAGCAACAAAGCCAGGACTCATGTTCATGTTGGGAACATGAACTCATGTTCACTCATGTTCTTTCGTCCTCTTGACATTAAACTCGCCTTTCGACAAACTAACACACTTCGTAGCAATCTAGTTCACACTGCTCCTCCTGCTTCAAATGTTGCTGGTGTCTACTCTATTTCCTGTTCATCTTGTCCTCTCCAGTACTTTGGCGAAACTGGCCGTACACTGAATGACAGACTTAAAGAACACAAGAGAAGTGTTAAGTCTGCAGACACTAACAATGCTCTCTTCTGCATGTGAGGGATTCTAATCATCCCATTGATTGGTCTTCCTCCAAAATAATCTTCCTGCCTCTACTCTTCACAGACGCCGTCTTGTAGAATCGGCTCTTATACACCAAGTACCCAACATGAACATGAGTCCTGGCTTTGTTGCTGTGGACTCTTCCCTTTCACAGTACATACTCAAATGCTCTAATCTTTCTAACAAACGTGACTTAACATAAGCTTACCCCTTCCATTTATCTTTCTTTCTCTTTCCTTTTCTTTCTCTCTTCTCCTACGCTCCCTTGCTATCCTCTTCTTATTCCTATTACTTTTCCTTCGGTGGAAAATGGGAGCTGCCTCGTATGGGCCAATAGGCCTTCTGCAGTTCTCATTATTACTACTATTCTCTACACTTACTTTCCTCCTCACCTCTCTCTTGCCTATTTATTACCCGTTCTCTACCTCCTCATCACAAGCGACTTGAGAATGGTCCAGGACGGACCGAAACGTCGTCGTCCCTTCAACTTCTAGTGTGTGGTCTGGTCACATGACCAATTAATTAAACACTAGAAAGATAAATTTTGTTGAGCCGGGGATTTTTTTAGCGGCTAGGAATTCAGTTGGTATTATTAATAAAATAGCAAGCCCAAGTTTTACATTAAATTAGGAGAGCATTAGAATGTCTCCTAATTGATTCCAATTCTACAAATTTCCTACTGAAACTTGTAGATTTCAGAGAACGATCCTAGTCTCCTATTGGGACAGCAAATTTCTCATGGCTATGTGTACGTAACCAAGTGGTACCTCATCACTCCCAAGCTCCCACCAGAGTACCGCATTCTCTAAAGCTGCTCTTTGCTATCCCAGATCTGATTACTCTGCGTCCCTGGTGGAATGGTCTGCAACTGGCATAAGAGAAGGGTAGCAATAGCCAAAGCTACTCTTCTGGTGTTGCATGCATTATCTCGGTAAACTTAAATATACTTGCATATCCACTATAGTCGAAACCTTTATTACTCTCACTACTGGTCGACATAGCAAGAGAGCTTAGGGATAGTCATCTTCATCTTCACTTTCTATCGACTCGGTGTAGTGTAGTAGTAGTAGTAGTAGTAGTAGTTGGCGTCCATCAGTCTCAGGAGACTATGGAGATGCGCTCTGGTTATCAGTCTGGAGTGGCCTCACCAGGGCGCAAAGCCAGGGTAGGTTGATTCGGGGGAGAAGCTGTTACCCAGGCAGCAGGTCCCCCTTCTCCACGGCGCTGAAAGTCTCGACTCGACTCGGTGTATTAAATACCTAACGATAACAGGAGAACGATAGAAGCATCTCTCCACCTTCCTTCCCTCTCTGTAGAACATCAGCATCCAAGTCAAAAGCATCATTGTGAAGGTTAAAAGGGTTCGCGAAGTCTGGGATGCGCAATTCAAACTAAGGAACCAAAATTCCTGCACCTGTGACCACTTAAATTCTGTAGTAAAAGGATAAAAGGCTCCACGATGCACATATAATCCTCTTTACGTTTAATTTGTTTCTGACAGTATTTGAAGGCATTTCAATTCTCTTGGAAATAAGAGCATATGTGTCAGTTGGAGGAGAACCTTGAAATCAGCAGACACTGAGGGCCAGAATGGGCTGTGAATCTTTGGCAGAGTTAATTTGTCATTAAACTTCAGTTTTTTAACTAAGAATTCAAATCCACGAAGAACTCGTAAGAATTGCAGAGTTGTGCTTATGCTTGAATCATAGAATCTGTTATTAAGTAAATAGCGTGACTGAATCTTTGACATTGTTTTACGTAAATAGTGTTTGTTAAGCAAACAGTAGGTTGGGTAAATAGTGGCTAAGACCTTGAATGCATATAATAAATAACCTCACTTCAGATAACCTCCGGAATGTACATGCTAATTATTAGGTTTCTCGAAGACAATAAAAGAATTGAGAGAACAATACGTGACGTGTTTATGGGTTAAACTCCTTATTATAAGATTTAATGAGCTCTATCCGATTACAGTCATAACTTGAGATTCCCTTCACAACTGCGAGTGTTTTTTATTTTTTATTTTTTATTTTTAAGGTATTAGATCCCTCAAAACTATATCGTCAAAACGTAGAGTACCGTTTATTGAATAGATGAATTGAACCTTTTGTGAGGCAGTAAATCACGCAAAAAAAAAATATGCAAATACATTTTTTGTTGCTTTAGCATGTGACTCTGCTATCTTTTGGAGTGAATTACGAGGTAGTAAAATGTTTATGAATATATATTTTATCAACACTACATTCTCAAAGGAAAATAATCAAGATACATCCGACACATTAAAGGCAGGCAGGAAGGTCATAATTTAGCGCCTGGCTTACAATTATGAACAAATAAACGGCTGGAAAATAAATATAGTTGAAAATAGCTCGTGCAATCTGATATGGAGATTGTGCCCGTTGAGTAGTAGACCCACAAGACAATGATTTGTTGTTGCACAGGAATGTTATATTGATTATATGTGGCTTGGATATACTATAGAGTTGAGGAGATGTGTTGCACGACGCGAGGAGGAAGCTCAAGAGAGAGAGGGAGGGAGGGAGGAGAGAGAGAAGAGCGGAATGCGATCATTTGCTTCTCTGCAAGATCTAGAACAAGGATGGTCACATGTTACATCTAGAGCAAGAAGCAGCTACGGGCTCACCATAGCCCGTGTTACTTGGAACTTTTGTTCCAGGTAACGAATCTTAACAACAGCAACATCTAGAGTAAAACACACACACACGCACACATACATACACATACACACACACACACACACACACACACACACACACACACACACACACACACACACACACACACACACATACTAGAAAAAAGAAGGGAGAGGGGGGATATGACAGGAACATATAAAATACTCAGGGGGGATTGACAGAGTGGACATCGACGAAATGTTCACACGGAATATTAACAGAACGAGGGAACATGGGTGGAAGCTGGAAAGTCAGATGAGTCACAGAGATGTTAGGAAGTTTTTCTTTAGCGTGAGAGTAGTGGATAAATGGAATGCACTTAAGGAGCAGGTGGTGGAAGCAAACTCTATTTATAATTTTAAAACCAGGTATGATATGAAAATAGGACCGGAGTCTTTGCTGTAAACAACGATGGCTCGAAAGGCGGAATCCAAGAGTCAATACGCGATCCTGCAGACACAAATAGGTGAGAACAGATAGGTGAGCACCACACACACACACACACACACACACACACACACACACACACACACACACACACACACACACAACACACACACACACAGGCATTGGGGCGCTGATTGCTGAGTGGACAGCTCGCGAGACTCGTAATCCTGTGGCCCCGGGTTCGATTCCCGGCGCCGGCGAGAAACAATGGGCAGAGCTTCTTTCACCCTGGTGCCCCTGTTACCTAGCAGTAAATAGGTATCTGGTAATTACAACCGTTACGGGCTGCTTCCTGGGTGTGTGTGTGTGAAAAAATTAGTAGTTAGTGACAGTTGATTGACAGTTGAGAGGCGGGCCAAAATAGCAGAGCTCAACCCCCGCAAGCACAACTGGGTGAATACAACTAGCGAATACACACACAGATAGTAACAGGAATCGATAAAATCGATAAGGAAGACTTCCTCAGACCTGGAACTTCATGATCAAGAGGACCCAAAGTCAAGCTAAGGAAACAAAGGTGCCGCAAAAAAACATTAGCAAATTTTCTTTTGCAAACAGAGTGGTAGACGGTTGGAACAAGCTAAGTGAGAAGGTGGTGGAGGCCAAGACCGTCAGTAGATTCAAAGCGTTAAATGACAAAGAGAGCTGGGAAGACGGGTCACCACGAGCGTAGCTCTCATCCTGTAACTACACTTAGGTAACTACACTTAGGTAATTACACTTAAGTACTTACACTAAGAACAGATGTGGTCTCTCCAGGTTTGTGTGAGTGTCTTATGTCTGTCTGTCTCTCTGCTTGACTATGTATTCCTGTCCAGTCTTAGACTACATAATTGCATATTGTGGAGAGATGTATATTTAATATTTTGCACTTTCTATACATATAGCTAACAATAATGTATATTCTTAAATATAGTAATAATAGCAGTCTATATATATATATATACTTCCAACTTCATATATTGCTAAGAAGGTGGTACCTGGGTCTCTTCCCTCTACCCTCTCCCTCTTCTCTATTCCAATCTCCTCTTCTCTCATCTCTCTAGCTTTCTTTCCTCCCTCTTGCCCCTTCTCAACTTTCTCATTTCTTATCTCCCTTTCCCTGTCTGCCTCTGTCTTTCTTGTGTTCTCTTTGGCTATGTCTTCCTCTCTCTCTTCCCTGGTCGACCGAGTCTCTCTGTCTTTCTCTCTTATTCTGTCTTTTTTTTTTAGCTATATATGTTTCTTATACAACTAATAGTCTACCATTGGTGTGTGGCGTGCGAGAACTTTAGCAGTGTGGTATATTAAAAATATATATTTGTTGGCCATTTGCTTTTATAGAAAGGTGGGGCTTGAAAAATACCTTTAAAGCTACGGGAGGATCGTCTGTTTTATGCTACTACGAATAAATTAGGAACAACAGGAGGGAAGGGGAAAGAAGGGATTCCCTTCCCGTCAGCAGCAGAAGGGAAGAGAATCAGGAGAAAAACGTCATTCCATTTCAACTATATACCACTTAGAAGGGGTCAGGATATAAGGATTTGTGATGGGACGGAGGGAAGGAAATGGTGCCCAACCACTTGGACGGTCGGGGAGTGAACGCTGACCTGCATGAAGCCAAACCGTTGCTCTACCGTCCAGTGAATAATGTATCTATATCTGAGAGAATGTTTGGCTCCAAGGTCGAAGGCCAGACGCTTAGGGCAAGTGTCACGAAACGGTCAATGGTCTGGGGTGCGGCCACTCTATGTGTGAAAACATATCTACTATAACTTACAAATAATTACGTTAGAATTTTTCTCGAACAGCGCCTCGCTTAGTTCCTATTGGTCGAAACTCGCACCTCGTTACTGCTTCACCCAAATATACTGTCCACTGTAACGATCTTTATGACTAAACCTCCACCTTACACTGTTATCACCACATACCATCTACACTACACACTAACTTCGTCACTCTAATCAAAAGGTTGCATCAAGAATGCAAATCTAACCAAAACATGTGTTTTGAATGTCAATATCTGAATAAATATTCACATCCTCCCTACTCTGCCTTGCTTTTACCCTCTTGCCTCTCTTCTCTCCCCTTTCCCCCCTCTCTCCTCCCCAACCTTCCCCTCCCCATCCTCATCCACCCTATCCTTTGTGTCCCTACTCCTCCCCACTTCCCTTCTCCCCCCCCCACATTTCTATTCCCCCTTCCCTCCTGTTGCTACCGAATTCTCTCACCCCCTCCATACTCCTCCTCTCCCTTCCCCTTTCCTACCTCACGCTTCTTTACTCCCTCCCCGTTCTGAACCGCTTGGATTGGACGATCTCGCTTCATGCAGGTCGCCGTTCAATCCCCGACCGTCCAAGTGGTTGGGCACCATTCCTTCCTCCCGTCCCATCCCAAATCCTTATATCCTGACCCCTTCTAAGTGCTATATAGTCGCAATAGCTTGGCACTTTCTCCTGATAGTTCTCTCATTCTTCCTTACTACCTCCCCTAACCCCCCCCCCGATCTCCTACCCTTTCTCTCAACATGGACTATACGCACCCACGAAAAACTATGTAATTCAAAGTTATTTTCACTATTGTTACTTTGATGCAACTTTGATAAAACGTTGTGGTGCTGGTCACATACTTTATTTTTTTTAACACTATTAGTTACATTTGCATTCATGCAGCTACCCGTAAACTATATGAAGGGGAGTACAGGGTGTCAAAAAGCTAGCTACGTGACGTTAAAAATCCCCATCACACAGGATGGTTAGTCATACAGTGGCATGTGATAAATAGTTTGCACTAGCAAACTCTGGGTATATTTTGAGGATATCATGAACGCAAGAATGAATAAGATAGCAGTGATACTAAAAGTCCCCATCTCGCAGGATGGTTAGTCATACAGGGCCATATGTTTAGTAGCCTGCAATGGCAAATTTTGGGGGCATTATGAGGATATCCTCAAGAACAATTGAGTGAATAAAGTAATGCAAAGCTCCCGGTACTCATGTCAACGGGTCTGAATAGTCTGATAACTGGGCATTCTGGTGATGTAGTGTGCAAGCTCATGCCCCAGTTCCTGCTCACAGAGTTTGCTCCAGTCAAATTAGAAAATGTGAAAAATGCTGAAAAAAACGTTCGAGAAATTCTCTGGAAATATACAACCCTATTTAAGATATTATTTATCTTTGGCATTCATTGATTCAACGTTTATTAAAGCTGAAAATTCTGTTTTATGGCACTCAATATGCATTCAAGCACACATTTCAGGGCTTCATAAGAGTCGTTGGACAGTACAAATATTTAGCCAGGCATAGCAGGCTGGTAGTGCCAAAATCAGTCATGGGGGTTCAGAATGTGTAACTGTGACATGCTGTTCCTTCTTGAATTCTATTGACCCTGACCCGACCATGTTCGGCACGTGCCCCACACATATAAGGGTGCAAAGTTGAGTGAGGTTAACCCCAAGTATCTGCCCTCTAACCTCAGACAGACACTCAAATTTCTAGTTATAGAAGTCAAATTACTTCACTTAGGCTGCCTTAACATTTCTTTAGGTATGTGGCAAAGCCTTTATCTGTCCTGAGGACTTGTTTAACTTTCCTGTTTAATAACGTCCTCCATGATAATGAGTAAATAATTCAAATTGTATTCTTTACCACCTACATATAGTACTCAGGTATGGTAAAACATAAAGTTCTTCTCTAGTAAATACAAGGACAAAGAATTTATTAGAATTCCACTCGTTTCTTTCTCACTGTCAGTGACTTGACCAAACTCATTTTAAAAGGACCAGTCTTCTCCCTGTCTTGTTTAATAGATTTGAAGGAACCCTTGGTTGTATTTTATTTAACCCTCTTATCCTACCTCATTTTCCTCTTATCCCACCTTATTGTCCTCTTATCTCACCTTATTGTCCTCTTATCCCACCTTATTGTCCTCTTATCCTACCTTATTGTCCTCTTATTCCACCTTATTATCCTCTTATTCCACCTTATATCCTCTTATCCCACCTTATTGTCCTCTTATCGCACCTTATTATCCTCTTATTCCAACTTATTATCCTCTTATCCCACCTTATTGTCCTCTTATCGCACCTTATTATCCTCTTATCCCACTTATTGTCCTCTTATTCCACCTTATTGTCCTCTTATCCCACCTTATTGTCCTCTTATCCTACCTATTGTCCTCTTATCCTACCTTATTGTCCTCTTATTCACCTATTATCCTCTTATTCCACCTTATTATCCTCTATCCCACCTTATTGTCCTCTTATCCCACCTTATTATCCTCTTATTCCACCTTATTGTCCTCTTATCCCACCTTATTGTCCTCTTATCCTACCTTATGTCCTCTTATTCCACTTATTATCCTCTTATTCCACCTTATTATCCTCTTATTCCACCTTATTGTCCTCTTATTCCACCTTATTGTCCTCTTATCCCACCTTATTATCCTCTTATCGCACCTTATTGTCATTGCGTCCCTTTTAAGTGCCACATAATCATACTGGTTTATCGCTTTCGTCTGATAATTAGCTCCCACCAATGTACTGAGAATGTCTTACAATAAGCATTTATAATTTCAAGAACAATTTGATTCGCTAGTTTTTTCTCTCTCGGCGTAGCTAAAAACGTCACGGTAGACTGGTTCTAATATTTAGAATGTTCCTTTCTCAACTGTTAGATATTGAAAACATATATAATTTACTTAAATTACCCAGTAAGACTGCTTGAACAATGCCTCGTTAATCAAAGAATCTTTCCTGTTTCATAATTCTTGACGAGTGATGAAACTTGAAGACCACATAACCTGTTATTTAGGAAACAACTTATCTCATTAATAGAGATAAGACGATGTGATACATGGAATTCNCACACAACTTCAATACAGCCACGTACCACTGCGAGTATATGGGCCCTGATTCTTCCGAAGGTCGAACCACCAACTTCCCGCAGATTCAAAGCAACGGGTAACTAACTTTTTAATATTCCGTTCTTATAAAATATTGATGTTTTTATTGTGTTGGGGGAAGAGTAGGAAATGGAGAAAAAGGGGGGGAAGGAGCGGGAAAAAAGATGGAAGTGGAGAGAAAGATGGAGAAAGGAGTAAAGGGGCGAGAGAAAGATAATCCCGGGCACCGCTTGGTACTCTCCAGGTGGAGAGGAGAGAGAGAGAGGGTGAGAGGGGAGATCTTGGGGAAGATAGAGATGGAGAGGGGGGAGAGATTGATAAGAGAAAGTGGGAAAAGGGGGAGAGAAAACATCTGAGGACAGTTGGCTACCCCTCTTATATACAATAAATATTACCAGTAAGAAACACCCAGTCTCATACCATTGACATAAAAATAATAAAATGAAAAACAAATGAAAGAAAAAAAAATTCTGGGACATTACATAACGCCAGGAAAAGCCAATAAAGAAAACAGTTATGAGACAGAATTGACATCCCACAGCACCAAGACGAGCTCAGAGAAAGAACAGTCTTATATACAAACTGAACCAATGTTATGTAAGACAGGTACAGCAAGAAGACAGGAGTGGACGGGACGCATACTATTAGTTCCTCGATTGTTATTCGACACTTGACTTCATAAGAGCTACTTTGCACGCTAAAGCACCAGAGTATTAAGTTCGCTGGGAATGTACGTAGCAAATATAAACCTAATGTGCTGACAGATCTTCTTGAGGTTATCTTGAGATGATTTCGGGGCTTTTTAGTGTCCCCGCGGCCCGGTCCTCGACCAGGCCTCCACCCAGGAAGCAGCCCGTGACAGCTGACTAACTCCCAGGTACCTATTTACTGCTAGGTAACAGGGGCATAGGGTGAAAGAAACTCTGCCCATTGTTTCTCGCCGGCGCCTGGGATCGAACCCAGGACCACAGGATCACAAGTCCAGCGTGCTGTCCGCTCGGCCGACCGGCTCCCCAGATAATGGATATTTGTCCAAAATCCAAAGAATGTCCAAATCCAGAATGGATTTGTCAGATAATGACAAAATCTGTACAGATTGATGACGTGAATACATGTATACATGAATTATACATGAATTGTACACTTGTATACATGAATAATTTATGCATGTGTTTATGTTGATTTTTTGTACCGATGTATATAATTATAACCACAAATTAGGTAAATATCCACGCTCGTAATATATTATAACAATTTCTTTGGAATTCAATGAATGAATAACTATGACATATATATTATACATCGATAGGAAATAACTAATTATGACTTGTATTCTATATTGTTAGGAAATAATAAAACTCGTTTAAAACAGGAACATAATAGCTGCGATCACCTGAGTGGCACCAGCGAAATGGTCAGATGCATAATTTAACATGTACCTGTAATTGTCCACTGTGACTTAAAAATTCATTTAAGATTGTTCTACAAACAATCTGTTTACATTTTTTTGTTTTCATCTTGCAAATGCAAAAAAGAATAATCAATTAAGACCTTAGTAGGCCAATCATATTAACAAATCAACTTAAGCAATTTGAGGAACCATAACTATTTAAGTCTTATATCAGATCGGCAAACAGAACTAGTTTAATTAATAGAAAATTAACTAGTTACATTTGGTGATCTAATAACAAATTTTCTTTAATTCAGTAAAACTCGTATTCTATGAACAATAAATATTGTTGTTCCACATACAAATATAAATGAATAATGTTGGTCGAAATAGGTACTCCAACTAAATGATTTGTATTGTAAGCACTGTTTGTGGCAGAGATTGATGGACTGGTTACGAAAAATGAGATGGAAGTGAAAACCTGTGGTACTTCAGGAGCTCTCTGACATATCCGATTGATCATTATTCACTGCACCATTAATTATTTTGCCATCGGGACTAAAGCCATCATTGCACAGGCTACTACCATCAAATCTAAACACATACACATCCCTCAACTCCTTAAGGCAATGATTCTCAACCATGTCTCTGTGGCACTCAATGGTTCTGGGAGCCTGTGTCCGGGTTTCCGTAAGAATTTACAAAAGCCTGTGAGATAAAAATAAAAAAGTACGACTTGACACCTTTTTTGTAACATAATACAAAAATTAATAATGTTTTACATGTCCAATTAATTAAACAATAGAAAAATAAATTTTGTTGAGCCGGGGATTTTTTTTGCGGTTAGGAATTCAGTTGGGCTTGCTATTTTTTTAATAATGCCAAGTTTCACGTTAAATAAGGAGAGCATTAGAATGTCTCCTAATTGATTCTAATTCTACAAATTTCCTAATGAAACTTGTAGATTTCAGAGAACGATCCTAGTCTCCTATTGGGACAGCAAATTTCTCATGGCTATGTGTACGTAATCAAGTGGTACCTCATCACTCCCAAGCTCCCACCAGAGTACCGCATTCTCTAAAGCTGCTCTTCTGCTATCCCAGATCTGATTACTCTGCGTCCCTGGTGGAATGGTCTGCAACTGGCATAAGAGAAGGGTAGCAATAGCCAAAGCTACTCTTCTGGTGCTGCATCTCGGTAAACTTGAATGTACTTGCATATCCACTATAGTCGAAACCTTTATTACTCTACTGGTCGACATAGCAAGAGAGCTTAGGGATAGTTATCTTCATCTTCACTTTCTATCGACTCGGTGTAGTAGTAGTAGTAGTAGTAGGCGTCCATCAGTCTCAGGAGACTATGGAGTTGCACTCTGGTTATCGGTCTGGAGTGGCCTCACCAGGGCGCAAAGCCAGGGTAGGTTGATTCGGGGGAGAAGCTGTTACCCAGGCAGCAGGTCCCCCTTCTCCACGGCGCTGAAAGTCTCGACTCGACTCGGTGTATAAAATACCTAACGATAACAGGAGAACGATAGAAGCATCTCTCCACCTTCCTTCCCTCTCTGTAGAACATCAGCATCCAAGTCAAAAGCATCATTGTGAAGGTTAAAAGGGTTCGCGAAGTCTGGGATGCGCAATTCAAACTAAGGAACCAAAATTCTCTGCACTGTGACCATTTAAATTCTGTAGTAAAGGGATAAAAGGCTCCACGATGCACATATAACCCTCTTTACGTTTAATTTGTTTCTGACAGTATCTGAAGACATTTCAATTCTCTTGGAAATAAGAGCATATGTGTCAGTTGGAGGAGAACCTTGAAATCAGCAGACACTGAGGGCCAGAATGGGCTGTGAACCTTTGGCAGAGTTAATTTGTCATTAAACTTCAGTTCTTTTAACTAAGAATTCAAATCCACGAAGAACTCGTAAGAATTGCAGAGTTGTGCTTATGCTTGAATCATAGAATCTGTTATTAAGTAAATAGCGTGACTGAATCTTTGACATTGTTTTACGTAAATAGTGTTTGTTAAGCAAACAGTAGGTTGGGTAAATAGTGGCTAAGTCCTTGAATGCATATAATAAATAACCTCACTTCAGATAACCTCCGGAATGTTACATGCTAATTATTAGGTTTCTCGAAGACAATAAAAGAATTGAGAGAACAATACGTGACGTGTTTATGGGTTAAACTCCTTTATATAAGATTTAATGAGCTCTATCCGATTACAGTCATAACTGAGATTCCCTTCACAACTGCGTGTTTTTTATTTTTATTTTTTATTTTAAGGTATTAGATCTCTCAAAACTATATCGTCAAAACGTAGAGTACGTTTATTGAATAGATGAATTGAACCTTTGTGAGGCAGTAAATCACGTAAAAAAAATATGCAAATACATTTTTTTGTTGCTTTAGCATGTGACTTTGCTATCTTTTGGAGTGAATTACGAGGTAGTAAAAATGTTTATGAATATATATTTTATCAACACTACATTCTCAAAGGAAAATAATCAAGATACATCCGACACATTAAAGGCAGGCAGGAAGGTCATAATTTAGCGCCTGGCTTACAATTATGAACAAATAAACGGCTGGAAAATAAATATAGTTGAAAATAGCTCGTGCAATCTGATATGGAGATTGTGCCCGTTGAGTAGTAGACCCACAAGACAATGATTTGTTGTTGCACAGGAATGTTATATTGATTATATGTGGCTTGGATATACTATAGAGTTGAGGAGATGTGTTGCACGACGCGAGGAGGAAGCTCAAGAGAGAGAGGGAGGGAGGGAGAGAGAGAAGAGCGGAATGCGATCATTTGCTTCTCTGCAAGATCTACGAACAAGGATGGTCACATGTCACATCTAGAGTAAAACATACACACACACACACACACACACACACACACCACACACACACACACACACACACATACTAGAAAAAAGAAGGGAGAGGGGGGATATGACAGGAACATATAAAATACTCAGGGGGGATTGACAGAGTGGACATCGACGAAATGTTCACACGGAATATTAACAGAACGAGGGGACATGGGTGGAAGCGGAAAGTCAGATGAGTCACAGAGATGTTAGGAAGTTTTCTTTTAGCGTGAGAGTAGTGGATAAATGGAATGCACTTAAGGAGCAGGTGGTGGAAGCAAACTCTATTTATAATTTTAAAACCAGGTATGATATGAAAATAGGACCGGAGTCTTTGCTGTAAACAACCGATGGCTCGAAAGGCGGAATCCAAGAGTCAATACTCGATCCTGCAGACACAAATAGGTGAGAACAGATAGGTGAGCACACACACAACACACACACACACCACACACCACACACACACACACACAACACCACACACACACACACACAGGCATTGGGGCGCTGATTGCTGAGTGGACAGCTCGCGAGATCGTAATCCTGTGGCCCGGGTTCGATTCCCGGCGCCGGCGAGAAACAATGGGCAGAGCTTCTTTCACCCTGGTGCCCCTGTTACCTAGCAGTAAATAGGTATCTGGTAATTACAGCCGTTACGGGCTGCTTCCTGGGTGTGTGTGTGTGAAAAAAATTAGTAGTTAGTGACAGTGATTGACAGTGAGAGGCGGGCCAAAATAGCAGAGCTCAACCCCGCAAGCACAACTGGGTGAATACAACTAGCGAATACACACACAGATAGTAACAGGAATCGATAAAATCGATAAGGAAGACTTCCTCAGACCTGGAACTTCATGATCAAGAGGACCCAAAGTCAAGCTAAGGAAACAAAGGTGCCGCAAAAAAACATTAGCAAATTTTCTTTTGCAAACAGAGTGGTAGACGGTTGGAACAAGCTAAGTGAGAAGGTGGTGGAGGCCAAGACCGTCAGTAGATTCAAAGCGTTAAATGACAAAGAGAGCTGGGAAGACGGGTCACCACGAGCGTAGCTCTCATCCTGTAACTACACTTAGGTAAACTACACTTAGGTAATTACACTTAAGTACTTACACTAAGAACAGATGTGGTCTCTCCAGGTTGGTGTGAGTGTCTTATGTCTGTCTGTCTCTCTGCTTGACTATGTATTCCTGTCCAGTCTTAGACTACATAATTGCATATTGTGGAGAGTGTATATTTAATATTTTGCACTTTCTATACATATAGCTAACAATAATGTATATTCTTAATATAGTATAATAGCAGTCTATATATATATATATAATATATATATATATATATACTATATATATATATATAATATATATATATATATATATACTTCCAACTTCATATATGGCTAAGAAGGTGGTACCTGGGTCTCTTCCCTTTACCCTCTCCCCACTTCTCCATTCCAATCTCCTCTTCTCTCATCTCTCTAGCTTTCTTTCCTCCCTCTTGCCCCTTCTCAACTTTCATTTCTTCTCTCCCTTTCCCTGTCTGCCTCTGTCTTTCTTGTGTTCTCTTTCGCTATGTCTTTACTCTCTCTTTTTCCTGGTCGACCGAGTCTCTCTATGTCTTCTCTCTTATTCTGTCTTTTTTTTTTTAGCTATATATGTTTCTTATACAACTAATAGTCTACCATTGGTGTGTGGCGTGCGAGAACTTTAGCAGTGTGATATATTAAAAATATATTTGTTGGCCATTTGCTTTTATAGAAAGGTGGGGCTTGAAAAATACCTTTAAAGCTACGGGAGGATCGTCTGTTTTATGCTACTACGAATAAATAGGAACAGCAGGAGGGAAGGGGGAAAGAGAGGATCCCTTCCCGTCAGCAGCAGAAGGGAAGAGAATCAGGAGAAAAACGTCATTCCATTTCAACTATATACCACTTAGAAGGGGTCAGGATATAAGGATTTGTGATGGGACGGAGGGAAGGAAATGGTGCCCAACCACTTGGACGGTCGGGGAGTGAACGCCGACCTGCATGAAGCCAAACCGTGCTCTACCGTCCAGTGAATAATGTATCTATATCTGAGAGAATGTTTGGCTCCAAGGTCGAAGGCCAGGACGCTTAGGGCAAGTGTCACGAAACGGTCAATGGTCTGGGGTGCGGCCACTCTATGTGTGAAAACNTAAAAAAAAGAGTGGGAGGGGTAAAGGGGCGTAGAGATGTGCAAAAGGAAGAAAGAGAAGGGAGAGAAGGGAGAGAGAGGACGGAAAGAGAGGCAGGAAGAGAAGTGGGATAAAACAGAAAGGAGTTGTGAAAGACACACACACACACACACACACACACACACACACACACACACACACACACACACACACACACACACACACACACACACACACAATATCCCATTGCAACTATTACAAATAAGAAAGTTACAGTAGGCCACGAGAGTGTACGTGCAAGCCAGAACCGCAAGTAAGTTGAAGGGTATTCTCACACCCCGCACAAGTGGCCGTCAAGGAGGAATGGCTGTCTTGAAGGCAAGCTTTGACCAGTAATTCGAGCGTCATGATTGATACCTTTTTACAAGCCAACAGGTACAACTAACAGGTTCATGCACAGCCTATTAACTAGGCTAGTAGGCCGGGCACAAACAGCTATCCCTCACTATTAGAGAAGTACTCATGAGTAAACTGTTTAACATTAGCGCTAATGTTAATGTCGATATAGATAACTATATATATTTAATGATTTATTTTGTTAATTTCGATTTATAATTTAAAGTTGAATTCCTCTTCCCAGTCTTATCTCTTGACACCTGAACTACTGTTTATTCATCCCTGTTCCCTGGTTCAAGCTCCTCCAATGTTCTTCCCCTTGTCCACTCTCTGTACGTGGCATAGCGTGCATTTGTGTTGTAATAAATGACAATTACAGTATTAGGAGAAAGTATAAGCCTATATGACGCGTTGGGACCCCGGTTCGAGTCTCCTAGAGTTCAAGTGAAGGGAATATAAGCCTGTGTGATTTATATAACACTTGGAATGAATGTATGGACAAGGAGTTGGATTTGAAGGAGTGAAGGAACTTGGACAGTGAAGAATCTCCGTGAACAGTGGACAGTGAAGCAGTCTCCGTGGTGTAGTGGTAAGACACTCGCCTGGCGTTCCGCGAGCGCTATGTCATGGGTTCGTATCCTGGCCGGGGAGGATTTACTGGGCACAATTCCTTAACTGTAGCCTCTGTTTAACGCAACAGTAAAATGTGTACTTGGATGAAAAAACGATTCTTCGCGGCAGGGGATTGTATTCCAGGGACCTGCCCGAAACGCTACGCGTACTAGTGGCTGTACAAGAATGTAACAACTCTTGTATATATCTCAAAAAAAAAAATCAAAGCCGACCGCACATTGAGCAAAGCTATTGCTCTATTCATAATTAAACTAAATCATAATATTCTCTTTGAATGTGTTAAAAACTGAACAAGTAATTCATCAACCTAATTAATAAGCCAAGGAAAATATTATACCAGTGATTAAAGTGTCATAAATGAATCAACCAATTTAACAATTGTAGGAGAATATCCAAGTTAGTAAACCACAATTTATAAAAAACAAAACGAAAAAATGAACATAAGTCTGAAAAAGCAGTACAATGCGAGCATGACAGAGGTACCTGGAGGGACAGGTAGACACCAGTAGCCGCCAGTAGCCCCACACACCTACCAAGAGGCGAGGGTAGCCCGCACATTATCATATTACCTCCTTGTCACCCCATACCCAGATGCAGTTATCCCGCCTCCATCATCCCAATCACACGGTGGCTGCTCGTTAAATCTTCGATGCCACCAAGAAAGTCGCTAAATATCCGTGACTGGACCGAAGGGTGGCCGAGGGCCGCCATACGAGCGTGCTTGGTCTTCCCCGTGGATACGCCACCCCCTAAAAAAATGTATTTTTGACAGTCTGTTCTTTGGTCCATGAGAGAGAGAGAGAGAGAGAGAGACCACTCACCCTCAGGGACCAATTGAGTACTTCTACATTAATGTGATGGATTGTCTCTATGAGTTATCGTGATGATGTGATCAAAGTACATTACAAACTCTAATTCCGGCAGTAATCACTGGGACGCGCCGTGAGGAATGACACCACCGGCTGGCCAGCTCCTCTTAAAACCCGCCTGCAGGAAGCAACAACCAACAGACTCCAGCGGATTTCATGGTCCATTTCGGCAAAAAAAATAATTTAGTGGCCTTCTAAACACAGCGCGGCAAGGGCCTCGCAAGGGAGCTATGCTGAACGCTATTGGCTATTCTCATTAGCTCTGATGTTGTCTTAAATTTACCCTGCATGCCTGAATCATTTAGCGAAGTGGAGGTTGTGTCTGAAGTGATAAATTATTTGTGTCGGTGTTTGCTACCAGAGATTTCCCTGATGCTACCTTACGGTGTTATTAATGAAACGTTCTCTACCCTGACGTGTGACAGCTAATGATTTATATTGCAGTAGAGGATATATATTAATAACTTTGCAGTATGACGCATTGCAATAATACCTAAGCCGATTATTATTATTATTATTATTATTATTATTATTATTATTATTATTGTTGTTGTTGTTTCTAGGAAACTATGGAGGAGGAGACTTAATTGTTCGTGCTGTTAACTAAGGCTGCTTCAACAGAGTTAAATTTCTGTTTTGTATCTTACATGATAAATGAAGTACATAGTGTAGTACTGGTTCATTATGTACTAGTGCGTCCGACTGGAATATTAAGGTTTGCAAGGATCGTGATAAGTCCATCAATCATGATAAATATATATCTTAGATTGGAGGAAAACCAATTTATTAAGCAAAAAAATGCGTCTCAATAGCCAAACGAAGTTACTTTTAAACCTTTCGCATTTCAAAGGTAGCATGTTGGTACTTCAAAATTAGCATGAAGGAACTTCAAAATTAACATGAAGGAACTTCAAAATTATTTCGTTGGAACATATCCAATTTCAATTTTATTATTATTATTATTATTATTATTATTATTATTATTATTATTATTATTATTATTATTCTACCACAGACGTGGCCAGGCATTTACAATGCTAATCAGCTTATATATATTTATTTTCTTCTGTCCTCCATGGACAGGGTGAGAGATCTGTGAAACATATAGTTCAGGGATTTATTGAACAATCAACCACAGAAGGTGATTGTAGTGCCTTTAAAAGGCTAATCAAACCTACAGACATAAATACATAGCTACACAGTTACGTCTGCCCTACATAAAGTGGTCGATGTGTTCTTTACATAGTATCATTAATGTACATTGACAAAGGTGAAATTAATTCTGATCAGCAAACCAATTGCAATGGTTTGCCATTGTCGAAACGCTATATGACTTATAATGCACGATCTATGAACTCAATAAACGCTAATATTTTTTAAAGTATTTAACTTAGGCTAGTCGGAGTTTGCCTATGTCAGCCGCGTATCCCAGAACATTCCCCCTGCAAAGTTGGGTGAGGCTTGCCCCAAGCGTCTGGTCTCCAACTCCGGACAAATAGAGATTCTCTCGTATATAATCTATCCATCCATCTCTCCATCAATCCATTCATCTATCCATCCACCTTCTTAGTCAGCTAGCTATCTATCTATCCTCCACCACATCACTTCCTAGTGCATTCCATCTACTAACTACACCGACGCTGATAAAATTCTTTCTAATGTCTCCGAGACTCATTTGGATACTCAGCTTCCACCTGTGTCCCTTTGTGCGTGTACTATCCGTATTAAATAATCCATCCCTGTCAATTCCCCTGATAATTTTGTATGTGGTGATCATGTCTCCCCGAGATCTTCTAACTTCCAGCGAAGTGAGATGCATTTCACGCAGCCTTTTCTAGTAACTCATGCCTCTTAGTTCTGGGACTAGCCTAGTGGCATACTTCTGAACATTTTCCAGCTTCGTCTTGTGCTTAACAAGGTACGGGCTCCATGCTGGAGCCGCATACTCCAGGATTGGTCTTACATATGTGGTATACAAGGTTCTGAAAGATTCCTTACACAGGAATCTTAAGGCACTTCTGATGTTAGCCAGCCTTGCATACACCGCTGATTTTATTCTTTGGAGTGGGCTTCAGGAGACAGGTTTGGTGTGATATCAACTCCTAGATCTTTCTCTCTGTCCGTTTCATGAAGGACTTCATCTCCCATTTGGTATCCTGTGTCTGGCCTCCTATTTACACCACTTAATTTCATTACCTCACATTTACTTTGGTTGAACTTGAGTAGCCACATGTTGGACCATTAATTCAGCTTGTCTAGGTCATCTTGCAGCCTCATATTGTCTACCTCTGTATTAATCCTGTCTTAACATGTGTGTGTGTATGGTGTGGTGTGTGTGTGAGATCCATTCTTCGAGGCATAAACCATTTAATTGCTTCACCAGTTACTACCGTGACCATGTTCAGGACGTGTGACAGATGACCCGTAGGGACACACACACACACACACACACACACACACACCACACACACACACACACACACACACACACACACACACACACACTGGATAAGCGAGTACCTAAGCAATAGAAGACAGCGAGTCACTGTGAGGGGTGAGGCCTCAGATTGGCAAGACGTCACCAGTGGAGTCCCGCAGGGCTCAGTCCTTGGACCTATACTATTTCTGATATATGTAATATATATTTCTGATATATGAAAATTACTGCTAAAGTTCAACTCAGGAAAGTGTAAAGTAATGAAATTAGGCAAAGGGAGCAGAAGACTGAACACACGTACCATATGAGAGGTGAAATCCTGCAAGAGTGGTTTAACTGAGTTATGAGTGGTTCATAATAAAATGTAAACGATCTTCCAGAATGAGTCTATACCTTCTGGGAGATCGTTTACATTTATCAGAAAAAGGATGGGTCCAAATACAGAGCCCTGTACTTGGCTCTGAGTAATTTTTGTTATCTACATATTTGTTTTATCTTATTAAATAGCTTAATATAGTATTCTGCCCTTGAATCACCTCTAATTGCCTAGAAAATCGCCTTGAATCTGAGACTTGCATCTTAGATGTGAAATTGATAGCTGGGAGGTTTGTCATACCATTGGAGGTTTGTCTCACCATGGGAGGTTTGTCTTATCATGAGAGATTTCTTACAATGGGAGGTTTGTCTCACCATGGGACTCAATTATCCACTGTTGCAACATAATAGCCGGCCTCGCGTCATGTCAAAGCAACGACAGTAATTGCGGAATAATTTGAAATTTTAGCAATTAGGAGAAAATATAACCTGTAGCTAATTTTATTTTAATGCAGGACTATACACTGTGCGGTAGAGAAGCGACCAACATAACTATTAGGGTTAGAGCACGGCAAATTGTCTCAAATGAATTTGATATACGTTACAAAAACATTCAAAATCCATCCAGAAATGTTTTTCTATGATCTAAGAGGACTTGCAGACACACTAAAGTAGAACAGTTTAAAATGTGTGTGTTTTTTCAAAGCCAGAGTTAATAAATACATTTAGATAGATGGTGGGGGTGGATAGGTAGATAGATAGATGGATAGATAGGGGGTGGTAGGAGAAAAGCACACAGAAACTGTATTGGAGGGGACCTACATTCCCTCCAATGCGTTATGTGTGATTTCCTCCGAGGCTATGGGACCCCCTTCTTCCAGCCAGAGGTGGTACTCCCTTCTTTTAGATAGATTGAAAAATCTTCTTCTGAAAATTACGGATAGCATTAGGGATTATGAACTATTGTAGGTGGGAAAAATTGGAATTACATGAAGTGTTTTGGTATTAAATATAAGTTAACATTGAAGCTAAAGTTCAAGCCATGTTGAACAGGGAAGATTTATGTACAGATTATGTGTACAGATAGAGGATGTTGAAGGTTTAGTGCAAGTAACTGTTGGATTTTTCTATTTATGTAGAGTAATAAGACATTGTGAATCACAATTATTTTTAAGCAGCGTGTGTGGTGGGGCTTGCCTTGAGGGCAGGAAAAACTTGTTCCTTGTCTTACTTGCTCAAATTTGTCTAATACGTAGAAGAAATCTTTAATTAGTTTTGTGTTTTCTCAGAATACAAATTGTTTGAACCACTGTGCATTTGTATTTACTACTTGTGCCCTCAGGATCAAGCTGTTAGCTCTTGGGTCCCGCCTTTCTACCGCTGGTTGTCAAATGTACTGACTCTAATTTTTTCTCTATTATATCTACTACATATATTTTCTTCACTACACAATCCCCAGGAGGCACCCCTTAGCATCTAATTCACAGGTACCTATTTTCTGTTCGGTGAACAGGTAAATCAGGTGAAAGAGACTCTGGCCATGTATTCCTGCCACGGGTTCGATTCGTACTATTATAGTAGTAGACTACCATCAGTCTCAGAAGACTGTGGAGTTGCGCTCTGGTTATCAGTCTGGAATGGCCTCTCCAGGGCGTAAATCCAGGATAGGTTGATGAGGGAGAGAAACTGTGACCCATGCAGCAGGTCCCCCCCCCCCCCTCTCCTCTCCACGGCGCCGAAAGTCCCCAATGGAAAGGCAAACGCCAGAACGATTGGTTCCAGCGCTAAAATAAAACTCTAACATCTCTACTACTCGTCTCATTCTCAAGGTTCCATTCATGCCATCTCGTTCTATTGGTATTCATTTTCAGCATTTTTTCCCTTTCCACTTTGTCAATATCCCTAAGTCTATCTCCTTTTCCCTAGTGACGTGAGGTCTATGTATTTCAGTCTCTCTTAATAACACACTCCTCGCAATTCTGGGACTAGCCTTGTTGCAAACCTCTTAACCTTGCATTTTTCTCATGTGCTTTCTCTCTTGGGCTTTAAGCCCAAGATGAGGGCTTAAAGATAGGGCGGGATACTTGTGGATCAGCTCTACGCAGGTGGGGTACAGCGATCATTTATTGCCACCTTATTTAGACTCCTGGACGAAATTCTGACTTTTGCCATCGCAGAGTATAATGCTGATGTTATTCTATTTATATGTGACACAGGAGTTGTATGTATACACTTACATATTTATTTCCTGGAATTCTGTTTTGGCCTCCTTTGTTCCTTTTCACACTCTCTGAAAATGTGAACATTCCTGGCAATAGTATTAGCATTCAAGGCAAATCCCTAAAGACAGTCCTTTATCCTGTCTTGTTCAATACATTGATTTCTGTTTGCCCCATTTTTGGCATGGGTTACTTTATCGTTTAGGATATCTATATATATATATATATATATATATATATATATATATATAGAATATATATAAATATTATTTTATATATATATATATCTACAATATATATAGATCTATATATATATATATATATATATATATATAATATATATATATATACATTTCCTGCAAGGCTGACCTCTGCTCACCCACGAGTTTATTATTTCCATTATCCTGACTTACGTCTTTCTCGTGGTCTTTCTACCAACTGTCTGAGGGGCTCTGGCACACAGGTGGCTCGAGCTTCACCTCAGCAACATGAGTGTAACTTACCATAAAATTAAATTTATTCCTAATAGAAACTAATAAGAGGCTCATCAAATAAATGGGGTTCCCGAGTTAGACTTCGGATACGCTGATGTAGAATAACAGCTGCCGGCTTGCAGCTTCATTAAGAGCTCCATCATCATTTCCAAAGGACGTTAGTCATAGATTTAAAAACAGAAACAAGAAGAAAGTGAGAGGGATAAAAAGGTATAGGATGAGAGAAATATAGAACAAATCCACAAGGGCCGTGACGAAGGTTCGATCCCACGTCCGAGAGGATCCCAGACGCTGCCTTAGAGATAGTGGTAGAGAGGGATACAGATAGTGGGAAATAGGTATAGGTACTGAGAGAGAGAGAGAGAGAGATAGAGGATTGGAGGTAGGTAAAGAGAATATAGATGGTGATAAGAATAGAGACTGAGAGAGAGATAGGGTGGAAGAGAAGCGATGCACAGAGGGAAGAGAATAGAACGCGATGGGGATGGAAGGGATAGAATGTGAAAGAGGGAGAATTGTAAGCGTGCTTGTTTGGATATTGGTGTGTGTGTGTGTGTGTGTGTGGTGTGTGTGTGTGTGTGTGTGTGTGTGTGTGTGTGTGTGTGTGTGTTCAAATCACCTTCCTGTACCCAACTAGTTATGCTTGCATGAACAAGCTCGGGTCTTGTCCTCGACTCCCGAACGTTTTTACATTACTATAATGACTCAGTTTCTACGTCTTTGTGAAATCTGAATTAAAATTAAGTATCAAGTTAGCTTCAACAACGTTTTTTCCGTCTAACCTATTCCTTGACAGCTTTAACACTAAGCAAGAGTTTTCAGACTTCATTGTGACTCATTTGCATATAGTTTTCACCTCAGGAAAAGGTACTTAACTTAAGAACAAAGGAACTTATATCAAGTTCCCTTGTTCTGCTGTTCTTTGAATAATGAGGCTTTGTCTTTTTCGTTAATTCTCCATAAAATATTGTATGTCGCTAACATGTCCCACTGTCTATCATCTCCCCTAGTGTTATGTGATCCAGTTTCATCAGGCTTTCTTAGTAGTTCAATCTCTTGGCTTCCAGAGACGAGCCTTGCTGTATACATTATGATATTTTCGATGGGGGCTTTGATGCCGGGGCTGCATATTGAGCAGTGGGTCTCACGTGAGTAGAGTGTCCTGAAGGCTTTTATATTCAAGACTGTGGAAATATATGAGCGGTAAACTAGTTGGGCACATGCTGCATATGTTATTTTTATTGATGTGTTCTTTTTGTATTTGATTTAAAGTTGTTTTCTATATTATTTTTTTTCTATTTTTGTAAAGTAAATACAAAATACAATCACCGATCCTAACCATCGGTTGTCTAATTTACAGACTGGAATACCAGATTTCTGGTATTCCCAAAATGTACATTGTGCCCACTCTTCTCTGTCTTGTATAATTTTGTTGCTTGGTCATATATTTCTACTAAATATACAGGGCAATATTTATCAATTTTGAATCCGTGCTGACGGTGTGCTACAGAGCCCATTCTTTCCGGATGTGTTATTGGCCTTTTTCTCACAATTTAATCCATCACCTAACATAGTGTGCAATTTAGAGGCACTGGCCTAAAGTTCAGTGTGTGTGTGTGTGTGTGTGTGTTGTGTGTGTGTGGTGTGTGTGTTGTGTGTGTGTGTGTGTGTATGTGTGTGAGTGTGTGTATGTGTGTGAGTATGTGTGTGTGATTACCCAACTTTAACCAGTCTTAAAGAACGTTTTTCACAGGGATAAATTTTCTTCCTTATACCTTAGAAATAATTAATTACAGGCCCATCGCACGGCTGATTATGGGGAAGCGATGACTGATGCTGACAGGAGGTGTCCTCCATGAAGCGTGTATCATCTTAGCAACCCCAGGCGTCGTGATTGATTCTGGAGCCCCTCGCTTGATCCGCTTTGATCAAGGCATCGCTCCTGTGATTATTTATAGAGCAGTAATCACCCTGACGCCTCGGAACATAAACGATGTTTTTCAAGAGCAACATTTCATTGGGAATCAATCCACCGGCATATTTCCATACAATTACCTGTAATCATGTGACTTTTTAGGGGCATTTATTTCTCGTTTATGCTTCAATTTCACAGTTGAAGGGTTTTATTTGCGAGAAAAACTGCACCAGCAGCAGCACCCAAGTCGGTGCTCTAGGAGATGTACAGAACGACCCAAGGAGCTCTTGATGTTAATTGATTTAAGAAGCCAGCAATTATAGAGCGACGGACCTCTGGCTTCGCACTCCCCCATCTCCACAAGCTTCCTTCATTATCACTCTTAATCAGAGGGCCTTCTCGAACGGTCATCAAGGGGGGAAAAAAGGCTCAATACGCGCTGTCATGGTAATTGGTGCAAGGGCGGTAAGGGCCAGCTAGTGCGCCGTCCATGCAAGGTTCACGGTCGAAGTGAGAAGGGGTGGTGGAGGGTGACATGGTCCCGAGGGAGGGGGTGTTGAGGGCGCTCTAGGGGAGGGGTTAGGACACGCTCTAGGAGGAGGACGGGGGGGGGGGGGGTCCAGCTCTAGGGTAGGGAACACCACCAGCTCTAAATAGGGGAAAGGAAAAAGGCACAATTCTCCAATAAAGTGGGAAAAACAGGCAACAATCAATGAGTGTTCCATGGCGGCGCTGGTTACCTATTAACACTTCCCTTTGAGTGACTACGGGGAAGTGAGGTCTAGCTTGTTCTGCCCCGCCTTGTAGGCTTTTTCTACCGTAGATGACGCTATACATATGCAATGGTAACCAGCATAAATTATCATCTGTTCTATATAAACAGGGGGTTAGATAACAGCTTTTCAATTAGTGGGTTATTGAGCTCTCAGCTACAGGAGAGTGGGGTGGTTTTAGTGTGGCTGGGGAGGTGTAATGGTGGTGCTGCAAATAGTGGCAATGGTGGAGATCAAACCTTTGTTGATGATAAACAAGGGGGTGACACCTAAGTGGCAACATTGTGTGAAAGTGGTAGATCTGACAGTTGTGGTACCGAAGTAGTGGTAGTGGAGCAATTGGGGTACCTGGATTGTACTTGGATTGTACCTGGATGGAGTTCTGGGAGTTTTTCTACTCCCCAAGTCTGGCTCGGGTCAGGCTTGACTTGTGAGAGCTTGGTCCAACAGGCTGTTGCTTGGAGCGGCCCGCAGGCCCACATATCTACTACAGCCTGGTTGGTTCGGCACTTCTTGTCGGAAAGTGTCTAGTTTTTATCTTGAAGACGGATTTTGAAGATTTTTTTTCTTGTGATTACTGGGAGGATACCGAATAACCGTGAACCGCTGATACAGTGTTCTCTGACTGTGCCTCTGGCACCTCTACTCCTCACTGACTCTATTCTGCTTTTCCTTCCATATCGTTCACTCCAGTATGTTAATATTTTACTGTGCAAATTTGGGACCTGATTCTCCAGTATTTTCCATATATATGTTATGTAATACCTCTCTCGTCTCCTTTGCTAGATAGTACATTTTGAGTGCTATGAGATGGTCCCAATAATTTAGGTGCTCTATCTTGTCTATGCGTGCCGTATATGATCAGTACATTCCCTTTATTTCAGCAATCTCACTCGCTCTGAAAAGGGAAGTGAGTATCGAGTAATACTCGAGACGGGAGAGCACCTGTGCTGTCCCGCCTTGAGTACCGAGATGGCACAAGGAACACAGGTTCGAGAAGCAGTCTTAGAATAGAAACAGCTGTGTTGACATAGGGAGAAGCATGGGACAAAAGGTAACGTTTTGGTTTGTGCCGACAAAAGTAGGAGCACAGATGATCCTGTCGTGAGTCTCCGTGCTCACGACAGAGAGAGAGTGAAGACGAGGAATCATAATAACGGGCTGAAATATGTTGACCAGACCACACACTAGAAAGTGAAGAGAGGACGACGTTTCGGTCCGTCCTGGACCATTCTCAAGTCGATGAGAATGGTCATCTCATCGACATCGACTTGAGAATGGTCCAGGAGGGACCGAAAAGTCGTCGTCCCTTCACTTTCAAGTGTGTGGTCTGGTCAACAGAGAGAGTGAAGTGAATTCTGGGAGCAAACAATAGGAGATGCAGCAGTAACAACAACGAAGTTCGCTGCGGTGATGACAGTATTAGAAACAATAGAAGTAGTGACAACGCTGTTCCGTTGCTGGGAGGAGAAGTGCAGTATTAACAGAAGTGCAGTGTAGACAGAAGAGTCTTTGGGGGTGACTGAGATAACCTCAGTATTAGCGGAATGAACCTCCAAATGCTGTATACTTGGCTCCCAACAAGCACTGGGATCATGGCGTCAGTAACGAATGGAGACGCGAGGAGGCTTGACAAAGCTTCAAATCTAAAGACATTTCTCGCTCGAGGGAATCCACCTCGGAGACAAGGCTCCAAGCATCGCAAATGGCAATGAGTGCAACACAAAATATTGTAAACTTGTGTGTCCTGCTCCACACCACCTCGACAGGTGTTTAATGTTGCAACAGGTGTGTAATCCCGATAAAGCAGATGATAATGGTGTGGGAGGTAATGATGATGCATTATGTGTTATTGAGGGTATGCCGATATTAGTAGCATAGAGGTGATAGGTTGTTGTCCGTGCCTGCTGGCTACTCCAACCTCTCGATGGTTGGGTTATTATATAGAGATGGGCGGCTGTACCCACCTGCCGGAGCACAGACTGCTTGATCACCACTTGTCGTGTAGGGGCATTAACCGTTCACTGACCGACGTGTTCTTGCGCCGGCTCGAACCAATGCTTGCTCATACACACGCCCACAGGTCGTATCTGTGGGGTGTCTACATATTGACGTGTATGCAAATACACAAACCTATGTATGCAGATACTCATATATAGATACTAACCGAGCGTGCACGCTCAGTAGTAACACACACAAAAAAAAATGGAAAAGGAAAAATGAATTTGTTTGAAAGGCGGAGCCCAAGAGCTAATAGCTCGTTCCTGCAGGCACAAAGAGTAAATATACACACACAGTCCAAATTTTACAGACAAAATATAAATATTTACAGGGAAATGGAGATACATATACCAACAATGGGACCTTTTTTCCAATTGGATCCATTATCGAGGCAGGAAAACTTCATGGATGGTGTCAAAGCCATAGGCAGGAAAACATGAAAAATANGTCTCACTAGCGCTCAATTTCCCATCACAATGTATAATCCTCGCTTCACTAGACACAGCTTTATACACGGTGGGGAAGATATATGCTTCTTATACACAGTAATTTCAATATGTTCGATTCGCTAAGGAGGATATGTATCTTTTTTTGTGTGTGTACCACGGTATTAGATGTGGAATACTTTATGCTTGCCTTAATCGTGGCTAATAAGATACTGAGGTCTTAGTCTAGTATGTAGGAATTCCTCCAAGAAAATCACCAATATTTGAGGATTTTTTTTCTGGAAATGTAGTTCTGAGAGATTCCAGCGGTATCTGGAGACGTTCAAGTACCCCTGGAAAAGTTTCTGGTACCCCATTAGAGAGCTTTCAGTAGCCCTAGAGAGCTTTCAGGTACCCCCCTTGGAGTGGTACCAGGTACCCTTTCTAAATTGGTTCCAGATGCCTCCTGGTGAAGTTCGTGTACCCACTCTAAGTGTCAGATATCTCCTGAGAGGCTCAAGTTACCATCTAGAGAAATTCCAGTTACCTAGTGGATATGTGTTTTAAAGACGCGCTACCTGGAACAAAGCTAGCAGCACGGGCCATGGTGAGCCCGTAACTAGTGGATAGTTTACGGGTTCCTTCTACGATATATTCATGTTAGTATAACTTTCGCGTTTTAGGTTCTCGAGTAAGATAAGGTTGTATGCATACGCGAGTCGTTCCGCCAGTCGGGCAAGCATTATTGGGTATGGCCAGTAGTGGTTGGGCGGACCTCGCGGGCTGCCTTGCCATTTCCAAGAAGTGACCTGCAGGTCACTTCTGTCCATATATCCATCCATCTATCCGTTTGTTTATACATCTATCTGTCATCTATCTATCTACTTATTCATGTATCTAGCCATCTATCCATCTATTTATCCATCTATCCAGCCATCGATCCATCTACACATCTATCCATCCATATTTAATCCATCTCTTCATCTTTTTTAGTCGTTTGTCAAACCATCTGTACTATCCCCTAATCTATCCATCTGCCCAATCACCTATCCATGCATCTTTCCATCCATTTATGCATCCACATATCTTTCTATCTATCATCTATCTGTCCAACTATCCATCCATTCATCTACTAATCTATTGTCTATGTGTCTGTCTGTCTGTCTCTCTCTCTCGCTGCCGTCTCTGTTTCTGCCTCCTATAAAACTATATTTGTCTGCCACTGGTGTGTGGGTGGTCGCTGGTGAGAGGCGCTTAGTGGTGAGAAATTAACAAATAGAATTATTACCCCGTTTTCTCTGAGAAATTGGCATAGCTTGAGAAACCTTGGAAGCTGTCGGAGAATTATCTGTTTTATGTGACTACGGGCAAATTATGGATAGTCAAAAATGTATGTTAATTTTCCGGCATAGTGAATAATGGTGTTCATTATTATAAAAAAAAATATTATAAAATGTTTTCTAAATATTTAGCTGTGTGGCCAGCGAGCAGTGTAAAAATAATCCTGGGGGTGTGGGTCTAAATATGACCTTGGCATGCTGTTTCCTTTTTAATTCTGGGTTGTTGTTGTTTTAGATTTAACCACTCAGAACAAAAAGTTCCAAGCAGCACGGGCTATGGCGAGCCCGTCGTACTCACCTGGTACAGGAGATGTGCTATGAAAGAATAGAACTCTTGGTATCCGGACCAACCCATGCTCATCCCATACCACTGACGATTCCCTCTGCCAATTTGGGTGAAGCTATCCCTAAACATCTGATCTCTTACTTTGAACAGATTGACAGACATTCTCTCTTACAAGTATTCAGTAGAAATATATATGCAAACACACACACACACACACACACACACACACACACACACACACACACACACACACACACACACACACACACACACACACACACACACACACACACACACACACGCATGCACATACACGCAGTTTAGGGAGAGTTGGAGGCGGCGTGACAAGCAGGGTAGTGATCAGCAATGTTCCGGTGGAGTGACTTAGCATGGGAGAGGAGCAAGGGCCGCACCAGGCTGGCTAGTGTCACCAGGCGCGTGGGTGGCATGCGTGGGGGTGCTGGCCGCCAACCACACTGCACGCGGCGCATTACTGTGGTCTTCAAACGTGGGTGGTAGAGGAGAAATTCCACGGTAGACTGCAGGTTAGTTATTTACATGAACGACGCAGTGCTTGCATTACAAAGGTGGGACTGCGGAGCTAATTCCGTGCTCGTTGCTAAAATAGCAATTGTAGATATAGCACTACAGACTTGGCTCGCTTGTTGCTACGTCACATTTCTGGGGACTATTATGTATTAGAGATGGTGCTTCCTGGAGATTGCAAATTTTAGACCTGCTACGATTTTTTTTTGCACAAGAGATTGCAATCTGGAAATGGCCGAACAGCTCAACACTGTAAATGACTCCAGGTGGCATTGCAATTTTCACTTTAAAAGTGCCATAATCATACTGATTTTGTGCTTTCTATTCACAATTTCACTTTAAAAGTTATTCATGGAAAGTATATACGACAGACGAATGTAAAAATGATGCAGTTGGCCCTCGATTGATCCTCATGCCTTGGTTTCTTATGCTTGGCAATTTTTTTGGCCAAAAATCCTACACCTGATGTCTTTGTTCACCTAGTAGGCAACGGGTCCTCGGAGTTAGGCAACTGTTGTGAATTTCATCCTTGGGAAGGTCAGTAGTTGACCCAGGAGGTCACCTCGATATGACTAACAGCCTTCCTGTTGTTGAAGGTGAGGAAACTATTGGAGATTAAGTGCATCAAGAACACGGCACAGAGAATGGACGGAATGATTATGTCATTAGTGTAGGGGGATGGCAGGATGCTGGCTGCATACACAGAGATGTTATCTCGTGTATGATACAGAATGGGTGTCAGCACATTCATGGTACCGTTCAGGTGTGTGTGAACACATTCATGGTACCGTGCAGGTGTGTGTGTGAACACATTCATGGTACCGTTCAGGTGTGTGTGTGAACACATTCATGGTACCGTGCAGGTGTGTGTGTGAACACATTCATGGTACCGTGCAGGAGTGGGAGTCAACACAAGTATGTTGACGCGTGGAAGAAGCAACATGCTGGTGGAACTTTACGAGCGAGGTCAGTAAGAATTGTCTATAGGCAGTCGAGCTCTAGCTCTTCAACTTAAAATATTAACAATGTAGCATCGCCTCAACGGGTCGATATTTGTTAAATTAAGTCCGATATATCCTCACATCATCTCACTCTTCATTGCACTGGCTATCCCGACGTATCGAGGTGAAGAATCAACTCTCACAACCTATCTATGGGTCAAGAGTTTGATGATGTCGACGCCATCTGAAGAGCGCACCCGACCCCATTTTCTGTTCCCCAGTGGAAGGCTAAGTTCTTATTGACACCTGTGTAGTTCCCTTCTTACTATTCATCGTTTACACCTCAGAACTGATGTGGGGTGGTTCCTTGGTCGACAGGAATCAGTTCACCCATGGCAGTCCTGAAGTCGAGACGAGTTATAATGGCAGCAAGTAGCCCAATCGGTGTAGACTGATTTGTCTGTGATACCCAGTGAAGTATTGGTGATTGGACCGACGCATCCCGGAATGGCTAAGTTGAGTTACGAGACGGAATTAATGTCCGTCGGTTAAGGCTTGGTATAGTTGAAGTCTGTGTGGCAGCCAGCCAGCGTGTTGCTGGAGAGTAGAAGTGGTGTTCTGACACCGTGACGATACTGTAGAGGACTGGCCCGTGATTTACTGAGAAAGGTGAACTCTCCGACGCGAGAACCATAGAAGACCGACTAAGGGAGGAGTACCTTGAATGTTGTACGAAAGAAGATAGAAGTGAATTCGCTACGAAAGAAGATTTGCATTAGATCTTATATAATATCCTGTGTGAAAGTGACACCACAGATGTTATGTACACATGTAAGAAGTTTATGTAGTTAAGAAATACACATGGTGATGGTTTTGTTTCGTGTTGTTTACCCCTCTCCCCCCCCCCCCCATTCCAGTTGAATTAACTATTACTGCCAGTTGTGAATACCTTTTCTATGACTCGGGGGTTGGGTCGAGTAAGAAAAGGCATTAAGGCTTGATAGAAAGTTTTGAATAGAAAGAACCCGGTTATTGGCTAAGTTAGGCCGTAACAAGAGAATTTGACAAACTCTTTGAAAAACTTGGAGCAACTCACTTGGATGCCTTGCACGTTGAAGTCGTCAGCAGCCAAACAAACACACCTGTAACATCTGAAATGTCAGGACAAGTACGTTTCTCACCGGAAGTTTGTGACTTAGCCTATTTGAGCAGTTCGTCTGGAAGACCAAACACTGTGTGAAAGTTGTCTGCTGTAGTTATTAAACAGGTTGAAATTCTATGAAATTAGACATAGGAAAGGCATTGGGATTGGAAAAGTTCAGTGCGAGACTGTTGCGCAGTTCTATGGAACTGCATGCTTTGCCTTTCACTCGCATCTAGCGAGCTAAATTTAGCGCATTTTGCTACCTATGTAAACAAATTTTACCCAACTTATGAATTATTGACACGATAGTGAACCTTGCGAGAGGAATCGTCTATAATTCTGACCTGCCTTGGTTGGATTGACAAGTACATCGAACTTCAACAACGTAGACCTGTTGATGGTGGCGCTACTGCTATGTACAAGATCAGTGTTCTCAAAATATCCCCACCATGGACAACCAGAGGTTGGCAACCACAAACAGAGCGCTGAGCCACAAACGGCCTCATGCTAGCTTTGCCATTCTCAACAGCATCGCTCCATCAGCGATTGTTCATTCAAAGGCTAACTACCATTGGAACATGTTTGGCTCAACTCATAAATATGGATGAGATCAAGTCAGCCGACCACATAAGGGCTGTGGTATACACTTGGCTCTGGCTTCATTAAGTATTTAGCATGTGTGACTAAGCACTACAAAAAGCTTATTCCTTATGCAAACTAATAATAAACTCATCGTACAAATGTTAAGGTCAGGCTTCAGAAGAGCTGATGCAAGATAACTCTCAGGTTCATCAAAACTATTTCAAATGAACCGTTGTCTTAGTAAGAGAGAGAGAGAGATGCCTGGGCACTGACGACCTGGGCACTCGTCAGTGCCCAGGTCGGAACATGGCAACTGTTATTGATGCCTAGATCACCTGTGCTCAAAAACATCCGAATCCTCAAGGGGTCATTTAAAGTTTTTGATTGTAACATTGGCTTGGTGATCATTCGAGGAGTGATGTGTGGATGTGCAAGAATTACCGTAAAAACAGGTGATTCGCTTATGAGTAAGTTACTGCTTTAACCCGTCAAGTTATTTATTAACATTAGAATCAACCTTTAGGAACAGTTTTTGGCTAATGTTCTATAATTGTAAATACTCAATCGTAGACATGGTATTAAACACAAGAGGGAAATATCGAAATATTACTCGTATGATAGTTTAAAAAATATGACTATTGCCTTTTCATGATGTGTTGTATCATAGTGGTCTACATGTGGATCATTAAAGGTACATGAACCGTTCTTCATAGGACCGGCTACCTCTCCGTAACCGGCCACTTCTGTTTCAGGACAGGTCACCTCTCTTAATATCCGGTCACTATTTTCTCATGATCTCTCATGCGCTATCTCTCACTAACCGGCCACATCTCATGACTGGACACCTGTCTTACTATCCGGCTCACTTATTTATTACAACCGGTCAGCGATCTCCTATGACAGGACAGTTCCTTCTTCTGACCGGTCACCTACCTCACAAGAACGGCTGGAATCGATCTCAAGCTATTCGTCTCGGTCGACGTTTCGTGCAGTTTGGCCAATATTTCAGCCGGGGTTCGTAATCAATTCTGATGCGCGTTTCGCTTCACCGGAGAAGCGAGCGTGAGTTATGCGCTCCGGGATTATACGCATCAGGACGTTAACTGTGCGCTGCGAGGTGATGGACGCTGCTCGCTTGACGGCCAGGCCGGTGTAGGATTTCGTGCGGCTTCTCTAGTAATGACCTCGTAAACAACGTCTTCTCACACACTTAGTGCACCGCATTTCTGATGCTGTCGACCACTGCGTCAAAAATCCGGGGGAATCGTGAAATTGAAACCATCTTGATTTTGACGGTTTCTTCGACTACAAACGTCAGCCTCGATAGGTTCGATGGTGGGTTTTCCGAGCTCGAACGCTTCAGGTTAGGCAAAAACTAATTCGTATTTGACGCTCATTGAGTCGTGAGAAGAGGTTGCGTTTAGACGCAGCCTCCACTTTGATCTTCTCCTCTGAGCAATCTCCGTTTCTTCATGTTCCATTATCGGTGTTACTCTTGCTGATTGAGTTGCTTATTATCATAACTGTGAGAATATCTTCGGAGCCGGACGGGGAATTGAACCAGCGTTCTGGATCACCACATGCAAGCGCCTCATCCTTTGGTCTACGATGTGCTGAAGAAGTTACACAATCTGGAGTCTGTATAAGTCCACTGGGAATTTAGAGGCATCAAGCTAGTACCAAATAGTTTTTTTTTTACGTGCAACTCGCATACACTTTAGTGTAAGTCGTGCTCTCCTCCACTGCTCAAGTTATATACACAACTGGTGGAGAAGTGATTTGCTTTGTATACCAGCCTTGGTGTACGGTTATGCTGGTTTAACGCTTCTTAATTAACGGTAGTTACACACAAACATGCACACTATTACTCTGTGCCTGTAATGGCCTGTAAATTGTATTCATGGTGTTATAAGCGCTCCATAAGCAACACATATCCGTCCACTGCCTCCCCAGTGTCAGCCTTCCATACTGCAATACTGACCCCATGCTGCAATGCTGAGCCATGCTGCAATGCTGACCCATGCTACAATGCTGACCCATGCTGCAATGCTGACCCATGCAGCAATGCTGACCCGTGCTGCAATGCGAAGGGGAGGCAGGGGTAGAGAGAGGGAGAGAAGTGGGGAGAGGAATACACTGCTATCTACATCTGTCTGTTTAACGTTTTAGGGTAGACAACTGGGGCTAGCCTCACCCAACTTCCACAACTCGGAGCAGGACAGGTATGGGAGTGTCATAGGCCAATCAGGGTCGGCTCCAGTGCCATATTTTTAGAAATAACGGCATCTAACACGCCCCCCACCCTCCTTACCTTCCCGTGCGAT
>WNGS01164437.1:54701863-54719865 GCA_020271785.1 Procambarus virginalis
TTGTCTAGCGTCACGAAGCAGACGATTCAGTTCTCACACTGTCCACGATTCGGAGGATTGACAACTCAGGCGGGGTTGCAATTTCTCTTCGCGAATTGGACTTTTCCACGACTGACAGCCCGTCCCATAAAACATTGGCCAAGTCATGTGTTAACTTTACTCCAGCAGCAGCCAAACTCATATTTATGGATGAAACGCTCATAATATTCGAGTCACAACAGATAACTTTCACACTTCTCACGAGCACTGCTCTGCTCGCCTTGTGTGCTCGGGTCACACCTCTGTAAATGATGTAAACATCTACAATACTGTAAGTGAAACACATATACAACACTAGCACTAGACTATGAGAAGGAAATGCACGTGAGAAAGGCCGTACTGTCAGCGAGAAATACACAGTATGAAGGCTGGTCTGACGGCTCTTAGGTCACGCCAGTCATCAGAATATAGCGACCGAAAAAAAAATCATTAAATACACAGGCGACACTGAACAATCACGACCACAACAGGAACAGCGGCAGACACGAAACAAACAGGCTGAGAGAGGTGGGGGGGGGGGAAGAAAGGCATTTAAGGTTGATAACTATGAATTAGGATCACCAATTTATGCAATAAGAAATTGATGTAAAAATGTTATGGAAAAAAAAGCAAATGGTGACCACATTAGAACATGAATATTACAAATGTTACATGCTGAAAATCTTATATCGAAAATAATTATATTTTTATGGACATTAATTTACACGATGAACGAAACTGGAAAATATGTAAAGTTATTTCATGGATGATTATTGATTTGATGTGTGACTTCAACTTAAGCCATCACCTCTGCAGTTCAATATGATTCACATAACTCGTACTCAAGAGTAGTATTCCACACATTCCTTCCCCTGACATCGTCACCTCTTGACAACACCTCTTGAAGGTAACAAGCAGAACGAAATAACCACAAGAACATTAACTAACTCTGACTAATAAATCCCTGACCACAATAAATCCTTGCGTGCCCTTAACTATTACACCGTCAAAGGCCAGCTCAATTTACCGAAATTCGCTATAACACAATGTCAAATGAGTTGTCTAGTAAGACTCATTGTCTCACTTGTAGTAAATGGATATTAATCTCAAAGGGTGAGCACTATATAATCCCAACGTCGACTGTAATATATTGGTGGTTTTAGCGCCTCGAACTATGTCACAGGTCCCGGGGCGGAGTGAGTCTGAGTTCCCTCTCGTGCTGTCACGCTCTGCTCCAGCGGGTGATAGGCTATCAGCATCAGCTCGTAAGGCTGTTGGGTGCACCGCAGCATAACAGGATTTCCCTCTTTGTTACCGAGCCACTTGAGACTTTAATGTCCACATCATCCCACAATTAAGCCTCAGGAATGACTAGATCTCTGATTAGCATAATTGGGGACACAGGAATGCATAGGTGCATACTTACAGATGAAACTCTTTGCTCTGCGCTACACATTTGACACTTAACGTCAGTGCTGTACTGCCTCTGTATTATTGCGAATGTCATTATCGCATCCATGCAAGAAAGGAATATGTTTTGTGGCTTTGGAAATATTTGATGTCATATGGACTGGATAGTAAGTAGTGTTGAATGAGGAAGGCGATTGCCAAAGGGAATTGGTAATTAAGCAGCTTGCAAGGTGAGCCAGAGATGAAGAGGTATAGCATTTCTACTTGAAGTAGCATCACTGGCTTTTAAAGCCCGTCCTTATGTTTAATTGCAACTTAAGTTGTAGGCAAGATTAGTGCCATGGCTGGTAATTAGTCTTGGGGAAGGGGGAGGGTGGTACAACGGTATCAGCCAAGCTTGCTGAAGGTCGTAGTTTCAGTTCACAAGTCAAACCCGTTCACAACTGCTGACCGCACTCACTCAGACTTAAATGAAGCACAAACAGGTTAACCTGTAGGTTTTATTTGTACCGCAACGGGTGATTATCAAATTACCTTCCTGCTACTCAAAGTTCTTCCGTGATCTAGCCGTGGCTGCCGCTGAAGACAATCTCAGGTAAATTATTATCATTACTGCCCCCCATGCATGGTTTCTCTCCGAACCAACCACAGGAATAGCACCTCGCAGCTTCCCTGATGAGAGAGGGGCTCCGAGGAACGATATTAAAACGAGTGACAAATGGTACCGAAATAACCCCGATATGAGGATAAAGGTTACGCATTCATCCAGAGACAGGGCTGTGGGGCGGGCGGCCCAAAACAAAAAATGGAATGAGGTCCCTTGATCGTTTCCACGGCATGCGACGGTTTTGACACGACAAACCCGACTGTTTGCCTCGAGGCTTCGCCTAATCATGGTCACTTCTCATCGCAACCTTTGCTAGAGCAGTGCCGCGCTTTAAGGTCTTTGGAAAGGGGAAATCAAGAGTGCTGCTGTTATATCCAACTTCGTCGATAGATTACGAATCCTGGTGCTACAGTCATGAGCCATGCTTCATGCTGAGGAAGAGCCATGACGAAGCATGATTGATTGCTGAGGAGTGCAAGAGGTATTCTTGGTTAGCGAGGAGGCAATTTATAGTTGGATAATGCGAGACCCGGAGAGTCAATACATAGCGCTAAGCTAAGATTTATCTTAGACAATTTCTCGGTTTGATCTGAGATGTTGGGTGTATTGGTGTTGAATTCTGATGCCATTTTGGCAGCTCTCTTTCTCGTCTCGTTACTTGCAATTTGGCTCTGATCTTATCCCAGGATAATCTTACCAAAATTAAAATTTTAAACAAATGGACAAATTTAGATAGTGATGTCGTATTTGCAATCTTATTAAAGATTCATAATATGATTTGCAAGTCCGAGCAGCCGACGGTACAACATATTTTCAGTAACATAACATCACAGCTGAAGTGACCTTCGTGTTATCGTACTTTGTTACTACTCTCTCTCCTGTGTATATCTTAATTATTTGTGAATTTTTACCCGGCGGTGCCCGGGGTAGTCTGTTACTCTCCCAACTCCCTTCCTCTCTCCCCAACTCCCTTCCCCTCTCCCTATATCCCCGCCCCCTCTTCCCCTCCCTCTCCCTCATTTCTCTCTTCCCTCCTCCTCCCCCTCTTCTTTTCCACTTACTTTCCTATTTTCCCAGCCCGCTCTCCTCCCTTTCTTCTCTCCTGTTCCCCAACCCTCCCCATTCCCCAACACACAATGCCAGTTAGATGACTAGCTTCGCCGTAAATTTCCCCAAGCGCCCAGTTCCCCAAGCCTCCATTCTTCTACACAAACCTCTCGTTCATATACGAGGCAGTCTTATATACTATAATGGTGTATTCCTTAAGTCGAACGGCAAACTCTTGGTGAAAGTCCTATTTACAAAAAATCCTATTCATACTCATCTCCTGGATTTTTTTTTAATCTAAGTAGTTCTAAGAGTTCTCTCTCATGGACCTAATACTTTTTAAAACTGAATTAAAATTGTTACCTAAATTGATATATACATTGCTCAGTCACAGGTGAGAACGGGATTATTTGGGATTCATCAAGTGAGGACGTGGTTGTAGGGGCCCATAGGTGAAGCCGTGGTTAGAAATTAATTATAAAATGCTAGAAACGACTACTCTAGATTTGGCTCATCCGGCCCGTGCACCCTGATATCTTTTGTTATTGTTAGGGATAAAGAGGAATATATAAATGGCCAAAATTTATATGTAAATTCACTCCTAAACTTCAAAAAGAATATTTCTATACTGAGTTAATATGACATAAATGGAATCAGGAAAATTTGTATAGTATGCATTCAAGTCCAAAAGATATTATTAATACAAATTTGCTTAATTCCCTCATTAAGCGTCTCACTAGCGCTCAATTTCCCATCTACAATGTATAATCCTCGCTTCACTAGACACAGCTTTATACACGGTGGGGAAGATATATGCTTCTTATACACAGTAATTTCAATATGTTCGATTCGCTAAGGAGGATATGTATCTTTTTTTGTGTGTGTACCACGGTATTAGATGTGGAATACTTTATGCTTGCCTTAATCGTGGCTAATAAGATACTGAGGTCTTAGTCTAGTATGTAGGAATTCCTCCAAGAAAAATCACCAATATTTGAGGATTTTTTTTCTGGAAATGTAGTTCTGAGAGATTCCAGGCGGTATCTGGAGACGTTCAAAGTACCTCTGGAAAAGTTTCTGGTACCCCATTAGAGAGCTTTCAGGTACCCCCCTTGGAGTGGTACCAGGTACCCTTTCTAAATTGGTTCCAGATGCCTCCTGGTGAAGTTCTTGGTACCCACTCTAAGTGTCAGATATCTCCTGGAGAGGGTCAAGTTACCATCTAGAGAAATTCCAGTTACCTAGTGGATAGTTTACGGGTTTCCCTCTACGATATATATCATGTTAGTATAACTTTCTGCGTTTTTAGGTTCTCGAGTAAGATAAATGGTTGTATGCATACGCGAGTCGTTCCGCCAGTCGGTCAAGCATTATTGGGTATGGCCAGTAAGTGGTTGGGCGGACCTCGCGGGCTGCCTTGCCATTGCCCAGAAATCCATCTATCCGTTCTTTATACATCTATTTGTCATCTGTCCAGCTATCTATCTACTTATTCATGTATCTAACCATCTATCCATCTGTCCATATATCCATCCATCTATCCGTTTGTTTATACATCTATCTGTCATCTGTCCAGCTATATATCTACTTATTAATGTATCTAGCCATCTATCCATCTGTCCATCTATTTATCCATCTATCCAGCCATCGGTCCATCTATCCAGCCATCGATCCATCTACACATCTATCCATCCATATTTATCCATCTATTCATCTTTTTAGTCGTTTGTCAAACCATCTGTACTATCCCCTAATCTATCCTTCTGCCCAATCACCTATCCATGCATCTTTCCATCCATTTATGCATCCACATATCTTTCTATCTATCATCTATCTGTCCAACTATCCATCCATGCATCTACTAATCTATTGTCTGTGTGTCTGTCTCTCTCTCTCTCTCTGCCTGTCTCTGTTTCTGCCTCTTATAAAAATATATTTGTCTGCCACTGGTGTGTGGGTGGTCGCTGGTGAGAGGCGCTTAGTGGTGAGAAATTAACAAAATAGAATTATTACCCCGTTTTCTCTGAGAAATTGGCGTAGCTTGAGAAACCTTGGAAGCTGTCGGAGAATTATCTGTCTTATGTGACTACGGGCAAATTATGGATAGTCAAAAATGTATGTTAATTTTCCAGCATTAGTGAATAATGGTGTTCATTATTATTAGAAAAAAATATTATAAATGTTTTCTAAATATTTAGCTGTGTGGCCAGCGAGCAGTGTAAAAAATAATCCTGGGGGTGGTGGGTCTAAATATAACTTTGGCATGCTGTTTCCTTTTTAATTCTGGGTTGTTGTTGTTTTAGATTTAACCAGCCAGAACATAAAGTTCCAAGCAGCACGGGCTATGGTGAGCCCGTCGTACTCACCTGGTACAGGAGATGTGCTATGAAAAGAATGGAACTCTTGGTATCCGGACCAACCCATGCTCATCCCATACCCCTGACGATTCCCTCTGCCAATTTGGGTGAAGCTATCCCTAAACATCTGATCTCTTAGTTTGAACAGATTGACAGATATTCTCTCTTACAAGTATTCAGTAGAAATATATATGCAAACACACACACACACACACACACACACACACACACACACACACACACACACACACACACACACACACACACACACACACATATACACATGCACATACACGCAGTTTAGGGAGAGTTGGAGGCGGCGTGACAAGCAGGGTAGTGATCAGCAATGTTCCGGTGGAGTGACTTAGCATGGGAGAGGAGCAAGGGCCGCACCAGGCTGGCTAGTGTCACCAGGCGCGTGGGTGGCATGCGTGGGGGTGCTGGCCGCCCACCACACTGCACGCGGCGCATTACTGTGGTCTTCAAACGTGGGTGGTAGAGGAGAAATTCCACGGTAGACTGCAGGTTAGTTATTTACATGAACGACGCAGTGCTTGCATTACAAAGGTGGGACTGCGGAGCTAATTCCGTGCTCGTTGCTAAAATAGCAATTGTAGATATAGCACTACAGACTTGGCTCGCTTGTTGCTACGTCACATTTCTGGGGACTATTATGTATTAGAGATGGTGCTTCCTGGAGATTGCAAATTTTAGACCTGCTACGATTTTTTTTTGCACAAGAGATTGCAATCTGGAAATGGCCGAACAGCTCAACACTGTAAATGACTCCAGGTGGCATTGCAATTTTCACTTTAAAAGTGCCATAATCATACTGATTTTGTGCTTTCTATTCACAATTTCACTTTAAAAGTTATTCATGGAAAGTATATACGACAGACGAATGTAAAAATGATGCAGTTGGCCCTCGATTGATCCTCATGCCTTGGTTTCTTATGCTTGGCAATTTTTTTGGCCAAAAAATCCTACACCTGATGTCTCTGTTCACCTAGTAGGCAACGGGTCCTCGGAGTTAGGCAACTGTCGTGAATTTCATCCTTGGGAAGGTCAGTAGTTGACCCAGGAGGTCACCTCGATATGACTAACAGCCTTCCTGTTGTTGAAGGTGAGGAAACTATTGGAGATTAAGTGCATCAAGAACACGGCACAGAGAATGGACGGAAAGATTATGTCATTAGTGTAGGGGGATGGCAGGATGCTGGCTGCATACACAGAGATGTTATCTCGTGTATGATACAGAATGGGTGTCAGCACATTCAATGTACCGTTCAGGTGTGTGTGAACACATTCATGGTACCGTGCAGGTGTGTGTGTGAACACATTCATGGTACCGTGCAGGTGTGTGTGTGAACACATTCATGGTACCGTGCAGGTATGTGTGTGACACATTCATGGTACCGTTCAGGTGTGTGTGAACACATTCATGGTACCGTGCAGGAGTGGGAGTCAACACAAGTATGTTGACGCGTGGAAGAAGCAACATGCTGGTGGAACTTTACGAGCGAGGTCAGTAAGAATTGTCTATAGGCAGTCGAGCTCTAGCTCTTCAACTTAAAATATTAACAATGTAGCATCGCCTCAACGGGTCGATATTTGTTAAATTAAGTCCGATATATCCTCACATCATCTCACTCTTCATTGCACTGGCTATCCCGACGTATCGAGGTGAAGAATCAACTCTCACAACCTATCTATGGGTCAAGAGTTTGATGATGTCGACGCCATCTGAAGAGCGCACCCGACCCCATTTTCTGTTCCCCAGTGGAAGGCTAAGTTCTTATTGACACCTGTGTAGTTCCCTTCTTACTATTCATCGTTTACACCTCAGAACTGATGTGGGGTGGTTCCTTGGTCGACAGGAATCAGTTCACCCATGGCAGTCCTGAAGTCGAGACGAGTTATAATGGCAGCAAGTAGCCCAATCGGTGTAGACTGATTTGTCTGTGATACCCAGTGAAGTATTGGTGATTGGACCGACGCATCCCGGAATGGCTAAGTTGAGTTACGAGACGGAATTAATGTCCGTCGGTTAAGGCTTGGTATAGTTGAAGTCTGTGTGGCAGCCAGCCAGCGTGTTGCTGGAGAGTAGAAGTGGTGTTCTGACACCGTGACGATACTGTAGAGGACTGGCCCGTGATTTACTGAGAAAGGTGAACTCTCCGACGCGAGAACCATAGAAGACCGACTAAGGGAGGAGTACCTTGAATGTTGTACGAAAGAAGATAGAAGTGAATTCGCTACGAAAGAAGATTTGCATTAGATCTTATATAATATCCTGTGTGAAAGTGACACCACAGATGTTATGTACACATGTAAGAAGTTTATGTAGTTAAGAAATACACATGGTGATGGTTTTGTTTCGTGTTGTTTACCCCTCTCCCCCCCCCCCATTCCAGTTGAATTAACTATTACTGCCAGTTGTGAATACCTTTTCTATGACTCGGGGGTTGGGTCGAGTAAGAAAAGGCATTAAGGCTTGATAGAAAGTTTTGAATAGAAAGAACCCGGTTATTGGCTAAGTGAGGCCGTAACAAGAGAATTTGACAAACTCTTTGAAAAACTTGGAGCAACTCACTTGGATGCCTTGCACGTTGAAGTCGTCAGCAGCCAAACAAACACACACACCTGTAACATCTGAAATGTCAGGACAAGTACGTTTCTCACCGGAAGTTTGTGACTTAGCCTATTTGAGCAGTTCGTCTGGAAGACCAAACACTGTGTGAAAGTTGTCTGCTGTAGTTATTAAACAGGTTGAAATTCACCTACTTAAATCTTAGACATAGGAAAGGCATTGGGATTGGAAAAGTTCAGTGCGAGACTGTTGCGCAGTTCTATGGAACTGCATGCTTTGCCTTTCACTCGCATCTAGCGAGCTAAATTTAGCGCATTTTGCTACCTATGTAAACAAATTTTACCCAACTTATGAATTATTGACACGATAGTGAACCTTGCGAGAGGAATCGTCTATAATTCTGACCTGCCTTGGTTGGATTGACAAGTACATCGAACTTCAACAACGTAGACCTGTTGATGGTGGCGCTACTGCTATGTACAAGATCAGTGTTCTCAAAATATCCCCACCATGGACAACCAGAGGTTGGCAACCATAAACAGAGCGCTGAGCCACAAACGGCCTCATGCTAGCTTTGCCATTCTCAACAGCATCCCTCCATCAGCGATTGTTCATTCAAAGGCTAACTACCATTGGAACATGTTTGGCTCAACTCATAAATATGGATGAGATCAAGTCAGCCGACCACATAAGGGCTGTGGTATACACTTGGCTCTGGCTCATTAAGTATTTAGCATGTGTGACCTAAGCANAAATATGATGGCCAGGTCTGGAGGTTGCTTGCCTCCAGTGTGGAAATACGCTCAGTCTTAAGGCTAATATCAGACTACGGTTAAAGGAAATTTGTGTGTGTGCTGTTGGCCGGAGCTTGAAAAGAATTTAAAATTAGTAAGTGTAGTGAGAAATACAGCTGTAGCTGTGTATTCGCCCTAGTTGTATTCACCTAGTTGTGCTGGCGGGGGTTGAGCTCTGCTCTTTCGGCTCGCCTCTCAACTGTCAATCATTTTTTTTCTCTCTCTCTCACTCACACACACACACACACACACACACACACACACACACACACCACACACACACACACACACACAGGAAGGCGCCCGTACAGCTGTCTAACTCCCAGGTACCTAATTACTGCTAGGTAACAGGGGCATCAGGGTGAAAGAAACTCGCCCATTTGTTTTCCGATATCGCCGGGATCGAACTCGGACTCTAGGATTAGACGTCCCAAGCGCTGTCCAATCAGCCACAGGTCCCCTGACATACACGTGTGTGTGTGTGTGTGTGTGTGTGTGTTGTGTGTGTGTGTGTGTATACTTTATGTATTTACCTATAACAGTATATCCAGCTCCGGATGATTCTTACCATTCTCCTGAAACTATGCATGTAGTGATCATCAACTCATATCCCTGCAAGCTCTTACTTGCTTAGCCCAATAACTGGGCTGGACAGTAGAGTGACGGTCTCGCTTTGTGCAGGTCCGCGTGCAATCCCCGACCGTCCATGTGGTTGGGGCGCCATTCCTTTCCCTCCGTCCATCCCAAATCCTTATCCTGACCCTTCCAAGTGCTACATAGTCTTAATGGCTTGGCGCTTTCCCCTGATAATTCCCTTTCCTTTCTACTTGCTCTCTACTTTCCATCCTCAGCCCTCGTGTTCTTCCGCTGGGCATGATCAACACTGAGGGCCTCTAAGAATCCTATACGTTGTGATCATGTTCCATCTCTCTTTTAAGTGCTGTGAGGTATAGCTTTCCTAACCTTTTTTTCTTTATTTGAGCTCATTAAGGCATTGGTCTTGTTGCTCAACTTTACATTTTTTCCAAATATGTAACAAAGGTTATATGTTACTACGTTCTGATGGCTTACTTGTATAAGCTGTTCCCGTCGGGTCATGTATAACCCGATCACGTGGTTTATTTAAAACTCCGGTCACAGGTTTGAGTTATGTGTATTAAAATGTATTTAAATATCTACAAATTAAATAATGATGTTTTCTGTATCTCGTATTGTTTTTAGAGCCAAATCGTACATGTTTTTTTGCTTTTGATGATGCGCAGTACAACAGGTTTACTCTCTCTCTCTCTCTCTCTCGCCCATCCATCCATCCATCCATCCATGTTAGAGTTGCTGATACAGTGAGAGAATATTGCTCTTGCTTGGTCTGCGCTCAATGTAATATATACAATTTATCAAATTGTCAAAGACTGATTGACAGATTGTCAAAGGGGTTGGGCCTGTTCCTCTACTTTCCACATATTCCATCTCCTTCTTCCACGTGCTGTTTAGTCCTATTATCTGAGGGCTCTCTCCAGATACTTACCTTACCTTGCTCCTCACTCTACAATGTATTATGAATAGTTCCGGTGTTCAGAAATGCAATTGCACACCAAGAGCTTCAGCTCTCTGAAGTCTGACCCAAGAAAATAGATTTATTCAGTGAAATTATATGTAATTTTTTTCTTGTTGGGAAAACAAATATTGTGAATATAATTTACACGATGAAGCTGAATGCCAGAGTATGCCAATACGTTCATGCGGTTAGCATGATGATCGCTGATGGAATACAAGATTCTTAAGAAGGGCCAAGGGCAGCCTGAAACTGTTTAAGGCCTTAGCGTCTTGTGTTATAATTAATTTGATTTAATTATTCATAATCATTAACGATTGTTTTCGTGGAATATTTATATCGTTAGTCATTGCTATATACATATTGTTAATCAAGCATTAAATAAATATTGTTTACCTTTAAAGGCAAATTGTTATACTCCTAACTAATTGTGAGCAATAATTTTCGGTCTGAGACTAAATACAACTTTAACATTCAGGGCAAAGCAGAAATTAATGGTTCCTGGTGAAGTATTTAGTAGATCTAAAGCTTGGTGTTCCCTGCATTGTTCTGTACCCAAGATGCTGGTCTCTATTATCCCGCATCACTCCTTACAAACCTGTCTTTCCCTCCTTCAATATATCTACGTTGCATCGTGAGGGCGGGAAATTATAGATGTTTATTCGTCTTCTAAGTGTTCCTATTCTCGTTTGTTTACGTTTCAACAATGTTGATTCTTAACTATAATGTTCAGTTTTCATGTAAGGAATTCTTGAATGTATTTTCAGGACAAAATTCGGATTTGGAAAATGGAATAATTTTGCCATTTATTCCATCTGTTACTCGTGTATTTTGTTGTTATATATTCATTATAAGAAACTCGTCATGTGGTAAGTGGATGAGGATAATATTTACTCGATGAACCTAAAACGGACCTCTCATGTACTTATTCCGATATAAACAGAAACACACACACACGGATCATGCCGTAGCACAGTCGATTAAGGTGCGTCTGGAATCCTCTCGGACGTAGGTTCGAACTCGCATCACGGCCCTTGTGGATTTATTCAGGTATCCAATTCCAGATCTTGCTATGCCTCTTTTTAACCCTTTTCCCCCCTACCGCTCACACGATGGGTATTGGATGCATAATAATGAACTAAACTAAACTCTCTCACCTCTGCTCCCACCCCTAACATCACCCACGGCAGGCGACAGAGGACGGCGAGGCAGGAGCAGGACTGAGAGTAACACTATATGTAATGGTAATGTTACCTAGTAATGTTAAATAGTAATGGTACCTAGTTGTAACACAGGATACACTGTACTAGTGTCCTCACTTGGATAATACTCTACAGTTAAGGACACTTCTATTCAGAATATACAGAAATTTTCTTCCCGGTGCAAAACGAAGAATGGCAAATTCATATCTACAGTATGAAGACTAATTCTTACCAGGAAAAATTGAGGCGATTGAGGTTACAGCCTCTTTACATGCATAAAAGAAGGCTGAGATAAGCTGGAAGTATAAAAATGGCTGAAAGTAATAAACAAAAGCATAAACACAAGGCGTCGAAACCATGAAATCAAGATATAACTCGCAACGCTGGATTCTAATTGGATAAATTTAGCTTTACAAAGGATATATATATAAAAATCGATTCAGTAATAGAGTCGTAGAAGAACGAAATAAACTGTCAAGTAGCGTCATTTAATCAAATACCTTAATAAGTTTAAGAACTAGCATTAGTATAATTAACTAGACATAAATAGGACCTACCTCGAATAGGTCTGTTGGGCTTATTTTCTTGTATATATACATGGTCGTCTGAGACGTAGCATTCCTCGACATTCTTATCAAACAATATCCTGATTGGTTTATTCCAAAGCAACGAGCGCTTTTGCCTGAAGCAGATTACTTTTTAGTGCGAAGTTAAACTGAGCATTATACAAAAGAGATAGTGCTCTCCACAGTGTTAATCCCCCAAGCAACGCGAGTCTCATAGATTGTATGCAGACTGCAGAACTGGCATTACAATTTTCTCCAGAAATGAGCACTTGAATAAATTTCAAATGTCTCTATTAGCATTTTGACTCGAGTACCGTTTACCCATGATTCCTTATTGATCCACTTTTTTTCACTGACTTCATTACAAATATTAATGGGTTAATGGTACCTGTTATCTCACTCGGCTCCTGAAGCTACAGAAAGGAATTGCCACGAAAACGCTAGGTGGCATTCCTGTTGATTTTTTTAGTTAGTGGTTTGGTCTTCTTGTGTTTTGCCGTGTTATGTTCGTGATCTTCACGGGTTCTTGCTTTGCCGTGTTATACTCGTGATCTTCACGGGTTCTTGCTTTGCGGTGATATATTCGTGATCTTCACGGGTTCTTGCTTTGCGGTGATATATTCGTGATCTTCACGGGTTCTTGCTTTGCCGTGTTACATTTATTATCATCGGTTTTTCTGCGTCGAGCATTTCATTTTTGATACTCGGGATTTGTGCGTTTCACGTTTTATTCGTTATCTTCGCGGTTCAGTGCGTCACGAATTACATTCGTAATTTTTATATATTTATATATATATATTTATATATGGTCCCAAGCTTTCTTCCTAGTTTCGATTTGAATAAGTTTAAATGATAACAGTTCAATATTTAACTCTTTCTGATTTTATATCCTTAGAAATAAATAAATGTTTGGACATTATAAAAAAGAACTTAGTGACACATTATTCCAAAGATTAGATTTATTTATTAGCTATGATTAGCTATGATTGATTATTAGCTATAGCCTATTTATTAGCTATGATTAGCTATGATTATTAGCTTACTCATCCTGACAGCTGAGTGGACAGCGCTTGGGATTCGTAGTCCTAAGGTTTCGGGTTCGATCCCCGGTGGAGGCGAAAACAAATGGGCAGAGTTTCTTTCACCCTGATGCCCCTGGTCACTTAGCAGTAAATAGGTACCTGGGAGTTAGACAGCTGCTACGGGCTGCTTCCTGAAGGATGTGTAACAAAAAGGAGGCTGATCGAGGACCGGGCCGCGGGGACGCAAAGCCCCGAAATCATCTCAAAGATAACCTCATGAAGATACATAATAAAATAGCAAAGGTATATTCCAAATAAATGAATAAACTGTGGGATCTTTTTATAATGATTTAGTGGTATATGTCAACGATATTTATCAAGTCTTGAATAAATTCATGTAATAAATATGATCATGTAATCAGTCTTATTATGTAGATGTATACCATCATTTGATGCTCATTGGACTGGTACAGTTATGTTCTCTGTATGACTTGTAAATAACGTGCTTGTAAATGATGAACCTGATTAAGATAGTTTTCATGTGACTTCTAAATTATGTGTTTTTGTGTGATTTGTAAATTGTGTGCTCACTCTATGACATGTTAATGATGTGCTTGTAAAGGATGTTCTCTCTCCAGTAAATGACGCGCTTGTAAATGTGTTCTCTAACCTGTAAATGACGTGCTTGTAAATTATGTGCTCACTGTGTAACCTGTAAGTAACGTGCTTGTAAATCATGCCCACTGTTTGACCTGTAATTGACGTATTTGTAAATGCTGTACTCTCTAACCTGTAAATGAAGTGCTTACAATGATAAGCGATCTTTTGCGATCTCTGTTTATCATATATATATATATATATATATATATATATATATATATATATATATATATATATATATATGACAATGTCAGACCATGGAGGAAAAATGAAACAGGAATTTCCTTAAGTACTTTCGTATATTAATACATCTTCAGAAGGAGTGTTAATATTAATAAATAATAATATTAATAAATAATATTAATATACGAAAGTACTTAAGGAAATTCCTGTTTCATTTTTCCTCCGTGGTCTGACATTGTCACATTTTAAAATCACGTGTTTAATTTCGTGATATACGCACATATATATATATATATATATATATATATATATATATATATATATATATATATAATATATATATATATATATATATGATGTGCTCTGAGACTTGTAATGATATACATTCTCTGAGTTGTAAATAATGTGCACTCAATGTGATCTGTAAATAATGTACTATGTGGACGTGTAAATTATATGCTTTTTCCGTAACTTGTAAACAACTCAGGTTTTCCAGAACGACTTCTTCCGAAATAAATTAACAATATGAGGGCCATTTTAAATGTTTAACTTTCTCAAAGACTATTATTAACAGCTGTATTAATGACAGAATAATCTTCACTATTGTTATTGTGAGACAAAAGACGTTACTTTATATTAATACAATATGTCAACAGTTGCGTTGTGATTATCTGACTGTTTAATGTAGCGAATTATCAAATTTACTTAGATAATTTGTGCTTAAATTGGCCTATTTCATCAATTTTTTCATCATATTTAATAGTTTTAACATTCCTCTATTTCTTTACTCATTTGACGTTAAGTTCAAGGGTCTCTATAATCTTTTTTGTTCATTGAAGGGCTTTTAACTTTGATTCTAGCTATCGAAACCTACCTAAATGGCCCATCTTTATCAATTGAACGAATGTTTTCTTCAACATGAGTTTATTTCAGAAGTCTGCGTTCAAGCTTTCATACTTTTTTCAACAAAATAATCGCAATCTTCTACTCGGACTACGAAGTTTCGTTCAGGGCCACATTATCAGGCATTAAAAAGTACCTTTTTTGTGTGTATAAAACCGATATTTCCTCTCTTATTCCGGCGACTTTTGTGCCTCTTTTTTTTGTTTTGATTGTTGGTCATTGTTTCAGTTCTGTGGCTCGCCGCTCACTGCCCGCGCCTCGCCGCTCACTGCCCGCGCCTCGCCGCCCACTGCCCGCGCCTCGCCGCTCACTGCCCGCGCCTCGCCCCTCACTACCCGCGCCTCGCCCCAGGGGAAGACGTGCGCCTCACCAAAGGAGCCGCCGGCCGCCACCTTGCACCTTGCAACCGTCACCTCACTCCGCCTTCTAATTAAACGATGTATCAGTTTATCTTTATTTCAAGATTTACCGCACGCGGCCGCGGTCATCTTGTTGTGACCGCTCCATGGAGCAGGGTGTATCCTGGTGTGCGTGTCCCTGTGTCCTGGTGTGTGTGTGTCCCTGTGTCCTGGTGTGTGTGTCCCTGTGTGCGTGTACTCACCTCATTGTGTTTGCGGGGGTTGAGTTTCGACTCTCAACTGTCAATCATCCTGTGTACAGGTCTCTTAGCCTACTGGGTTCCATACATTTGAAACGGTGTATAAAGTCGGCTTCTACCACATCACTTCCTACTGTATTCATTTATTCACTACTCTGACGATCACAATTTTTTTTCTAACGTCTTTGTACCTCGTTAGAACACTGAGTGTTCATTTAAATCTCCTTATGGGAGTTCCTCCCGTATCAAAATACTCAGTTTTTATCCACCATACCAATTCCCCTGAGAATTGTGTATGTGGTAATCATGTCTGCCCAACTTTTTTGTCTTGCAGCGACGTGACGTTCAATTCATATTGTTTTTCCTTGTAACTCATACCTCGTAGTGGTGGAACTAGTATGTTGCATACCTCTGAACCTTCACAACATTGTCTTGAACTTGACCTTACACAAATTTCTATAGACAGTTTTGATGTTAGCTATCCTCTGATGATATTGTTTTGACGTGGGCTTCAGGAGACAGGTTTGGTATGATATCAACCCTTTGCAATCTTCTTCTCTATCCATTTCATGAAGGATTTCATCTCCTATGTGGAATCTATTGTCCAGCTTCCGGCGTCCTACAACTAATTTCATTACTTTACACTTGTTAAATTCCAGTAGCCATATGTTGGACCACTCTTTCAGTGTGCAGGTCACCATGTGACCTCTTCCTGTCTTCGTCTGCCATAATCCTTCTCAGAATTTTTTGCATCATCAGCAAACATTGAGAGAAATAAGACTATTTATTCCCTCTGGATGATCATTTCCCTTTCTGAGAAACATAATAAGATGAGAGAACTGGAGCTTGCGAGTCTATGGTGATTACATTTCGCCAATCTGTGGTCTTCCTCCCATTTCACTTCCCCCTCACAATGACTCGCTGTCTCCTGTTGATTAGGTACTCCCTTATCCACTGGAGAACTTTCCCTGTTACTCCTGCCAGGTTCTTCAACTTTCCTCCGTCTCTTACGTGGCACTCTGTCAAAGGTTTTCCTTACAATCTTCCCAGTTTAAGGAGGACAGAAGAAAATGCATATATGCTGATTAGCATTGTATAAATGTGTGGCTACGTCTATGGCAGAGAATAAGCTAAAAAAAATCACCGTCAAATTTTTGTCGCCTGGTCATAGAATCTGGTCATCTGTTAAATTTGTGTGTGTGTGTGTGTGTGTATTCACTTAGTTGTATTTTACGGGGGTTGAGCTTTGCTCTTTCGGCCCGCCTCTCAACTGTCAATCAACTGTTTACTAACTACACTAACTACCTTTTTTTTTTTCCCCCACACCACACACACACACACACACACACACCCCAGGAAGCAGCCCGTGACAGCTGACTAACTCCCAGGTACCTATTTACTGCTAGGTAACAGGGGCATTCAGGGTGAAAGAAACTTTGCCCATTTGTTTCTGCCGGGTGCGGGAATCGAACCCGCGCCACAGAATTACGAATCCTGCGCGATATCCACCAGGCTACCTGGCCCCAAACCTACCTGGCCTACCTGTGTGTGTGTGTGTGTGTGTGTGTGTGTGTGTGTGTGTGTGTGTGCGTGTGCGTGCGTGTTCAACCCACTTAATTGTGCTTGAGGCAATTGAGCTTCAGCTCTCAGCTTCGTTAGTAACTTTCAATCATCTATTACCTCTTCTACTGGATTGACTCATAACACACATGTGTCCACGAACGGAGTCCGCTTCCACTACGTCACTCTCTCGTTGATAGCGAGCTTCGTCGCTATCCTTACGTTGAGTTCCTTAATTTTAACTACGTGTCAATGGAATTATTTATGTTATCTTTTTTCTAGCCTCCCTTGCATGTTTATCTCGTTCTACCGACCTCGTAGATGCTTCTGTCTACCTCGTAGATGTTTTTCTCTACCTCGTTGATGCTTCTGTCTACCTCGTAGATGCTTTTCTCTACCTCGTAGATGCTTCTGTCTATCTCGTAGATGCTTTTCTCTACCTCGTAGATGCGTCTTTCTACCTTGTAGATGCTTCTGTCTACCTCGTAGATGCTTTTCTCTACCTCGTGGATGATTCTCTCTGCCTCGTAGATGCGTCTGTCTACCTCGTTGATTTTTCTGTGCATTTGTCCTTCGAAGTCATGCTCTTGCTGATCCTTTTTTGAATTATTGTTTTTGTTCTACCTCTCACTGCCTCTGGTGATTCTGTCTGCACCGTGCGACTGTCTTAGAGGCATAATCCAGATGTTTTTGAAGCCTTATTTCCGTTATCAGGAGTTTGGGCTCTATGCTGACTGCATGTTCTAAAATTATCTTAATATTTATGTTGCACAGTGTTGCACAATGTTTTTTTGGACAGCTTCCCATAGAATATCCTACAGTCTGGGTCCTGTAGTGCAGAAGTTTATATACGCTCTTGCCTCGAAACTGGGGATCCCGGATCCGATTCCTGTTACGGGTTGTTGACCTCCAGGTGCTTTGTGCATTGTTGGC
>WNGS01164437.1:54767111-54786115 GCA_020271785.1 Procambarus virginalis
TGTCTTGCAGGATGTATATGGGAAGTTTGAGGCCTGTAATTTAGTGCCGTCCCTGTAATAAGAACATAAGACTGATGGAAACCGTAGAAGATTCATTGGTCCATATATCTTGAGGTTATCTTGAGATGATTTCGGGGCTTTTTAGTGTCCCCGCGGCCCGGTCCTCGACCAGGCCTCCACCCCCAGGAAGCAGCCCGTGACAGCTGACTAACACCCAGGTACCTATTTTACTGCTAGGTAACAGGGGCATAGAGTGAAAGAAACTCTGCCCATTATTTCTCGCCGGCGCCTGGGATCAAACCCAGGCCCACAGGATCACTGTCCAGCGTGCTGTCCGCTCGGCCGACCGGCTCCCTAAAACGTGGAAGCTCTATTTAATCCACCCAAACTCATTCATATACATGTCTAACCTAAGCTTGAATCGTCACTCTCCATTTTTGCATGACATTAGCTGTTTTCCCAGCTGTGGTAGCAGTCGATCTCCAGTTCGACAATAAACTGAATGCTGTTCCTTCAGTTCTTCAGCATTCATGGGAAAACGTTTATACTACGTTAAGGCTTTACTTAATTATACTAGTTTTACCATTTATCCTGTTAATAAATTTCTCACCTTCCACCAATCTTGTTTAGTCCGACTTCTTGATCGTTAGACATTTACTTCTGTATAAATTTGTAATAATTTCGATTTTTTTTTTCTTGAGGTGTTTTGACGTTTATATTCCATTCACCTTTGGCTCTAGCAGCCCTGAACACTCGTCCTTGACATAGGAGGTAGACGCTCTATCCATATATATATATATATATATATATATATATATATATATATATATATATATATATATATATATATTATATTTTGTGACATGATCTGGAATAGAGCAGACTATCCTGGCAGGTGTTGCGCCAATCTAACATTAATAAAAAAAGGAGGAAACTAATTAAACTGCTGAGTCCTTTACTGTGTACCAGTTGCGGGCAAAAAACAAGAGAATAGAAACTTTAAACATTTTATATAACAAAAAATTACTTTAGTTTCACACAAAATAATAATTAATGAAAACAAAACCCCTTAAGCACTTGGCTTATCACAATCATAAAGAAAATATATACAAGTGAATTTACGTTACTGCAAAAGGTAATGTGACACTTTATGCATATGTGTTCTGAATGTCATCTGTCACCCGTTCGTCAAGACGTCAAGGCAAGGGAAGACATGAACGAGACAGAGAGCACCAAGAGGCTTCTGCTTGAATATGGCTGTTGTTGTTTAAGATTCAGCTACCGGGAACAAAAAGTTCCAAGTAGCACGGGGTATGTATGGTGAGCCCGTAGTGGACTTACCTGGCGCAGGAGCGGGGCTGTAACTTGTTGACTATGGCGCCGGCCCTGCCTTATATACCGGTAGTGACGTCACACTGGCGCGAAGGCTAGGTTGTTGACTAGGAACTGGCAGTATAACGATCATTTGCTGGTGGCGTCTGGGGAGCTAGCGAGACTGCAGGTGCGTGGCTCGTGGGAGATAGGGGTGGTGGTGGTGGGGGGTGAAGGAGCGACTGAACAATACGTTTTTGGCACGTATTGTTGGTGATTATTGATGTTGATGAATAAGGTAGGAGCTTGACGATCTTGAAGACGTAAGGAACACGCAGAATCCATTGTGCAGGGGATTACCGTAAAATATACACACACACACACACACCGGATCCAAGAGTCAATGCTTGCTCGATCCTGCAAGCACAAATAGGTGAGTACACACACACACACACACACACACACACACACACCACACACACACACACACACACACACATATATATATATATATATATATTAATATTATATATATATATATAATATATAATATATATATATAAATATATCGTCTGTGTGGTACTCCGCTTGTTTTATCTACGGTGATCGCTATCCTCAATAACCTGTTCTCCTTGTCCAAGTGTATCTCACTGCTACTCTCTCCTGTCCGAGTAATCTGTCACTTTTAGACGGAATCATCAGCATACTATCTTTATATTCTTTAACCTGTTATTTTCTATATAGTGCTCTGCTCTCTTGATCTTCTTTCATTCTCTCCTTATCTTGTGAGGGAGAGTGGGTGTGATGAAGCGATTGTGAGGTGGGTGTGGGAGTACACGATTAGTGAGGTGCGCGATGGGTAATAAAAATTTGTGAATTATGTGGCAGCGATTCATGGGCTGGATTGGTGATATGTGTAGGTAAATGCGATTAGAACGGTGGTCTGTGCTTAATGAAGGGCATTTAACCTACACATTTACGTTATGAATGTGCATGGAGTCGTAGATGATCAGGGCTGGGGCTGTAAGATACATGGAAAGGAGGTGGATCGTAGCGTAGATGACCAGAGGTGGGCCAAAAATTAGGTGGGTGGTCCCATCATTCTCAATCCACCGGATTGGAATGAAAGATGGCCATGGTGAGTGAAGGTCAGGGCGGGTACAGGTGTGTCGTGTAGGTTGCCCCTGAGTGAAGGAACACGAAACTTGTCTTCGGTTAACTCTCTACTAATAAACTTCAAACAGGCATGTATACATATATATGTGTGTGCCTGTGAGGCCAATATATCGTCATGTGAATAGAAGGTTATGTTATTAGGGGTCTAGGTCATATCTAAACTACTAAAAGTCCTCCAGATAATATATCACAGTTACACTCCTATCATTGACGACGTCCTGGTTAAGATTATGTAAATTAGCTTGGTTGCGCAAGTTACTAAGTAATCTGTTACATTTTTGAAAGTCTAGACGAGGGTGAGGTTTTTCCGATGAATCCTCGCCCCGGTCACGAGCCAAGATTACGCCACCTACTGCACAGGTGATAGGTGCCTTGCTTGGTCCTGCCCAACCCGCCGCTAATTGCGCTTACAGTTTGGGTAACCAACAGATCTTTTTAATTGCCAGAGGAGTAGCTTTTCGCAGCATGAAGGAGGAGTCATTCCTGTGTAGACATTAGCCTAATGCAGTCTCCTCTCTTACGCCACAGTCCTGTGTAAACTGCACCTATTTCACCTAGTTATGTGCTTGCGGGGGTTGAGCTTTGGTGCTTTGGTCCCGCCTCTCAACCTGTCAATCAGCCTGGTGTACAGATTCCCGAGCCTACTGGGCTCTATATATCTACACGTATCCTACCTACCCTGGAGTTTACCTGCTATACTATCCCACCATCAATACAAATGGCACCATCAAAATCATCAACAGGTCCCCCATGCTAATAGTAGGCAATTGTGGAACATAACCATTGATGCTGCCACATGCCTGAAAGCCAGATGTCTGTGAGATGACGAATGATGCCCGTTGCACATTGGCCACTTGTAGCCTGGCACCTGCAACAACCTGGCGTCTGCAACAAACTGTGCTTCTGCAACAGCATGCCACTATCAAAACCGTCCGCGGCCTACTTGCTAGTGATGTCATGTGCATCCGCAGCTGATGTATGTTTAACACTCTTCATCTAGGGAAACCGTGACACAGACATTGATGAACCATGACACTGCCACTGATGAACCACCCAGCAATACACTACATGCCCCACTCATTAAACTATTCAACAAGAACACTTTTCCTACTGCTCACCAAACAAGGAAAGACATTTTGACAGAAACTTGACGCCCTGGCGTCACAAGGAAGAGATTGGAGTTGACACTCGACCGGTTTCTCAAATAAGTACGCACTAAATTGTGATATCAAAGGCCCCAGCGGGACAAGCAAGATGGTTGTCCGCTGTGAAAATATAATCCCACCAGCTTCTAGTGTGGGTCGCATTTTCATGATTTACTTTTGTTAATGGCGTGTCTATCTGTCCGAGGATGCAGGGAGGGGGTAAAATAGGGGGAGATGGAAGGCAGAGAGAGGAGGAGGAGTGAATAGGGTAGGTAAAGGGGGGTATTAAGGAGACGGGGGTGATTGGGAGGGGAAGAGGAGGTTTTTGAGGTTAATAGGCCTTAATAACCCTCCGGAGGCTGATAGCCTTTAACGTTTACCAGCCAAACAAAACCAAAATTGCCATTCCGAATATTTCTTTTTCTTTCATAATTTTTTTTCCGCCACAAGATCTTTGGACCATTATGACACATCTCAGAGAATGAGCGTCACGTCATCTCAGAATTAGTACATGATATTAAGGGCACGAACGAACACTCTCACAGGACCATCAGGGTAATATCAGAGCATAGCAACCTAATCCACCTCAGCGATTTTAAGAAGAAAATTTAAGAATCTGATGTCGTTACTCGAACCAACTAGTTCCGAAAGTTTGTTGCAAGTTATGAGTGCTCTCACGTGCTTAATTAGATATCAGAAGCATGTCACAGTTCAATTATTGTAAATTTACTCTCTGCTTTTAAAAGTTGTATGTTTCTCATCGGAATGGGTGGAAGGTTACAGGAGCGGTCTGGCCACTTCCCTGACGTGCTTCCGAGGTCTGTAATGAAGCCCATGAAATGTGGGCCAGAACACAGTGAGGACCGTGAGCCCTGAGCCATCACACGGTCCAAGTCGAGGAGGCCAGAAGCCCTCGGCCCTGGCCGAAGATGGTCTCAAGGGCAGCGTCTTCATGGGGTCAGGTCTGGGGCGGTTACAGGGGGTCAGTGGCAGCCCTCAGTCCCCACTTGACCCTTAACTCCCACGATTTGATGAACTTATTTAAAGTAATTTACGAGAGTATTTGCCTAAACATTTTAATTAATACTCTTAAAAGGTTTTCCTGTAGCTTAATAGGAACATTATGGTTGACATACTATCTTGTCAGTGTGTACGGGGAATTGAGGTTTAGTCCTAATGCTGCGCCTACTAGCCTTGTTGTACCCGTGTGTTCAAAGATTCACTATTCATACAATCACTACCTTTGTCGAACGTTTCCGCAAAGTTGTGGTGGAGGGGGCTTCTACAACTTCTCCTCCAAGTGCAGTCCACTTTGACGACCGCCCGTACAAGGTTCGATTATTTCTTCATTTGCTTCGAGCTCATTTGGATCCCAGCTTCCATTTTTATCGCTCTTGTCCTGCTTTCTCTCAACTATAGGAGGCTATCCTTGTCCACCTTAGTTATTCCCCTCAGTATCTTGTACGTTGTTATCATATCTCTCTAGTTCTCCTGTCCTTCAGGTTGTGAGATCCAGTTCCTCAAGCTTATCATAACTTGACCCTCTAAATTCCGGCACTAATCATCTCCTAAACCTCTGTACTTTTCAATTTTAGTTTTATTATTCAGCAAGGTGCAGGATTCCAAGCCAGTGCTGCATATTCCAGGTACTGTATCTAACAAAAGCTGTGTAAGTGCCTTTGAACGTGGTCCTGATATATGTTCTAAACAACATTTTAGTTTTTGCAGTGTCCCATATGCTCCGTGTCTCCCTGCCTGTGTGTGCTCACATGACAGTGTAGATATTTGGTTATAGTGATTACGTAACAATAGCAGCAACAAAGAGATATGCAAAGATGTTTGCAGAAGAAGAATAAGAACAGTCAGGACCGGGAAAGACTGTGAGTGCAGTTGCAAATGGATTTGGACGTGCTCAGAATGCTGAAAAAATGGCTGCTATATGTGTAACCCGTCCAAATATAATGGTGTATCAGTATGTAATGAGAAGTGCGAAGAGCATTACAACAGCATTGTTGAAGGGAGGGAGATTCTTCAATCAGAAACGAATCAAGACCTGGGAATGGATATTCCCCAAATCTGGATGCCAGAAGCCCGACATTAGAAGAATAAAACAGCTGCATTGTATACTGGCCAACGTCCCGTATATACTTCAGAGACTTGATAGGGAGATTTAGAGGGGCCCATATGCAGCGAAGGTGAGACCTTACCACATTGGAGGAAAGTGGACACAGTGATGCATGACAACATATAAAACTCAATAGGGAAATTGACAAAGTAGAGCAGCGTTGTTGGACCATTATCACAATAGACTTGATAGTGATAATGGTCCTGATTCGGTCCAGGACGGACCGAACCGTCGTCTCCTCATCTTCTAGTGTGTGGTCTGGTCATCATATCATCAGCTACGTTATTGTGACTCATCGTCCACACCTAAGTGAATAGCATATTGTATCCTAAAATAAAATGGCATAAACCAAAAACTTAGCTATACAGATCACCAAATATATAAATTAAACTTCCATGTAACAAGAAATTTGTAAATCCTGTGCAAGTAGCGATGAAGGAGTCACGTTCATGTGAACTATAAGCTGGTATATGGAACATGGCGATATATATTAACATGACGGACATGTAGAAAGAAAATGTCTTTGGAAAACTGGAATCAACCTAAGGTTAAGGAAGCTGAATTATGCTGACAACTATAATTTTGTCAGTTATCATTTTATATATTTTTTTGACATCTATGATATAACTATCTTAGTAAATATGCCAATAAAGCTGATGAAAGGAAAGTCTTCCTCGATATATAAGCTTAAAAGTTTGGGCAAGATGTTAATAAACACGTAGAGATGGAAAGTCATAGTTAAATCTCGACAGACTACGAGTAAGCCTTAAAAACTTTTCTTTGTCGTCGACACTTACATAAATGAGGAAAGAGGAATAATCCTAAATATGATGAAATTGGTTTAAGCATACCAAAGTTGTTTAAACATACCTATCACTAAAAACAATGTATAGAAGTTCAATGGACACACCCACATCGGAACTTCATATCAAGTGGAGCATCACAGAGACCAGTTGTTGGCCTTATACTGTTTCCTACATATAAGTAAGTAGAATTCAGCAGCTCAACGATTGTAGTGAGTACAAAATTTATGAGAAATTTCAGAACAAAAAAAAGGACTTCAAAATTCTTGCGGAGGACCGGGATAACCTTTAGTTTCTCTGTGAAGCTGCTACCTACCTTGAGGTGGTTACCTTGAGGTGCTTCCGGGGCTTAGCGTCCCCGCGGCCCGGTCGTCGACCAGGCCTCCAGCTTTAGTTAGGCCTCCAGCTAGGCGTACCTAGCTTTAATCAGAGAAATTTTAAGAAAATTTTATTTTAGTATGGGATGAGGATGATGCACGGGATTTATCTGTTTTTGTATTTATATATACAAGAGTTCTTCCATTCTCGTACAGCCACTAGCATGCATAGCGTTTCAGGCAAGACCTTAATCCTAATTTTCACACACATCCCCAGGAAGCAGCCCGATGCAACTGTCTATCTCCCAGGTACCAACTTAATGCTAGGTGAACAGGAACATCAGGGTAAAAGAAACTCTGCCCATTTGCTTCTGCCTCTGCCGGGGATTGAACCCGGATCCTGAGGACTACGAACGCCGAGCGCTGTCCACTCAGCCGTCAGGCCCCCAAAACGTATGATAATATATGATAATATAAGGAACATGATAAATATGATAATATAAGGAACATGATAATATATGATAATATAAGGAACATGATAATATGTGACAATATAAGGTACAATGTTTGAGTTAGAAAAGTCCAAAGATCTGCAAGCAGACATGACTCCAAACCTGTCATCCGAGACACCAAATTCACAGATAAATAGCAACAGCAAATGTGAAGTTGGCGAACACTTGTGTAGCCTTTAAACACCTGGATAAAGATTATTTCTGGACGTTATATACTACCAATGTTGTTTCAGCGATGTAACAGGAATAGTTAAAGTTCGAAGAATCAAACATCGCAGAGAAAACTAGGTCAAGTACAAACATTGATATAAAACTAGTTCCTTAACTACGGGACTTGAGCTATAAAGGATGAGTGAATAAACTAGACGTCACAATTCTGAAAATGTAAGAGAGAATTCCTATGTATAATATTCTTAGAAACTTTGACAAAAATGGATACAAACAAAATGATTAGCATGAACAAAAATAAAATTTGAACGAGATAGGAGTTCCTATAGGTGAGCATATACATACAAATGACACTATAAGGAGCAGCTCATCTCTTAATTCACCGCCAACATTGACCTTCAGTAAACTACTAGAGAGAGAGCGAGCTGAAAGCAATTCCACACCAATATACAAGATAGGAATATAGATAGACAGCTCTGAGTTATACTGTTGTCACTGATATAAATAGCCAGCAAGATTCGCTATTGGCTAAAAGGAGACGATTAGAGTATTATATATATTTAAAATCAAGTCTCGAATACTTCCGACTAGTGGGATAAAGTGCAGGGAAAACCCTACCTCGCAAACCTGCTTGAGTCCCATGCCTAGATGGCAATAATCAGGCAGGACACAGCAGGATGTAAGTACTGCATCTCTCTTGACTATCAACAACACTGTCACACTGCCGCGCCAAAGGCTGTCACACAAGTTTCAGAACCAAGCGAGGGTAAGAGGGAGGTTGCTGACCAATAAGAGAGCGTATTAACACTGGGAAGGTATTCAACCTCAGAAGAATGAGATTATTTTAGCACATTAAAACAGAAGAATCTGTTCTGTAGCCTATAATATTCGTGATCTATGTCCGTGGCTTAATGATGGGGGTAGGGCTATTATATCAATGTTATCGGACAGTGCGAAATTAATGAAAAGACTCGGGAGAGATGAAGACTGGAGAATTATGCAGGAGCGGTTGCACAGGTTGCACAGCTGCTCTGGGACGTTGCTGCATGAATAACAATATCAGTAAGTGTAAGGTGATGATAATGGGGCCATGGAGCCTGACACCGATGCTTCAGCACGCGGTGAAGGGGAATGCAACTTCTGCCAGTGCACAGTGAAGGGGGGAGGCACTCTACCAGTGCACAATGAAGGGGGATGCACTCTACCAGTGCACAGTGAAAGGGAACAATGTTGTTGCAACAAGCAGAGCCTGGCTCAACACCTGGAGGAACTGTTTGTAGAAGGAAGCAATTGCTTTTTGGGGGATAATAACGACTGAGGTAGGGTTGCAGCAACCAGTATGGAGCACCTTTGAAACCTTTCGGTGTCCTAAGAGGAGGGTGTGTATTGCCCAGAACCCTTTCTAGAGATTCGTGTTTTGTTCAGAACGGTATATCAAAGTAATTGGAATAGCAAATTGTAAACCCTGGATATTTTCCTGCAGACGCTCGTTCATCAGTTCGGGGAAACGCCTCTTGAGGACAACACGTAGGCTTAATGCTATTTTATAAGTCCGGTAAACCAACAGCGTTTTATTTTAATCAAAGGAACTATTATTTTGGAGACCCCAGAGAATGTTGGCAATGACCAATTAGTCATTGACGAACGGAGGCACAATTGGGAACTAGACTTGCGACGAATCATGAAGACTAGTACAAGGTCGAGAGGAATCTGCTCTCTCACAATCCCTGTAATGAACTTTGATGCACAAGACTACGTAGACCTAATCTCGTGGCAGAAATCCGAAGTGACCGAACAGAGTCTAACATTCGAAATCTCCAGCGAGGACCTTAACGATATGGTGAAGGCTGGGAGATGAGATGGAAGAGTTGCGAGAGATGGGCTCATTCGCACGAGGATGGAATCACGGTATTTGATGCCCAGTTTTGACAGCAAATTTGGTTAATGTTGATATTAAATAGATACGTAGACCATAGTTAGATCTGGAGATGCAGCCACCTCATCGTCGTGAGCTTAGGTCTGTTGCTGTGTTACGGGCTATTCATGCCCGTGCCACCTCTTGGGTGGCTTAATCTTCATCAGTCTTGTTGCTCAACTTGATGACTAAAATATCCGAAGAGCTGCATTTAGATTTTCTGCAACATTCTATTAACAAAAAATTGTTCAGCAAGTGAGAGAAGAATAAAGAAGGTTTTAGGTGTGTGTGTGTGTTTATACTCAAATGTTTGGACTCTCCTATTCGTGCCTGCAGAATCGAGCTCTAGCTCTTGGACCTCGCTTTTCTAGCAGTTGGATGACTAATGCAATGACTCCTGACCTATTTGTCTATCATATCTACTGTTAAAATTATGAAAGGAGTTAGTCTCTACAACCTGCTCCTTTAAGTCATTCCACTTACTCACTACCCCTTACGCTAAAATAAAACTTTCTAACATCTCTATAACATATCTGATTCTCAAACTTCCATCCGTGCCCCCTTGTTCAATTGTTTCTAACGTCGTCAGGTTTAGTTCCTTCAGTCTGTCTTCGTACCTCAACCCTCGCAGCTCTGGGACGAGTCTCGTTGCAAATATCTGCACCTTTTCGAGCTTCTTTATGTGTTTTTTTAAGATTTGGGCTCCACGATGAGTCGGCATACTCTAAGACTGGCCTCACATAGGCGGTATTCAGTGATCTATAAGCCTCCTTATTCTGATTTCTGAAGGATGTTCTGACTTTTGCCAGAGTAGAGGATGTGGCTTAAGTTATTATATGTATATGAGCCTCTGGAGCTAGGTTTGGTGTTATGTCCACTCCCAGGTCTTTTTCTCTAGACGTTAAAGGGAGGTAGTTTCCCTTCACAGTATATTGGTCTTTCGGTTTCCTGGCTCCTGTCCCCATCTCTATCGCCTTGCACTTGTTAGTGTTGAACTCTAGCAGGCATTTCTCGGACCATCTCTGCAACCTGTTAAAGTCATCCTGGAGATTCTTACAATCCTCATCATTTTAAACCATCCTCATTAGTTTTGCATCGCCTGCAAACATCGACATAAGATTCAATTCCTTCAGTCAAGTCATTGACATAAATGAGGAGTGGAATGGGTCCCAGCACCGATCCTTGAGGCACTCCGCTTGTTACTATACGCCAGTCGGATTCCTCGCCCCTCACTTTCTGACACCTGCCTGATAGATAATTCCTTACCTATGATAGTCCGTCTCCGTTTACTACTGCCTGCCTCTGAATTACTTTTGTATAATAGCCTTCTGTGTGGTATTGTGTCAAAGACGTTTTGGGAGTCCCGAAATATGCAATCTGCCCTTCCTTCTCTGTCTTGCTTAATTTTCGTTACCTAATCATAAAACACCTGGAAGTTCGACAGGCATGACTTCCCTTGTATTAAGCCATGATGTTATTTGCTTACAAACCTAATTATTTCTAGATGTGCAACTTGTCTCAATCTTCTAATTCTTTCAAGTACTTTCCAAGGGATGCTTGTGAGCGACACTGGTTTGTAGTTCAGTGCCTCTTCTCTATCTCTTTTCTTGTAGATTAGCACCATATTTGTCTTCTTCCAGCAGCTGGGCTATTCCCCCTGTGTCAGTGACTCATTAGAGATTCGTGCTATAGGTATGTTGTGGGCCTGTGCTGCTTCTTTTAACCTCCATGGTGATATTCCTTCTGGCCCAGTAGCTTTAGTTTCATCCAGTGATGTAAGCTGTATCCTTACTTCCTCTGGCGTTACCTCAGTATTTAGAAGTGTCTCATCAGGGACTGCTTCCTCATCTATCTCTGGGAGTTGTTCAGGCTCAGTAATGAACACTCCATGGAAGCTGGCATTGAGCTCCTCTCAAATTTCTTTATAATTTTCTGTATATTGGCCTCCCCCTTTTTGTATCCTGGTCACTTGGTCATTCACTGTCATTTTCCTTCTTATATGGCTATGTAGGAGTTTCAGTTCACTTTTTTCTTAGGAGGCAATATAATTTTCATAGTTTCTCTGCCAATCTTCTTATGTTTGTGTAATCTTTCCTGATCCTGTTGTATCTAATCCGGGTTACCTCTGTCCTTTGCCTTCTGTATTTCCTCCGCTCCCTTCTGCTTTTTGCTTTTGCTTCCTGGCACTGTCTATTGAACCACGGGCTATTTATGTTCTCCTATTTTTGTCCCTTAATGTGTGAGTGTTTATTTGTGTTTGGTGGAGAGAGGAGTCAGTGGCCTTGTTCAACAGCAATATCGGGTGGGAGGAGAGATATAGGGAGAAGGGGATTGGTGGATTGCCAAGGGGGGCGAACCAGGCACCTGCCTTGTTCAACCTGACAGGCAAATGAGCTAAGTGAAGCACCTGATTACTGGCCACTTACCTGTAATTGCCGCGCAAGATTCCATGCAACCTCAGAATTATGTTCTATTTTATGTTCAGAAAGTTGTGTGCTATCAGAGGCGGCCAGACATATTTTTTTGTTCGTGTTGATAGACGGTACGGCTGTAGTGGTTGGTCTTAAATGTGCATAATATTCTGCTTCGTTTAGGAAAGACTAATCTCATTAATTAAATTTTGGATGAACACAGAACACGTGTAGTATTTATTTAAGCATGTATGTGTGACGTCAACATCAGCATGAGCAACAGAGGGTATCAGTCCTCTGTTGTGGCTCATGTTTCCTTGATCTCTCTCTCTTACGCTGTTCCTTAATGACGTCAAGAGCAGTGGTATCAACAGTCTTCATCAGTCGCCTGCCGCTGCTCAGATTTCCACGCTCTCCTTTAAGTTTGTTTTCTTCTCATCTCGATGAAATGTATCAGAGCAATTTTTTGGGTCAAGTTTGTTTGGTTGTGAGAATATGGTTGCTCACATGCAGCTTAGCTCATGGTTTCTTAAAGTTAAATTTCGCTCTTAGTTGACTTTTAGGGTTCGTTGCCACCAGTTTCTTAAAGACTAGTACAATTATATCATAAAGTCCGTCTTAAACCTTAAATACTCCATTAGTAAATGCAAAGAAACAAACAAGCAACAATGAACAGGTAATACAAACCAGAACACTAATGACGGATCGCTTTCCATACAGCACAGACAACAAACAACTTTGAGAATATATATAGGCAAGACAGGTTTAGAGTGAAACAACACGAAGCAAAGATATCTGGAGAGCTAGTATGCAAAGTGTGACAAATTTGAGTGCAAAGTAAGCAGAAGAGCTAAAACTATGCAAGTAGAGGCAGTCAAGAAAAGAATATATTCTTGTAATTCTCTATCTGCTGAAGACTGTGAAATTTGGTACATTGACAAAGTGTGTATTCTTTGTGGGAGCGAGAATCGGGTATTATTATTTTTAAAATGATCATCATACCTAGAAATTTACACCTGTAATTGATCTGAATGTTGATGGAGATGATTTGAGAATTCATATAAAAGGCGAGTTGCTAAATATGCCAAACTATGGAACTAATTTGTACCAAGAGTGGGATCCCATTCATATTGTAGCCTTCAGTCTAGAAGATGGGTTGGTGTGTTTATAAATATACAAATGTCGAACGGGATGCATCTAAGATAGAGATGCTGGAACAACCTCGTTCTCTCCCACCTGTATAGCAAGGTGTGTGTATTAGCACACTGATGCCTCTGTAATCCTGACAGTAGCACGTGGATGCGCTTGTCAGCTTAGAAGTAGCGCGTTGTTGTGCTTGACATACTGCAAATAGCATGCTATTGGACTTGACAGCCAGTAGCATGTTGATGCGCTTTTCAGCTTGGAAGAATCACATTGATACCCCCTTGTCAAAACAAGTTAATCAGGGCTGAAAGCCTCTGGCTACCCCATATCAAGAGGCTCGAATTGTAAATAGCACCAGACAACGTAAATTTTATATATAAAAAAAATTATATTACAAATGAATGTTTCTCTGAAAAAATAGGAATTGTATCATAACAATGAATAAGGTCTTCAGTACTTCGAAAATGTAAATATTTGGAAATAAACGAATCACTCTGTTTGCGACATACCTGAAGGTGCAATTTACAGATCTCATCTGCGAATCAGAGATGCTGTTATTCCTTTCGAACTATCTAATAATTTTATGGCAGAGTCATAAGACTCTCGAACAAGTATCATAACACTTGAACAGTCATTCCCCGCCGAACAAGCAGTCATGGCAAGAACAAGCAGTCACTACGCGAACAAGCAATTATGACACCCCGAACAAGCAGTTATGACACTCGCGAACAAGTACCTTAACTCTCGTACAAGCAGTCATGAGATGAACAGTCATCCCGAGAAGATGTTCTCAACTTCATTAATGGCAATAACATCTAATACAACAAGATGTTATAAACTTACATCTGTCATAAAGCCACTTATGACAGATGTAAGAGACGGCAGCTTCTTGACAAGAACACCGGGAGACGTTAAAATTTGTTGCAAATTAACATTCATTGATTACCATTGTTAAGAAGAACCATTGAGAACTACCATTGTTGAGAAGACCTAATGAGAACTACCATTACTAAGAACAATTAAGAAAACCATGAAGAAGACCTGTTAGGAGCAGCCTGGCATTATGCTACACAACATTAAGTGCTAATATTAAAAAGGCTGACTTGTGAGATAACCTTGGACGCCATTTTAAGCATTAGATGTTGCAAGGCTAACAGAAATTTTCTCGCATACTGGTGAGCGAATTATGCTAATATCTCTATGTCCCATGACTAAATGATAATATATACAGCATATCCAACATTGGCAGTTGCATGCAATTGCACTAGTAATAAATCCCGTAGTAACGGCAGGGAACAGCTTTGCTGCCTTTGTAGCCGCGATTTATCTGAGCTCAAGTCTAAGAGGAATCTTGTTATTTAAAAAAGGTAGAAAGATCACCTTTTGTTCCTCGATAAGTTCCACTACATACTTCAACTAGTTAGCATGTATATCACTGAACATGATTTCGCAATAAGGGTATATGACAATATGCAAATGATAAAAAATATTTGAAACAATATATTCCAAAGGAACACATGCATAGAAATTCTTCGAAATCAAGACTGAGAATATGTACATGCTATATTCTTAAAAAAAATTAGGTGTTTTGCAAATTGCTTTTTCGAAAAAAGACCCGAGCAATTAATTTAACGTGGAAACAATAAATATAATTGGGAAGAAAATCTGGGACTAATTTTTTTTTTAACTAAGAACAGCAGTGTAAATATGTAAGTATACAGGCCAACAGAATATCCTCAAGAAATATATATACATTTAGGAGTTGTAAACAGTTTTTTTGGTGCATAAACAGAGTTACTTGACTACGTTCGCGAAGATATAATATTTACTAGTTGGCCAGTAAGCTATTTTCGTAGCTTTAATATCCGTCTAGAGTTTGTTAGGTACTAAGGCCAATGCCACACCCCGTCCTCTGAAGCGTTCACAAAAAACTAAACCAGGATATATTTAAGAGTTAGCAATAGGAAAATTGGTTCTGCACATTTTAATAACTTTGTTGTATAATTAGTTTGTTAACTATCTCTAAATTGATAATTCAAGCAAATTTATTTTTTTCTGAAATTGTTTTTATATGATTTCATAGTCTTAGATCCATGTTAAATTGTAATTGGGATATAATAAAACCGTTTATCAATAGTCTCTAGATATAACTTAAAAAGTATTATCATTTAATTCTTTACTTTTAATGGTTGAATAAAACCAACTATTCCAAATTAGTTTCGAAAGATTTACCTCTATATCTAGGTGACATTCTCGTCCTTTGAGCTGATTTTAGTGAATATTTTCGAATAACACATTTTGAAAAATTTGAAAGACAAACTACTGAATTGTACAGAGGATGAAAACAATTATGCCTGTATTTATTACTGCCCCCTGGGCACTTGGCTCCAATTTATTAACCACTAATGAATACTCCGAGGTATTGTTTGTCATTCAGTGGAAACAATTACTTCAAGGTATTGTTCTTTGATTATTAACTGTAGCACTTAGGTATTGTAATTCATTCAATAGTTAACCTTGCTCTCAGATATTGTTATTTTATTCAGAATCTATTGTTGCTCTACGATATTATTTTTCATTCGAAAGATAATATTGCTCTCAGTTATTGTTCTTCATTCAAAAGCTATTTTGTTTCTGTAATTACTTAATTTATCTAAGCATGTATTGGATTCATCATTTTTTAGAGGGGAGGAAGACAGGGGGCATCTCCAGCCGAGCGTTTTTCTATATTATTTCGACACGAAATTAGTTCAATTCGCAGTAAAATGGTTTCCACAATGCTCACTCAGCACAAACATTTGTAGCACAGGCATGTTATATTTCATCTCTACATGGCCATCTGGAAGAGACATTGGGTGGCTTTGGTATTGGATAATGATGCGGACCGCATGAAACCCCCTCATTAAAACATATATATCTTTGCTTTACGATAAGATGTATTCCTTATAATTGATTCAAAATAACTTATGCAACTCCGTCTTCCTAATGACGTAATTTGTTTATACATTAGTAGTAAATTTATCTGTTAGTTTTATAATTTATTTGAACGTGTGTAGGGTTCATTGCTCTGAGTGCGGGGAGATAGGTGGCCTTCATAAATAATGTATATGTATACATTTTCTCTTAAAACTAAGTTTTTTTAGCAGTAAAGAATTCAAAATGTAGATAGCGTTTCATTCTTGAAACTTAAAATATTTACGTTTTTAACATAGCTAGGACTTCTAAATAAATTAGAAATACTTTAATGGTTATGGGAAAAGCCTTACACAACTTCTTTTGTGACTTATATACTATAAAACTTTTGTATCTACTAATCACTATAACATGTTCTAATGTAACATGTTCATATGAATATTATTATTATTATTATTATTATTATTATTATTATTATTATTATTATTACTTTTATCAGTAACATCCTTATTAAATTAATAATTCAGACTCTCAAAGTTTAGAATATTGTCAAGATATAAATATTATTGGTAAATGTAGGATCTACGTAACATGAATTATTTTAAACTAAGTAATACATTTCCAATCAATTATTGAAAATATTTTAGTGCATTAAAATCTGCCCTTCAGTACATTGACCTAGGTCAGATTAGGTAAGGATTTAGTCTTTATTATTTTAAATGTCAGCTTATCCCTCGTAAGATAAGTTATTTCAAAGTATATACAGTAGTAGAATATGGTAAATATTTGAAAAGTTGGGTCAGAGTTTTCCTTAAATAGGATTCATTGGTTTAATCGTAATTATTTAGTAGCTATTAAATATTTAGTATGTAGGCCTATACTTTCGTCCCGGGTCTCGGTAGTATAATCGGGTTCGTTCTCAACTCAAAATCGAGAATTCCAAGTTCGAATCCCGGGCAGGGCAGAAATGGTTGTGCGCATTTCCTATCCCCTAATGCTCCTGTACATCTAGCAGTAAGTAGGTCCCCAGGAGTTAGCTTGTTGTCGGGTTTCATCCTGGGGAGGGTCAGTAATTCGACCTTGGTAGGTAGGAGATCTCAATATAAACCTAACGTGTACAAATACACTCTGGCTGCCTGTCCCCCGACACATTGAATTATTATTATTATTTCTAAAATAATTGATAACGTTATAGGTGAACTATATTTAGGAACGTATTATGGAAAAGGCAGATTCCATTGGCATCAATGAATAGCAGTTAATATCGACTTAAGTATCTATATAATAATTAAAAATTAGCATAACGTTATCTTTTCATAAAATTCATAAGTATTAATTGTTACAGAGGAACAGAGGATTTATGCTCACCAAGTCCAATATGGAATATTTTAACCTAGACGTGAGGTTGCGTAGTGGAGAAAACATTACTTTTGTATGGCACAAACATGACCTTTGAATTACACAGCCAGACCTTCCCAGGCCACAATTTGTTTTGATTTTTTTTTAATCCGTAAAACTTGAAATTTCCAACGCACAGCTACACTTTTCCAGTACTCAACGAACCGCTTCCAGCTCGCAACCAAACAACTGCAGAACACTGCCGGCGCTTTCAAGCACGCAATCAGACATTTACCAAATTCTACATCTGGCCGCAATGTTATTTTCCGTCAAGGAATAAATATATACCTTTAAGAGAGGTAATGTCTGTCCAAAGATGGAGGCCTGATGCTTGTGGCTTGCCTCACCCAATTTTGCATGGGGAGTGGTGTGTGGTACTGGACGGACTTACACTGATCGGGGTAGGCCTTAGTTAAACGCTTAACTAAGGCCTAAGTGTACAGGCTTAAATATAGCCTGTACACCTTCACCCCCACCCCCGGCGATATTCTAAAATTGGAAATTAAATCGGGCATGTGTTGTCCGTAGAGTGTTTTCAAGTTACTCTCCAAAGTACTCCCTTGTTCACCCTCTCGTTTATATGATTTGTTTTATATATAAAAGTAAATGTCTGTCTTAGTTTGGAGGAGAGAAGAGCGGGCAGAGGGAGAGGGAAAGGTGGAATGAAGATGGGGGAAGAGGGGTGGATGTCTGGAGAGGGGAAGAAAATGAGTGGAATAGCGGGTAGAGGCAGAGACAGTACTAATGTCACTAATGTCCCGGGCACCGCCGGGTACCCTTCCTAGCTGTTATATAAATATTCCTTGCCGTATAACCTGTTTAAGCGGATAAAGTCACGTTATCTGAATCATTCAGGATAAAACGTATCGCCCAGCACTTGCTTCCGTGCTGTTGCCTGTCTTGTCGTGACGAAGCCACAAGGGCGGTGCACTTTGCCCTTCAATGCCTAATAAAATTGAGATCATTAAAGCTCTAAAGATAAGAAAGACTCGTTCTTGGGCAAAATAAATATTGGGGCTGGCAGGAAATTGGTGCGATGCCAGCATCTCCCAGCGTGGGCTGAATGGCTGGCACTTGAGACATCAAGTTGTTGTCTGAAGCAAAACCCATTATTGAAGACATGTTTTTTTTCTTCGTCGCTCCGAGGCAGGGACAATTATCAACCCCTCCCGTGTTGTCAATATGTATTTTCGCCTCCGTGTTCCTTCTGACACAACACAAAGATCAACTTCTAGTATCATGTTGGTTACAAATCTGGAGAAGTCTTGCCAAAAGTATTCTCTGGAGCGTGTTTTTTTAATTATTTTAAATAATTTTCATGTTCAACGAACCCCTGCATAAATTAGTATATAATATATATATTAAGCTCAAAAAATATATATTAATCACAAAAAAATAACCACATCTATAAAACACAAAAATTAAACATTGAGAAGCTGTTGTTGAGAAACAAAAGAATAAAGCAAAGCAAGATGAACAATATTCGGGTGAAGATAATGTTATTGTCTAAGACCAATTAACATTGGCTTAAAAAATACTTGTAGAACCAGAGCTTTTATTTACCCAAATACTTAATTCGGGCTCGACGAACTTAAGATAAACATCTTGTTGACACCTGCTAGTAGCTGAACACTGAAGCGATATATTTATTGTTTTCCTGTGAA
>WNGS01164437.1:54790677-54800931 GCA_020271785.1 Procambarus virginalis
AACTGTGAAGGTGTAGGTTGTGTACAGTAATTATGTGTAGATTAATTGTGTTCAGTTATCAACCAGGTGCATCATGATCGGTGGTACCACAACCATCACACAATCATGACTATACTACCCACAACAGCTGTGTAATATAACATCACTCGAGTACAACAATAATTATATTCCATTCATAACAACGGAATTGGCCTTATCTCAACTCTGCTCTTAACCATAACGAGCGACAATCAGACACAACAAAAGAACTACACCATAAACCCAATATCATATCTTCACAAATCGACTTGAGAATGATCCAGGACGGACCGAAACGTCGTCGTCCCTTCACTTTCTAGTGTGTGGTCTGGTCAACATCTTCACAAACATTACCTAAACAAAACAAGGTAAAAAAAACAAGAGGCACATAATGTTGAACATCTGTGTCAGGAAACAAGAGACAACACTCCCATGATGTGACCTAATATACCCTTCACTCATTACCCGAGTCCACTTTCACACAATAAACCATTACGATCATCACTAGACAATGAGTTAATCACAATTCCTGACAACCCATTAAACCTGATTAGTATACACTCTAACCACACTCATTTGTCGTCAAAATAATTTAGCGTTGACGTGGGGCTTCTCGCGGTAATTAGGCGAAATGCAACACCTTGCTCTGCAACGTTAATAATACAATGCCTTGCTCTGCAGCAATACTAATACAACGCCTTGCTCTGCAGCAATAATAATACAACGCCTTGCTCTGCAGCAATAATAATACAACACTTTGCTCAACAGTAGTAACGAAAATAATACATCTTGTTCTACACCAGTAATGAAAGTAATACAACACCTTGTTCTACACCAAAAAGGACAATAATACAATACCCTGTTCTACACAATAATAGAAATAATACAACACCTTGTTCTAAAGCAATAAAAGTAAAATGAGAGTAAAGGAAGCATTTTCTGTAGAGCAGGATCACAATACTTCTTTAGTCTTCAGCAACTACAAGTAGAAAGGACATAAGCAGATGAAGGTAGATTCCTCCTTCGTTAATACGAGTATGGTTATCAAAGAGGGTTTAACACCTGAATGCTTTTGTAATCTTCATGAAAATAATCACTGAATTCAGTATCGAATAACATCATCGAAAATACTTTTTCCACGTCCGTATCGTTGTGTTAGATATTTTTCGCCTCTCTATAAAATGATATCTAGTGTTCTTACCTTAATCATTTATTTCGTAAACGCTTTGAACTCTGTTAATAATCTAACAGCTTAATTACTTCAGCACAACTTGTTTAAATCTTAGACTGCTTTTATGATAATGAAGGTCAAAATGCTAATAATTCTTCGGATCAATGCTAACCTCTTAATGTGAAAAAATGTAAATATATTCTGTTTCCAATTTAGTGTAATTGGCTAACAACTTACCAGAGATATTGTTATATTATGTTAATATTAAAATTGTCATAAATTTATTCAGCTGTTTTGTTTGCCCTCCAAATTATAAGATTTAAATTCTCTCATTAGGAGCTTCTTGAACTGCAATTTATTAATCATAATTCTGAACAAAAGTAAAAAAAAAAACATACACACAAAGGCTCCTACTAAGCCGCTCAATTATTAAAAGGGAAATATGATATACTAATATATTTCACTCTTAGCTCCGCATGCTGTGGGGGACACACACGTAATTTCAACGTAAATTGTAATACATTCACCCATGGGTTACATCAATCAGAAAATTAGCTTAACTCAGAGTTTTAGTTACCTATAAATACTTTTCACTTATCATTAGTTAATCATTTTAATTAACGGTAAATTCTGAAATTACCTGAATCCATGAGCAATTTGAAACATGTATATATATTTATACATAGACATATCCTATCATACGACTGAAATTATGAACATTTTATTCAAACGCTGTTAAATAAATCGCACTAAAAAAAACAAAGTGGCAGGACTACCCTGACGACCTGAGGCACTGGCAGTAAACAAGGCCTTCTGTGTCAGCGGCATCAACTCCTTGACCTCCGTCAGCGCCAACCACTTACCTCACAGCGCCTCCAACCCTAAGTACCTCCCACAGTTAACGAACGGTAAAAAAAAACTTATAACTATCTCAGAGAAACCACAAATGGCAACACCTGCTTCAAAAAGCAACCACAGAGCATATTAGCATACTGAGCATCAGGGTACTCATGCAGCAGCTTGAGCAGTAGCTGCAGCCACGCCCAGCACAGCACGCTGGAGCACAGCAGCGGTGCTCGAGTGACAGACAGTAATTAGAGTGCCACGCCTGGCTTCACAGCATAATGAATATTGTGGCCCCGCAGCTCGTATGGAGGGATATATGTGGGAGGGGAAGGAGAGACGCTTGAAGGGGTCGTTGGGGGATGAGGGGGTTGTAATGTGGGTCATTTAATTGTGCATGGGTAAGCCAGGATTAAAATGCTCGCGGAATTGTTTAGTGAACATAACATGCCTTCCAGATGATGTAAAATTCAACTATGATTATGTCGGGCGGTTCAGTGCTCGTACATTAGCGAGTTTTCTGACGGCCGACACATCACCGGACAAGGTCCCTGTGTGTCTTGTGCCCGACACATCACGGGACGAGGTCCCTGTGAGTCTTGTGCCAGACACATCACCAGACGAGGTCCCGGTGTGCTTTGTGCCCGACACATTACCGTGTCAACTGATGGTGTCCAAGTGGTGCCAGAGTCATGTGTGTGATTTATGAAGCCAAGGCGCTGACAATGTCCTCTGGCCGAGGAAGCCACAATCCTGTACGTGCTTCATGGAGCCAGGGGTTCTGTCCGGTGTTGTGTGTGTGGTTGGGTAGCCGGAACAACGGCGCTCCCAGTGTTCTGTGGAGGGATAAAGACTCCAAATGCAGAAGAATCTCGTCCTTTTCCTGATGAGTCGTCCTTGATGTGGTTGATAATGATTTAAATTCACAACAGCTTTATCGCATCCGGAATTGAAATTGATTCACAATAATTTACTAACCTGAAACGAGACAGAAAAAATGATAATTCGAAAAGACGAATGGAATAAGGAATAAGTAATGAGATACGAAAGAATTGGGAGACAAATTGAAAAGTAATAGACAAGTGGAAAACTATAAAAAGTATAATAAAGAAGACTTCGTCTTCTCCAATTGAGAAGACAAAGAGAAAGCAGGAGTCGGGTAGGTAACAGGTTCACATGGTAGTTAGGGAAAATTTGCGGAGTCTTCTATGGGAAAGAACATTTCAATAGGAATAGAAAATTAAAATAGTGTATGCCACAGAAGAAACAGGTGAATATGAATAAACTAATGATAAGATCATGTAGGAAGAGACAGCGAGGAGCAGTAGCAGAGATAAGCAAACAGAGAAGTGGAGGTAAAAAATGATAAACAGATATTGAAAAGAGTAAGCAGAAAAGTTAGTAAACTATCGTTGATTAGTATATTAATACTTAATTAATCGTCTGTCCTAAGCAATCTAAGTTAAAGGCCAAAGTAATGTTTGAGGGCCAAATTATCACAGTTCAAGAGAAGGCGTCGGCAAGTCACGCCTTCAGTTTAAAGCATAGCACGAAGAAGATAATAGTTTCTATACTTTAGTGAGGAAAAAGCTATTAAAAACTAACACGTACTACCAAAGAACAACAAAATTTTTACTCCATTCACCTGCATTACTCTTGAACACTGTGCACCAGCAACATTCTGTGCAACACTTTATTTACTCGCAATGAACTGTAAAACACTTTTCACCAGTCACAGATCTTATCACCATGCATCCTTTGTGTCACACTCTACATAACTTTTGCTTGAGACAAATATTGTTCAACTTTGATTTATATACATGCTCAGCGCCGTCTGTTTGTGATAGACGACTCTATTTGGTCTAATGCGTGTGGTAATGGTCGTCTGGAGTGGTATGCATCGTTAACATATAATAGAGTTCGGTATTATTGTGGAGGTAAACAGGCTCTTGTGTAATACTCATATCCATTGTGATAGTAAAAAAAACTGATTGAAAAATGCTAAGATTGTTCATGAATCAATTTTTGTGTATAAATGTGCACAAGTATAAATATTGTTTCATTAACACGAATTGTTTACCCTAATTTCTTTGAGTTTTTGCCCATTTAAAATTAATTTCCTTTTGCCTTACTGTTATCACTCTAAATCTGCGTTACAGGTATTGTCTTGAACCTAATGGCACAGACGTTGTGTCTTAACATTTATGTAGGGAAACCTTATCAGAACTGCGATATCAGAACTGCCTTTAATATAAAGTTAACTTTACACCTTTAGGGGCTTCATCAAATCCATCAGAGATACACAAGATATAAAGGCAAAACTAGGTGAGGTCTGTTGGTTTGAGGTCTTCGAGGTGAAGGCGAGAAAGAGGAGAGTTTTATATTTAAATTATTGGTATGTATATAATAATAGGTTTTTAACACTGTATATTCACAACTTACTTTATAATTATTCAATATATATATACTGTATATCAATATACACTATGTCATAATATATAATCATTGTTACATACTGTTGACCAATATTATTCATTTTGAAATGTATGAACTAATTTTACATATGTGAATTTATGCATCATGCTTATTGTTTGATGTTCTTATCCGTCCGAAATAAGAATGCATCTAAGATGATTGTATAGAATTATATCCAATTATTCATAAACAATTATAAGTCATGCAACATAAATAAGAATTTATCTAAATAATTTCTCGATTGTTGTGCCTATTCAAGTTCATTTTCCTTTCGCTGCACTGTTATCACTAAATTTGAGTTACAGTTACCGCCTTAAGCAAGTAGTGCAGACGAGTTGAGTGAATACAAGGCACTAGTGAGTGCCTTTTATTTTACAGAAATCACAGAGATGAGAATAGACTTTATTTAAAGTCTATTTCGCCTGAAAAGGCTTGGTAAAATTGAAGAGAGATGCACAAGGTAGGCATTTATGAGTCGAAACAGGACATGATTGAGAACAGGTAACGTAAGGTTCGAGATATTGGTAAAGTAAAAATTTGTTAATAGAGGCAGCAATATTGATTTTCATCCATTATCATTGCTAGTGATAAAGTGTTTGATAACTGTGAAGTTCGATCCGGTACTGTATCATGCTTCACTGTATGAACAAACTGTAACACTACCTATAACAGACTGTGTAACCATATTCATCCATAATAAACTCTAACACTACTACAGATTGTGCCACACTAAGCTCCATCAACATTGTAACTATGTCCTTCCACAACAGTTTGATATATCTTACACGCACAATAGACTGTGCAATATTACACTCAACAGCCTATAAACTATAGCATATATAACTATATTTTAGTTGTAACACTATACAACTAAAATAGATTGTGTAACGCTGTTCATCCATAACGTGATGATTATACTTTACACTCAAAAGGCCTTAAAACTATTCACGCAGAAGAATGAATAAATACAGCCATCCACTATACACCCACAACTGTATACTGCTTACATCCAGAAGAGGCTAACACTATTCACAACAGAATCTAACTGTATATACAGTATACCAGCAACATATCTGTAAATTATACACTCGCAAATGTATAAGTAACACTGCACAAGCACTCTAAAGCACTATACGCCTGCAATAAATTGTTTAACATTCATTCACTATAGTGTGTGTAATACTATACACTAATAATAGACACCATACGCTCACAGCAGCCTATAACATTCTGTACCTATTACAAAATGTGTCACAAAATTCATCCATGTATGTTATTTGCTGATAAATACCTGTTTTTCTACTACAATTATATAACATATCGTGCACACACTGTACATGAGTTTCTATCAAATTATATCAAATTTATTGTTAATATCTACTGAAGTAAATATGCATCTTCAGCATTTACGCTATCTATAAATATTCATAAGGTGAACCGACTCTTGCCTAATTTTCCTCACATACCTGCCCTATAGTCTAAAACCTGATTGCATAAAAAATTGGACGATTGTTTTTTGATGAATCATTGCTTATAATTCTATACAATTATATGAAATGAGTCATAAACAAGCATTTATCTACACAAATTTCTTGGTGATTTTGCCGATTTAGGCTTAATTTCCATTTGAATCACTGTTATCACCTTAACTCAGCATTACAGACACGGCCCTAAAAACTAGTGCATGCTGTCGTGGTACCTTAAATAAATACAGAACACACACTGAGATGAGAATAGACTCGCATAGGCCGACAATGTGTAGCCTGGAAGGGCTTTATCGACTCAGACAGAGATGTACAAGGAAAACATTTACCAATGGGGCACAAGTGGGTAGGGTGAGGTCTGGTGGTCTGAGGTCAGTGAGGTGAAGGTGAGAGACATAGAAGTTCATGTTAGGCAATTTATATTTATGAAACATAACCTTAACTAGAGGGAACACTGTTTATTTTGTTCTTTCATTCTGTTTCATAGTGGTATAGTTTTGATGGTTGTTGAATATGTGACTGCTAATGTATACCCACGACAGTGGGCATACATACGTTTGTGTAAGTGAGAAATCCAGTCGTTTTTTAACTGGCAAAAAAGAAGTATTATTATCAAAGATGAGTCACAATAAAGTGGATGAAGATATAAAGACCAAACCACACACCAGAAGATGAGGAGACGACGACGTTCCGGTCCATCCTGGACCAAATTATCAAGTCGATGGTTGAATTCGACTCGATAATGGTCCAGGACGGACCGGAACGTCGTCGTCTCCCTCATTCTCTGGTGTGTGGTTTGGTCTAGAGTGTTGTTAAATGGGAGTATTCAAGGAATATTCAAAGATTTGACATGTGGTATTGAAGGGCGGACGTGAGACGGTGTCTTCAGTGACTAGATCAGGAAGGAGGAATGTATCAGGAGAAAGCGCCAAGCCAATGGACTATATAGCACTTGGAAGAGGTCAGGATATGAACGATGGGACGGGGGAAAGGAGAGGTGTCCAACCAATTGGACGGTCTGGGATTGAACGCTGATCAGCACGAAGCAAGACTGTCGCTCTACCGTCCAGCCCAAGTGGTTCGACTAAACAGGAAAGAGCTGACGGGGATAGTCGTGTTGACCAGAGGCTCAGGCTTCTAACGAGTTTCACTCCTCCAGGCAGCCTCATTAGCCACAATTCATATTCATTTAATTTGCAGGATATCATAATATTGTGGGAGCCATTACGGAGTAATTAGAGACAATGCAATTTTAGAGTATACATCTATCCGTCTGTGATAAGGATCTCGCCTGAGTGGACAACCTTGGGAGTGGAGAGAACTTCCAAAGACTAAAAGAAAATTGCGAGAATGAAGTCTTTAAAGAAGCCATATTGTCGGTGATTATATGCTCTCTCTCAACAGAAAACTCTCCTGGAAGAGTTATAGCAACATACACTTTATTTTCTAGGACGACATGAAATTTTCTGTGGTGAAAACCATGCTAAAAGTCTCCCCCTTAACCAGTGGTTATTCACCGGCTGAGTTACCTTTCAATATCCAGGCCAAGAATTGCCGACGCATCTTTACTACTCACGATATACACTAATCGGTGTATTCCGCTCATCAGTGTATGTTCTGAAAATGTACTCTAGGCCTAAACCATGTTGGGGACTATCGAGTATACCTACTCGTTTTCCAGCAAGATCTAATGGTTACTATAATAAACCTACAGAAATATATTTTTAAAGAAAAAAAAACACCAAATAAAACTACTCAAAGATACATTTTCATAACAATAGACGACATTCCCTGGCCTCAGGGGTCCCCCTGAATGCAAATTTCCTACATTACACCTTCCTGCACAGGCAAGCTCAATAATAATGCACATTTTCACTTGACACACGCCTTGATTCAATATGCACAATCACCACTCATAAGATCTATCATTGTAATATTCTAACTGGCGAGCCCAGGGCCTCCGGGTTATGCCAATAACTCTTACTTGACAAGCTTTCTGCTCCTCTTTGTGTCCCCAGAAAATCCATGGTTTCCAATGTCGGCTTTCCTGTTGTGATGAAATATTGTAATTGTATCATGGAGATTGAAGCCAAAGCTTCATATAAAAGTTCAGTTATAAGCCAAAAGCAACCATCGATAGAAGAAGGGCCCAAGATCTGAAACCCAATTTAGCATGATATTTTCCCTGGTTCACATGTAACGAGTCACAATTATTTTTGTTACAAAACTTATGCCAACTATTTTTAGAGGTTTGGTATGAGAAAAGCATTATTCTTTATGTTTTGAATCGCATCAAATGTCTCTTAAGACAGGCTCAGGAGCCGAAATCTTACACAGCTGTGAGGCTAGTATGATCAAATGGAGAACTCGTGTCAAGTGTTTGGATTCTCTACAACATTGTCAGAATACATAGACTTTATTTTAATTATCTGTTGGTAATCATGCTTATTAGTATGATTATTAATACCATTATCACAATTATTTTGCAATAGCATAACATGGTACTACCATAATCTCGACAGCAATTTTGTATCTGATAATTTTTAAATGGAAAAAATAGTTCAATATTTGCATCTTTACCAAGCACTAAAAAAGGCAGCGTGTCGCTCCTGGAGCACATCATATGTTCAGTCTTGTTATGCCCGGTCAACACATCTGCATTTAGTGCATCCAATCTTCTGGCTGTTGTAATCATGGTATTTGCGAGGCAAACCTTTGCTGCTGAAAATAAATTTTGTAATACAAAGTTATGAATGTGTCTTTCTGAAGCGACAATTGAACGAGATTTTCTGCGTGATTGCCAGGAACTGATCAAATGGAGTAAGAAGGAACTGATCAAATCATGGTAGAAGCAGGCAGGAGATGTTGCCAGATCCAAACTTCGACTCCGCTACAGAGAGGTGTTGTCAAAATGTTTCGTTTCTTCACTCCGCTGCTAAAAGCTGTTGTCACAACTCTTCGTTCCATTATTCCGTCAGAGCCAGCTGTTGTCACAATGTCCCTTCCTTCAGTCCTCTACAGTGAATGTGTTATCCTCCATCCAAGTGAACTGTTTCACATCCCTCCCGTCCTACGGGCTTATCAGTCCCGTTCCTTAGTCCACTAGTGAGCTGTTATCACAATGTCCTCTAGTCATCTACTTCAAATCCGTCCTTCATCTACAGTGAGCTGTTATCACAATCCCCTCATCATGACGTATCACACGTTCCAGCTAGACTACAGTCCCGTCTTGTCACTCTGAACAGCCCGCCTCAGGCTAACATGGTCTTACAGTTCAAATCCCGTTCCTTCAGTCCTCTACAGTGAGCTGTTATCACAATATCCCGTTCCTTCAGTCCTTTACAGTGAGCTGTTATCACAATATCCCCTTCCTTCAGTCCTCTACAGTGAGCTGTTATCACAATATCCCCTTCCTTCAGTCCACTACAGTGAGCTGTTATCACAGTTCACAAAGCCTCGGTCATCGCCGGACGACCAATGATTGCAAATAGTACTTTTTCTTCCAGATCTTATTTTTTGAGTGTTTATAAAAGTCCATTGGGTTCTCTGATACAGTGCAAGGCCTGTTTTAGGTGACTTTAGTAGCTTACATAGTCTGGTCGGTACAGTGATGGCCTCGCTTCCTGCTGGTCGGCGTCTGATTCCCAATTGTCCTACAGCTTCATTTTTTTTTTAGATTTAGCTACTCAGAACGAAATATCCATGTAGCACGAGCTATAGTGATAGCTCGTGCTACACGAGCACGAGCTCATAATAACAAAAAGTGCTTCAGTACCATTCTTTCTATCCGTACCCAACCAGGTGCGAGGGGTCAGGTACGCGAGTAAAGAGGAGCGCTCTCTGACAGATCTATGAAACTCCCGTCTCGACAAGTCCCGTTGGGCTGCCACAAGCCCAGCAGCAGCCGACGTGGTGATGGATCGTGAGTGTGAGAACATCCCAACATTGAAATTAACGAAGGGTGGCAAAGTTCCTTCTCTCACCCATCTGTCACCACCTACACCTATGTACCCCCATGCACACGCCACCTACTTTGAAACATACATCGCCTAACTAACATGGCAAACTATTCTCTTTGTTCCCGCTGTTACTGTTCCAGTTATTTATTACCGTCAGTGAAATTTCTTTCATTAAAGTTCCATTTGCTTTTTTATTACAAGAGTTATACCATCATTTCCTCCACTATCTATTCTTGTACTACGATCTGGTAGTTGAAGGGGAACACTGCATCAGAGTTTCCTTCTGTGATGTTGCTCTCCACAG
>WNGS01164437.1:54807494-54817737 GCA_020271785.1 Procambarus virginalis
AATCGACTTAAGAATCGTTAGGACGGGACCGAAAAATCTTCGTCCCTTCACTTTCTAGTATATGGTCTTTGGTCAACAAAACTAAACAAGTTTGTAGGTCATATTTTAAAAAAGTATTGCTTTCACAACGAAAGTTTTCTTCTCCATGAAATAACATCGTCAGTGAATATCACTGCTTCTGAGGCTTCCTGTTAAGCTTATCCGCACACGATGTTTCACGTTCTTCGAATTAGTATGATGTTATGAGTCGATAATGACGAGCACACGTGTTCCCTGACAGGCTTTTTAATGCCGGAACGGTCAATAAAAACCGCTACAGAAGCCCACAGCTGCGAGGTAAGGGGCAGGGGCCGGTATCCATGGGATGGTCCCGTCAATAAGGTTCGTTATGTGTTATCGCTCGCCTCAGCAACTTATTGATGAAAGGACAATGTTGATTGTTCTAGTCATCAAGGTGTACACAGGGCTCCTCTTGAAAGTCCAGTTGGGCTACATTGTTACGGCCGCGAGTGGATTAATATTCTGTGGACAGTAGGTTTATTTTGAAGGGCCTTGGTTAATTTAGACTATCTCCTTCGGACAAATAGGTTAATTTAGTAGTGGTCCAGGCAGCCCGCCCCTCCAAAAATGGGGAGGTAAATGTACAAGCCAAGTGCAATTTACTACTATTATGCAGTCAGGAATTGTACTTATTTTCACTTAGTTATTAAATCCCGTACTGTCAATATATATTGTGAATATTTGAGTTACGTGCAAAGCTGTAAGAAAACCACGACCTTACCTAACCGTCTTAGTGTATGAAAATAAGCATTTTATTACTTCTTAATTACACTACTGTACTTAACCCTGATAGCTTATGATTGATATTAAGTTTTATAAAACTACTCTAAAACAAACTAAAATATATTAATAAATTGTAAAGTAACTCAGGATATTTCAATTTTGTATAAAATATATATTGTGTAATAAAATCACTGGGAAAAGAAATTCCTGATATTTAAAACTTGTGAAATGCAATTGAACTTTAAAACTTTATCTTAAACATTTGATGAGTCGTATAACAAAAGACGATGAGAATAAATGGGGGAGGTAATGTAACAGCCCCACAAGTGCAATAGTGTATCATATATGGCAGTAAGGAAAGTACTTTATTACACTGAGTATTAACCGTACTGTCAATTCGGAGGATGGATTGCGTCAATGAGTTCATTCTGTCTGGTATTACGAACATAGTTGGACCCTGTTATGGTGGACCCAAGTTCTTCTCAGGAAATGTTAACTCCTCTGACTGGTATGGAAGATAGTTGCAAGCTTGTTAAAAAATGATTGTTTAGAGAATTCGCGAGGAAATGGGATGTTACCTTGACAGTTCTACATGGGGTACCCGGCAATGCCGGGTCTCTGTGTATAAGTCTCCTTCCCTCCCTCCTAGTCTCATTCTCATACTCCCACCTCCAGTCAACGCTCAAATCCAATAAAAAATGTATATATATATAATAATATATATATATATATATATATATATATATATATATATATATATATATATTATACACCGGGAGGTGTAAACCGCAAGTACCAACCAGTAAGAAAACTTCAGTTCCGAACAAATTTCAGGACTCGAGTAAACTCTCGTGTATTTACACAGAGAAGGAGGGTATACAATTGCTTAGATATGTATTAACAGTTCGGTTTAATTAACAAAAAGTTTGTACTAATTTAAACGCTTATAAACCAAAGAATTTTTATTTATTTAGTAATTTATTCTTAAGTAAAATTAAGTGAAGAATTTTGTTAATAAATTAGGTTGATAGAGGTTTATGTCTGAAATTTTCACAGTAAATACACCTGCGAAATATATAAGATCTTTAGCATGTCGACTTCGACAGTTCGAATCCTCGTCACGGCTCTTGTGGATTTGTTCAATCTCTCCGTCTTCTGCTACACATATTAGAGGGAACACTGTTTTGTTTCCTTAGCAGTCGCTACAAACATCGATAGTTTCTATAGCATTTCCCCGCCATTTAACCTTATTACATTTAAAGAAACATAAAGATTGATCCAATACTCATCTCTTTGATAAAGTGTAGTCGGCTCTTTGCTGCCAATTTTAAATTTTGGTTTCAGTCTACGGAATGAGAATTTATCTTGAGGTGAGGAATGTTTGTGTCACTTACTGGCATTAATCGTCTTCTTGACACTGTCATACGGGGAAAACTTTCCATTACTTGTGTGTTTCATTCAATGAACCCCGCCCCCTTCCCCAGTGTTTTATATTGGGGTTTGACCACATGACCGCTGACGTTATGTTGGGGGTAGACCACATGACCGCTGACGTCATGTTGGGGGTAGACCACATGATTAACCTGTTTTCGCAGGTGGACTCGCAGGTGTATCGTCTGTTGTGTGTAATTGCAGCATTATCTCCTTCATTACGGCGTGTGGTTGGGGCGCATAACAATGACGGCTGAATATTGAGGGCACCTAAAGTGGCAGTGGTGTGTGTGTGTGTGTGTGTGTGTGTGTGTGTGTGTGTGTGTGTGTGTATGTGTGTATGTGTGTATGTGTGTATGTGTGTATGTGTGTATGTGTGTGTGTGTGTGTGTGTGTGTGTGTGTGTGTGTGTGTGTGTGTGTGTATTCTCACCTAATTGTGTTTGCGGGGGTTGAGCTTGGCTCTTTGGTCCCGCCTCTCAACTGTCAATCAACTGGTGACAGTTTGGTGGTGTGTGTGTATGGGTGTCTCTCTCTCACACACACACACACACACACTGGAAGACGGAAGAGTTAGGGAGGACATGATCACCACATTCAATATTCTCAAACGAATTGATAGGGAAGATAAAGACAGGCTATTTAACACAAGGGGCACACGCACTAGGGGACACAGGTGGAAACTGAGTAGTACCTAAATGAGCCAAAGAGATATTAGAAAGAACTTTTTTAGTGTCAGAGGGGTTGACAAATGGAATGCATTAGGAAGTAATGTGATGGAGGCTGACTCCATACACAGTTTCAAGTGTAGATATGATAGAGCCCAATAGGCTCAGGAATCTGTACACCTGTTGATTGACGGTTGAGAGGCAGGACCAAAGAGCCAGAGCTCAACCTCCGCAAGCACAATTAGGTGAGTACAAATAGATGAGTATACACACACACATAGGTACACCAGGTACACATTTCAACCCGTCCTCGCAAATTCGTATAGTCACTATTGACTTATTAAATAAGTGCATAGGTGACATATTTAACATAATAGTTTCCCTTGAAAAACTTCATAGAAAACACCGACCTTACCTAACCTACTTAGTATGTTAACATAAGCATCTTATAGGTTCGTAATTACAATTGTTACTTAACCTATTATAGGTATAGGTTAGGCAATGTAATTACGAAGCAATAAGATGCTTATCTTACCATACTAAGTAGGTTAGGTAAGGTCGGTGTTTTCTATGAAGATTTTCAAGGGAAACTATTATGTTAAATATGTCACCTATGCACTTATTTAATAAGTCAATAGTGACTATACGAATTTGCGAGGACGGGTTGCACATTTACTGCAATGTGAACAGGTGCATCAGAGTGAAAAAACTGTCCATTTGTTTCCGCCTTGGCCGGTAATAGAACCCGGGCCCTTAGGACTACGACCCCGGAAGGCTATCCACTCAGCCGTCAGGGTCCCCCACAAAACTTATAATTACCTAAGTGTAATTACCTAAGTGTAATTACCTAAGTGTAATTACCTAAGTGTTGTTTCAGGATAAGAGTTACACTCGTGGTGTCCCGTCTTCCCAGTACTCTTTGTCGTATAACACTTTGTACTCACCTATTCACCTATTACACACACCTATTATTTTTCACCTATTCACACACACACACACGCACAGTTTGTGCGTGCGTGTGTGCGTGTGTGTGTGCACGGGAGAGAGAGTGGAATGCCTAATATAAACAACTTCATATACTTATACTGTTGTGCATAAAATCTTATTAAAGCATGTCGGACAACTACTTAATTACCTATCAATACTCACCTATCAGTGTTTATGGGGAAGTGAGGTCCTGCTCTTCTGTGTATGTGAATGTGTGTTTGTACGTGTGTTTTGTGCGTACGTGTTTGTGTGTGTGTGTGTGTATATATACATTTGTGTGCGCGAACGCCGGCCACATGTTACCACCTCTGATTCCCTCCCGCTCCTCCACCACCGTTCAAGGTAAACAGGATGCTCCTCAAATCAGTGTCTGGAGCAGCCTGCGTGCCGGCTCTATTGTTGAATATTCCTCCCAAGCGTACCCTGAATAAGTGATGTAGCCACCTCCAGCCTGTAGCACCAAGATTGATCTCCCCTTCAGTCTCGGCCAGATTGATGCCGTTTGGGTCTGGACTGAAGCTTAGTAATGACAAATATTGGAAGGTCCAGGGGACTGACTACTCGGTCAGTCGCAGAGGGCAAGCTGGTGAAAGGTCACTCATGTCGGACAGTTTTTTACCAAGCCGCTCGCAAACGTTGCATTATAGAAGCTGTTGAGTCTGAGCCCTAGCTCATCGCTGTCAACGACTTGGGCTTCGTAAATTATTGTTGATTATTGTTAACTCAGACAATTCTGCATTTCAGCAGGCTGTAGATGGTCATATTGAGCTTGTGTATAACTGATAGGATGTACGACAACTGTACGTGCCCGTTTTGTTAATGTTTTGGTGGACATTAACAAGTTTTACACCACTGGACAAGCGCATACGCTTAACCACCCGACTCATTAACACCATATTGAGGGACAGGCAGCTGCCATGCTGTGCTGGGAATACTTTGTAAATAACATTTTAATGTTTTATACTGTAAGGTGGTCATTATTAGAGGAAAGTTATATAAATATGTTACTGGAAAAGAAACGAATAAAATACACATAAGAGAAACTGAAATACTTCCCTGTGTGAGGCAGTAACACTGCTATTGGCCTACTGGCCTGTGCAAGGCAAGAATATTGCAATAGGCCTAAAGGTATATGAAACTTAGAAATATTGCAATAAGCATAGAAGGCGAGGCAGAGCCAATTTACTCAATGCATTTTCTCATTTGTTTTACTTCTAAAGCATAACTAATTTGCTTCGCTGACCCTACTTGATTGCTTGTTCCTCTAGTTGTCACCCCCCCCCCTTCTGTGGTCAAGCTTATGGTATCATGTATCATGTATCTATCATGTATCATGTATCATTTTTACGTTAATGTGTCTTTTATCAGTGTATTGATTCGAATTATATTTTGATTTGTGAGCTTCAACACTTTGCATTTCGGCCTTTATTGATACGCTTCATCCATCTGCGTACGTCAGACGTCTCTCTGTTCTACACCTTTCAAAAGAAAGTACTTTAGTGCTCTTAATCAATCTTTGCATTAAGTTTTCTTGATGTTAGAGATAATCTTTGCCAACCTAATATATGTTTCAGAGAAATATTATCACTTCTGCTGTACCGTGATCTTATGTGTACAACTTATTAATAACCCAAGTGAAAATTTACTAGTATAAGGGAGAGGTAAATGTCAACATTTACTTTTCATTCTTAAGCATTTATATATGTGTGGCTATATACATGCATGTATTTATAATATAGCAACAAAGGTATTCTCTCGGCCTCATTGGGTGCTTTTATATAAAAATTATATACATCAAAAGGAAGTAAACAATTCTAGGAGTTGACAAGGAAGTAAGCAAAAAGGAGATGTGATCAAAATAATAGTGGAATATAGGACAGTACAGCAAATGACGTGAGAAATATAATAAACAAAATATCTAAATTTTGGGTCACTAATATTCATTAGCAGATCCCTTTTGCAAATGAATTTACCCACTTAGTTATGGAGGGAGGGAGGGATTTATCAGGGGAAAGTGCGAAGCCATTACGACCATATAGCACATGGAGGGGTCAGGATAGGAATTTGTGATGGGACGGGGGAAAGGGATGATGCCCAACCACTTAGACGGTCGGAAATTGAACGCCGACCTGCATGAAAGTGAGCCGTCCTCTACGTCCTAGCCCAAGTGTTGGACGTTGGAGTGATAACATTGTTCTGTTCTATCCAACTCTTAAACAATTGAATCTGTCTAGGATAAATTGAATCTGTCTAGGATAAATTTTCTGACACATCTCAGTAGATATTATAAACTTATTTAGGCTTTCTTTGCAACTCTGTAAAGACTTTTTGGAATATATAATGTGCCATTGTTTAACTTACACCAAAGGTTTATAATCACAATTTACCTCCAACTCAGGAAATTAATTTATTATAAATAACAGCGGTCCTAAGGACAGAACCTTGGAGCACTCTAGGAGGCCTCGTCAGAGATCGGGCTGCGGGGAAGTGGATCCCTGGAACACACAACAGGTAGACAAACGGTGGATAGCTACTCTCCTTCATACTACTATATACTCAGACTACTCACTAAACATTAATATTTTCTGATGTCTATATTTTAACCATTCACAAATATAATTTAGGGTTTGGCTTCCGATGTTATGTTTTAATAAATTCCTAATTAATTTGTCATGCGAAATGGTAGTTATTTCTTTTTTTATATATAGAGTATAATTATTTTTCCACAATCTAAAAGCGTCAAATACACTTGACAAAAATAGTACGACAATGAATCAAATCTGAAATTATATATTTCATTGTGATTGCAAACTGAGTTTGTTGCTTCAAATATCTTCCGGAAAAACATGTTAACCTAAATATTAGTTTGAAAAAATGGTTATTGATTTAAAGAACAAATTAACCGGGTATCGTAACAGACGAAAGATCGCAAGATTTCTTCGGTGTATACACAAGAGCAGCCTTGCATGAGACAATAGGCATTCTGCGGTTTTCTTGATTCTTGTGTTCTGTCACCCTCATTTTTTTTTTTTTACCGATCGTCCTAACATTCATGACCTTGAATGCTTCTAGGACATCGCAGTTCATTGACTTGTTAAACAGATGTCCTTGAACCACAGAACTATTCCTTCCTATCTTCAAGGCTTGTAAAATTTAAAACTGTAGCTGGGGACATATTTTGTTCGCAAATTTTTACTTTCTTCAAAGTCTCAGTTTTGTTAAGAGACGTTAACACGTATATCCAACATTTAAAAGCGTCTACTGTGATATATTTGCTGAAGGATGTGTTATTTTTTCGTTGAGAGTACAAGTTAGGAACAAAAATGTCCTCTGCATGTTCTTAAATTGCTCATTTAAATAGCAGAGGACGATTTCTTAAGAAATTGTTTATGGAAGTAGTTGTAGACGACCTTTAAGAAATACTCTGTTCCTGCCTTAATTGCGTGATCAGTTCAGTTAATGCTACTGCAATTGTAGTCATAACTATAACTGCATTACTTTTTCTTGAAGACTTCGTAATGAAATCTTTTTAAATTTCCTTGCCACTTTTTCCACTCGAGGCTGTCGGAACACAGCCCCTAACATTAATCTCTAGTTTGGTTCATTTATCTCCATCCAAACTGATTCATCATTTAACACTCACTAATTTCCATTTTAAAACCAGATTTTATGTTCTGTTTCATGTTGACTTTGAACTACTTAAGCTAATTAATGATCTCTAAATTTAATAAATGGTAATTAAATTAAATCGTTTGTGTCTATAACTATATTTCAATTAACAATAACATAATTTTTTATATAGGTGCCGTTGCCTTTTAATGCTGTAACTATGTTTCCTCTCTATGTTTTTTATGCTTATGGATCTCCACCGATGGTATTATGTCTGTGTTTTATTCATAATTCATCTTATTCTTAAGGCTCCTTGCATTATTTACATTTTCTTTTCCTCATTTATAACAAAGTTTTTTTCAATTATAGCTCTCATGATCTGCACATTCCCACACCTCTACCTTTCAGCTGTTTAAATCCTAACATGTCCTCCTGAATTCTTCTAAGCAGACAGTTGCATGTAACTGGGATCCGATCCATGTTAAACACTAATTATAGTGTCGCATATTGGCAGTGAAATGCCTCATTCCATCGTTAACCAACATCGCTGCTTTCTTCACGCACGGAGGTAAATAACAGGATGGTCCCCATTACCAATCATGAAGCTGTTCAACAACACCGGATGAAATACCCGTCTTAGCCTCCGTGAAACCATACCATGCCAAATTACTCAAAAGTCCCCTACAAATGATCTGTTCCTGGTTCCTCGTAGCACTCATCCTGCTGGTCAACAAAGTGTTAGGTTAGATTTAGTATTTAGTTCACTATTTCATCGTCTGAAACTATCTCCTGCATATTTCTTTCATCTTAAATTACTGATGCCCAGTCAAACAACGGATTGGCTTTCTCTCTCGCTGTACTTCTATATTCCCTTTAATGGATCGTCTTCTCGGCTATTACATAGTGCTAATAGCCAGTAGGGGATAACAGCTAGTCATAATGGGGACGTATTGGATAACAGCTACTTGTACTAAACCAGGTACGGGATTTCACACCATTGGTAATAGCCCAGTAGAGGATAAACACCTGGTGAAGATAAGACCGAAAGAGCAAAGGATAACGGTATACGGCCACGAGGTGTAGAAGCGACCAAACAGGTATCAAGACCTCCAAGGGTTATAAATTGTGGCAGATCATTTATATCCAGAGCGTCGTCTGGTGCTTAATATGGGGAACGCCTCTGTCGCGATTGTATTAGATCCACAATAGATAGTCACGAGTCCACTCTCAGTATGTTTTGGGATTTGACAGAATGGATATAAGCAGCAGAGGACCACCAGTAGGAGTTTGTTGAATAAAACATACTACACTGATCATTGTGGTTTTGTTTCATTAATTACACAGGAACAAAGTGGTTATATTGGCTTCGGGTAAGCGAGTATTCAAATCTCGAGAAATATATATATATATATCTATATATATATAGATATATTATATATATCTATATTAGCCTGTAGTTACCTGTAGTATAATTATAGTTATATATATATAGTTACCCCTGTATGTTACAGTTGCTTTGCTCTGGGAGTATGGGTTCGAGTCACTTCTGGGGTGTGAGTTTTCAGTATATATATATATATATATATATATATATATTATATATATATATATATATATATATATATATATTATAGTATATATTAACTGAAAACTCACACCCCGAAGTGACTCGAACCCATACTCCCAGGAGCAAAGCAACTGGTAACTACAGGGCGCGCCTTAAATCCGCTTGACCATCACGACCCGGACATAAGGAAGTGTATAGCCTGAGCTATATGAACCACTTCCCCGCCGTGCACCTGGATGTTATCTTGGGGATAGCATTTATCAAATCACCTCATTTTTTGGAGGCAAAACGTGAGGAACACAATGCAAACAAGCCTGATGGTCCCCAGGACTAGATACAACTGAAACTCACACCCCAGCAAGTGACTCGAAACCCATACTCCCAGGAGCAAAGAACATGGTAACTACAGGGCGCCTTAATCCGCTTGAAATCACGACCGGACATAAGGAAGTGATAGCCTGAGCTATATGAACACACTCCCCACCGGCACCCTTGGATTGGTGCCGGCTCGGTGATAAAATGCTATGCCCAAGATAACCAATCCAGGTGCCGGCGGGGAAGTGGTTCATATAGCTCAGGCTATCACTTCCTTATGTCCGGTCGTGATGGTCAAGGCGGATTAAGGCGCAGCCATGTAGTTACCAGGTTTGCTTTGCCTCCCTGTGAGTATGGGTTCGAGTCACTCTGGGTGTGAGTTTTCAGTTGTATCTAGTCCTGGGGACCATTCAGGCTTGTCTGCAATATATATATATATACTATATATATATTAATATATATATAATGTCTTTTTGGTTTTGGTAAGGACGCGAGTCTGATTTTCCCTCTGGCGTCACCCATTTTATGATCAAAGGAACCATTCGGAAATGCATCCGAGGTGCGTAAGTCAGATGCTGGGGCTAGTCTCACCCATAATGGCAGAGGCAATGGTTGTGGGGTACGGATGAACATAGACTGGGTCTGGGTGGCCAGATTTCAGGAAAAGGGAACCAACAAACACCCGCCCACCGGTGCTAAAGCCCCATTCAGAACCCCCACGACTATTTCTGGACACTCCCCGCTGGCTACGCAGCTAAATACTTTTAAGACAATCTTTTCAGAACGATTTTTTGTTCATTTAGTAATACTGCACCATTATTCACTGACGCTGAAAAATTTTATTCTTTTTCTGATGTTCAAAATATATTGGCACGCACTGGCTA
>WNGS01164437.1:54820926-54835660 GCA_020271785.1 Procambarus virginalis
CTAATGTGGCGTATCCTGGAGAACATCTTTCCAGGAGGATGGGGATCGAACTATAGCGTCCTGTGTAACCCTAGACGTGCACAGACTTATAACCAGTCCTGGGGTGACCCAGGGCGCTGCTGCCATCTGCTCCAAAGATTTTCTCTCACAAAACCACTTCCATAAATGGTATTGTTTACATACACTCGATATATCTATATGAAATACGTGTGCTATTTAGAGCTAAAAGAGCCAGGGTTTGGTACGAATGGAATGCTATATGTGGCTTAAAAAATACAGCAGCCTTATTACTCAAAGGAATAATGTAAGCACTCCCTGGGCCTAATAAATCAATCTAAGGCACTGTACAATGCATATTATTATTAGATTAGCAGAGGTGAGGTTTGGTTGCTGCATTCCGTCTCGGCCTTTGTACGAAATATAGAGAAAAACATTTATTTGAGTTCAGCAGTCCGCATACTGTCGGTATGTTCCACACTTGCTATATGTACTATCATTTTTTTTTAAATATATTGCATGCAATATATTTTAACAAGGCAATATGTATAACAAGGCTGGACCTTGTTGTAGGCCTCATTTCTCTGAAATGACAGGTTGATATGATTAATTTTATTCACTTATTATGCACCCCATATCCATCACATGTGCGGTGGCGGAAAAGGATAAAGAGACACATAATGGACTCAGGAACTGATCCTCAAGTTACATTCAGCTAAGCAAGCAAGCAATCTTGCTAAGCAAGTTACACACTTTAATGTACAAGTAAATAGCCTTTTATAGCACAAGTGGCTCAAGAAATGGCCCACAACAGTCCCTGAGCTGTGCAATTTACATTTGTGGTGAGCTAGTTTCACAGTTAATAAGCACGTCGCCCAAACTCGTGTAAAGGACAGCAGGCGCGGGGAAGTGTACAGTTATGTGATATACACTGTACCTACAGTAAGCAAACTCTGGATATTTGTTGAGGACTTCTGGTAGTACAATATTTTAAAGGAAATACACATTTCTTAATTTCTGATATTTTTAGAGGTAAGTACCGCCCTCCCCTCCACCCCCATCACCACTTACACCTCTGCTACCACCCCCACCACAACCACCACCACAGTTACCGCCACTGCGCCACCCCTGGTGTCTCCTACAGTGGTGGAGCAGGACACAGGTTACCACTCTTACAGACGTAAGTGGTAAAGGAAGGTCAGAGAGTATGGTAATAAGCCGGACCGGAAGCTTATTATTATATACGGTGTGTGTGTGTGTGTGTGTGTGTGTGTGTGTGTGTGTGTGTGTGTGTGTGTGTGTGTGTGTGTGTGTGTGAGAAATATATGTTAACGATATGATATACAAAAATAAGTCGGGAGTCAGTACTGTACATTACACTACTAACGGTTAGAAAAGTGGGTTCTGAGATTTATCACGTCAAATAACATTTCCAGCTTTTCTTCGAGTTCACAGTAATTTTGGGACTAGTCTCGTAGCTAACCTCTGTACCTTACTAATTCTCTCAAGTTTTTTTTTTTTTTTAGGCGAGAGCTCGACTATAATTGCTATAGACATAGATCACTATACAAATATGTTGATCACAATAAACGGAGATTTATTGTGTCAAGCTCCATTTTATTTAACGTAACATTCTATTAAATTAAAATGTAAAAGGAGTTAGATGATTAATACTTGATTGTAATCCTGATGTCATTCAAGTATCTTTTTCATTCCAGATTCTCAATAGATCTAATAAAGCTAAACAGATGCTTGCGATGAATCACAATAACGTGGCTGAAGTATGTTGACCAAACCACACACTAGAAAATGAAGGGACGACGACGTTTCGGTTGGTCCTGGACCATTCTCAAGTCGAACACAATCGACTTAAGAATGGTGCAGGACGGACCGAAAAATCGTCGTCCCTTCACTTTCTAGTATATGGTCTGGTCAACAAAACTAAACAGAGTTTGTAGGTCATATTTTAAAAAAGTATTGCTTTCACAACGAAAGTTTTCTTCTGCATGAAATAACATCGTCATGACATCACTGCTTCTGAGGCTTCCTGTTAAGCCTTTCCGCCACGATGTTTCACGTTCTTCGAATTAGTATGATGTTATGAGTCGATAATGACGAGCACACGTGTTCCCTGACAGGCTTTTTAATGCCGGAACGGTCAATAAAAACCGCTACAGAAGCCCACAGCTGCGAGGTAAGGGGCAGGGGCCGGTATCCATGGGATGGTCCCGTCAATAAGGTTCGTTATGTTACGCTCGCCTCAGCAATTATTGATGAAAGGACTAATGTTGATTGTTCTATCATAGGTGTACACAGGGCTCCTCTTGAAAGTCCAGTGGGTTCATTGTTACGGCCGCGAGTGTATTAATATTCTGTGGACAGTAGGTTTATTTTGAAGGGCCTTGGTTAATTTAGACTTATCTCTTCGGACAAATAGGTTAATTTAGTGTGGTCGGGCAGCCCGCCCTCCAAAAATGGGGAGGTAAATGTAACAGCACAAGTGCAATTATGTACTTTTCCTAGCAGTCAAGAATTGTACTTATTTTCACTTAGTATTAAACCGTACTGTCAAATATATTGTGAATATTTGAGTTTACGTGAAAAGCTGAATAGAAAACCACGACCTTACCTAACCGTCTTAGTGTATGAAAATAAGCATTTTATTACTTCTTAATTACACTTAGTACTTAACCTATAGCTATATTGATATTACAGTTTTATAAAACTACTAAAACAAAACTAAAATATATTAATAAATTGTAAAGTAACTCAGGATATTTTCAAATTTTGTATAAAATATATATTGTGTAATAAAACTGGAAAAGAAATTCCTGACATTTAAAACTTGTGTATAGCAAATTGAACTTTGAAACTTTATCTTAAAATTTTGAGTGTCTTAACAAAAGACGATGAGAATAAATGGGGGAGGTAAATGTAACAGCCCCACAAGTGCAATATTGTATCATATATGGCAGTAAGGAAATGTACTTTTTACACTTAGTATTAAACCGTACTGTCAATTCGGAGGATGGATTGCGTCAATGAGTTCACTCTGTCTGGTATTACGAACATAGTTGGACCCTGTTATGGTGGACCCAAGTTCTTCTCAGGAAATGTTAACTCCTCTGACTGGTATGGAAGATTAGTTGCAAGCTTGTTAAAAAATGATTGTTTAGAGAATTCGCGAGGAAATGGGATGTTACCTTGACAGTTCTACATGGGGTACCCGGCAATGCCCGGGTCTCTGTGTATAAGTCTCCCTATATATATATATATATATATATATATATATTATATATATATATANCACTCTCTGCCCAACTCTCACTCTCTGCCCACTCTCACTCTCTGCCCAACTCTCACTCTCTGCCCAGCTCTCATTCTCTGCCTAGCTCTCACTCTCTGCCCAACTCTCACTCTTTGCCCAACTCTCACTCTCTGCCTAACTCTCACTCTCTGCCCAGCTCTCACTCTCTGCACAGCTCTCACTCTCTAACTCTCACTCTTTGCCCAACTCTCACTCTCTGCCCAACTCTCACTCTCTGCCCAGCTCTCCCTCTCTAACTCTCACTCTCTGCCCACCTCTCACTCTCTGCCCAACTCTCATTCTCTGCCTAGCTCTCACTCTCTGCCCAACCTCCCTCTCTGCCCAACTCTCACTCTCTGCCCAACTCTCACTCTCTGCCCAGCTCTCACTCTCTGCCCAGCTCTCACTCTCTGCCCAGCTCTCACTCTCTGCCCAACTCTCACTCTCTGCCCAACTCTCACTCTCTGCCCAACTCTCACTCTCTGCCCAGCTCTCACTCTCTGCCTAGCTCTCACTCTCTGCCCAACTCTCATTCTCTGCCTAGCTCTCACTCTCTGCCCAACTCTCACTCTCTGCCCAACTCTCACTCTCTGCCCAACTCTCACTCTCTGCCCAGCTCTCACTCTCTGCCTAACTCTCTCTCTCTCTGCCTAACTCTCCCACACTCTGCCTCCTAGTCTTCCTGTCTATCTCTGCCAACTGTGACATTTTGTTCTGCTTCATAATCTCAGCCTCATTTCAGTATAATTCTCAATTTTAATGTTTCACTTTTCTTTTGCTCTCAATTTCTCATATCCACATTATGTTTGCCTTATTCACTGTCTCACACTCCAAACTCAATTTCCGTATGTAAGTGTTTCTCTTTCTCACCTCTATATTTCTCACTTGTCCATCTCCCTTTTTTTACTACGTAATAAGCTGAGGCTCTCTTGGATATTCTACATCTCTGTGCTTTCTGTCTCTCTCTCTTCTTCTTTTCTCTCTTTCTTTTTCTCTCTCTAACACTTTGTCCTCTCTCTCTCTCTCTCTCTCTCTCTCTCTCTCTCTCTCTCTCTCTCTCTCTCTCTCTCTCTCTCTCTCTCTCTCTCTCTCTCTCTCTCTCTCTCTCTCTCCTCTCTCCTTCTCATTCTTTCTCCTCTCTCTTTCTCCTCCCTCTCGTTCTCACTCTTCCTCCTCCCTCTCGTTCTCACTCTTTCTCCTCTCTCTCGTTCTCACTCTTTCTCCTCTCTCTCGTTCTCATTCTTTCTCCTCTCTCTTTCTCAATCTGTTTTATATATCTTTCTTTGTGTTTAGATGGTTTGCTTAATTTATTTAGAGAATTTTGTTGATATATTTCGTAATTTTATTCAACTCTACAATTCACTTTGTGTATATTTTATGTTTCTTAACCGAGGATTTGTGTCCTCTCATCTGAAAGGCCATGCTCAGCAGCTTTCTGATATCTTAACTGAATTGCTTGCATTCAGCATCCGTCAATAGAGTGTTGTTTTAGCGTGAATCCATTGGCCATGTGTGCTCTGTTTAGCGGGCTCACTTAACATGCCGCTTAGCGAACAATTTAACATTCTGCTAGGCACTTATTTGCCAGAGTACATGATTTACTCTATTTCAAACTTATTGCCATGACTAATTAAATAGTAAGTAAAATTTTGTGCAATAGTACTGATTTGTAAAATTCCTAAGCAGGTTTTTTCTTTATTTTTCTAATAGGGCAAGTGGTTTGATTTTTTAAACCTGTTCCGTTTGTTGCTGGAGGGAGAGGGATGAACGGATGAACCTTTTGTTTTGCTCACCTAATCTAGTTCGTCAACACACGATTTAAGGCTTAATTGTATAGCTTCTCCAAGGGGCTGATCTCTTTGAAAGAGATCAGATGTAAAGATTTCCAAGTAAAACTCTTTCTTGTGTTTCTTGCATCTTCTTGTTTTGTTTTTATTAATTTTCCGTGTCTTACTTGATACGTATTGCGGTGCATGGGTGTGTGTGTGGTAGAGCGTGTGTGCAGGCGGGGATGTGATGGGTGCGCGTGGTTGTGAGTAAAACAGAGCAAACTACGTAATTCCACAGACCTGCAGTTGAGTAACTGCTGAGTTGCCGCAGGGAGACTTCAACGCTGCCTCCCCGTCCGAGGGTCGGTAGTAATTGTCTCCAGATGTTGACCACAGAATAAGTCAAGCCGTCTGATTTCATATATATATATATTAATGTACAAACAATATTTTTGTTCACTAGGAGGCTTAAGGCAACTTATACGAGTCTATAGTGCCTGGTGATCTGCACGTTATTATTTTCTAACATGTTGCGTTTATGACACATACACGAGTGCTAAGCTATAGTATTTAATGGTAAACTGGAAAACGCCGCCTTTGGTGTTTAACGCAGAATTAAATCCATATATGCGTCATTAGATACATTCCCGGATTATTGAGACGAATATTTGTCAACAAGAGATAAGCATTTTAAATGTAATGTAATTGGCATTATCTCTCTTTTAATGGTTATTAGGATTATCTCTAAATCAATTAAGATGTCTTTCCATGCATTAAACAGCATGCCATATTCTTGAATTAATTCATTTCCATGGGGAGCAGTTTAAGCGTGTCATAACAATAAAGGTGATCATGCCAGTGTTGATATGAAGGTGAGAATACATGTACAGCGGACGGCCAGACTTTTCGTCTTAAGCGTTGATCAGCGATAATTAACACGCGAGGGGCAGTAACAATTTGCCTTTCAATATCGAGTGACAGTGATTTTCGTGTTGTTCTTCTATAGTGATTAGTACTTCAGTACTAAAAATCTTGTTAAGGGTCCCCGTAGTTCAGTCGGGCTTGTTCTCGACTCAAATGCGAGAATTCCTGGTTCGAATCCCGGCCGGGAAAGCAATAGTTGGGCCCATTTCTTATCACCTAATGCCGCTGTTCACCTACCAGTAAGTTGGTACCCAGGGGTTATAGACAGATTGTTGTTGCATCCTGGGGGAGGGAGGGTCAGGTATTCGACCCCGTGGGGACCTCTATATAAGCCTAACCTATATATCAATACACTGGCTCCCTGTCCCCCGACACAATGAATTATTATTAATATTTAGTACTTTATTCGTGAACATTGCTTCGGTAGTACACAGTAGTGTACTACAGTAATGTTCAGTACTTAAATCGTGTTAAGTACTTCAGTAGTATACAATACTTTAGTGTTATGCAGTATTTTGGTAGTGTACAACAATTTGGAAGTGTTGAACACTTCAACAGCGCACAGTAAATCGAAAATCTGTAGTACTTCTTTAGTGCACAGTGCTTCGGTAATGTGTAGTTCCTTGGTAGTGTACAGTACTTTGTACTGTAGTGCACGGTACATAACATGTATACTTTTAACACAGGGTTAAGTTATTTAATCCAATCCATTACTGTAACTGCTTAAAATATGTCTTAAGGGGGTTCAGTATTCAGGAATATAATTTTTGTATGAAATTATTCAGTATTGTTATTCGTTTATTGAACTGCATGTGAATACGTGATTTGAAGGTTGCTGACTTTTAATGATAAATGCTCTCGATACCACCATGATCAGTCAGCTTGTGATTGCTTAATATTCTGAATGAATTTGCTGTATATACAAAAAACGTTTATTTATATTTAATAAAGTAAACAAAGGTATTTACTCTACATAAATAAATATCTTAATGATAATATTTTGCCAGGGAAATCAGGAATCATCGTTTAAATACGTGGAAGAGTTTTTAGGTTGTCTTATTAAATGTTTTATTGTAAAATGTCTTAACCGTTTTGTCGCTGACGTATCTTTAAATGACTTGCCAACACAGTTAACAAATATTGAAGTTTAATTACGTGAACAATTGTGTATGTAGGAGATGAGTAACAATAACGTGGCTAAAGTATGTTGACCAGACCACACACTAGAAGGTGAAGGGCGGTCCAGGACTGGACGTTTCGGTCTAGGACGGACCGTAACGTCGTCGTCCCTTCACCTTCTAGTGTGTGGTCTGGTCAACAATTGTGTAGTCTGAGTACACTTCGTATGCATGAAACCTGACAATATAACCAGGTGGAAAATTTCCTGAAGAGAGTTTTCTCTTCAAATTAAGAAATGACAAGAGAAACTGATGTGTTGTTTAATCACCGTCAGGTCAAAGTTTGGCCCTAACGGCTTACTTGATTAAAGATCCTGGTTAAGGTTATTGTCATAAAATTAAATAAGATTATCCTTACAACCTTCTGAATGTGTTGTAGCGGCTGATAAGTGTAGCGATTTAATTACCTTAAAATTGTTTCTCACTAGAAGGAAGGAGCTTATATCACAACAGTTAAAAAGTTAATATTCTTGTTACCTTTCGTATTGGTGGTTATAGCAACATTTAGAAGACTCTGCCGCCCATGTTATTTCAAATTACTGCATTTTTTCATATAACACTTGAGGTGACTGTCATATATATCATGTTTGACAAGACCTGCTTTTGGCTTATATATTATTTCATTGAAGGAGTGTTATTAAACCAAAATGTAACATTTCTAACGTTTTATTAACAAAATAGTTCATTTTTATATTACAAGATATATACATTCATTCGTGATATGTACAAATAAACACTAAATTGAGCCAGTTGTGAATATATATATATTTTATATATATATATATGTATATAATGTACAAATTTTTGGTAACGTCTTTCCGATGAGCATTCGTGCTGTGGGTGCGCGCGCTCTGACTGCTAGCTCCCGCTACAGGCTGTGAGTGACACCTCTGGACGAGTCCCACACCCCAGCACTCCTTCCGTCACTCCTTGACGACGCTAGGAGACGGGACACTTCAACACTAGACGAGACAGACGGACGACGCTTTATATGAGGTCCAGAATTATCCTGTCACAGGACAAGACGGACACTCAGTCCTTGTTTACAGCGTGTACTGGTGACCGAGTTTCCATGGCACTGGTAACTGTGTTTCCATGGCACTGGTAACTGTGTCTCCATGGCACTGGTGACCGAGTTTCCTTGGCACTGGTGACCGAGTTTTCATGGCACTGGTGACCGAGTTTCCATGGCACTGGTGACCGAGTTTCCATGGCACTGGTGACCGAGTTTCCATGACAGCATTAACCGATTTACAGTGTAACAGGCGAACTAGTTGCGGTGGGCAGTGGCCACTAAATTACCGAGGCATTAGTGACGGTATTGAGGGTAATGGTGGCTGAGTAACAATGTCACTGGAGAAATGGGCGCACAGGGGGAACTGAGTATAGCGGCGGCACTGGTGACTGAGTACTGGGCGCACTGGGAGTAGGAGTGACACTGGTGACTGGAGTATAGCGGTGTCACTAGTGAGTGAGAAGCGATGGTGGCAGTGAGAGACACTCGCGGCACTGAAGTTCACAGGAGCAGACGTCGAAGGCCGACAACACAGGAGTGTGGCAGCTGACCAGATATAACTCGCCCGCTGCCCTCGGCTACTGCAGCAGCTCCACCAGGGCCGAGATGTACGTCTGCGCCATCTGCAGGGTCTCGAACTTGGAAAGTTTCTGGTCGCCACTCAGAGCCGGGATGTGTTCGCGCAGTTTGTCGAATGCGTCGTTTAGGCCGTTCATTCGACGTCTCTCCCGAGCGTTGGCCGCCAGTCGACGTTTCTTTATCACTTCGCGACCGACGATCTTGGGCGGTCTTCGGCGACACTTAGCCTGTCGGCCGCGCGACTCCGACAAGGAACACTCTGGGCTGTTGAAGTTGGAGGCTGCGGCCAGGACGGGGTGTGTAGTGCCAGGGGCGCCCCAGGACCAGGAGGAGGGACCAGCCACGTGTGAGTTCCACCCTTGAGACCCTCCCTCGACACTCTCACAGCTGCTCGACGGAGAGCACGAGGGACTCGGCCGGCCATCAGACGAACTTCGGCCTTCCGAAGTCGACCAGTTACTGGTTTCTTTAGAGGAAACACCGTTGGAACACTGTGTGGGTAGAGTGTAGGATCCGGTGGTGTAGGGTGGGCTTGGGCAGGCGGCGAGCTGGTCGAGGAACACGGAGGTGTGGTCGAGGTGGGTCGAGTAGCCAGGATTCGACAAGGGGAAGTACCAGTCTGACACAGACATGTCGGCTTCTGTATCGTACACAGGTCTGACCCTTGCCCCGCCACGCGTCACCTTTATAAGGCTGGCAAGGGATCACGTGACCTCGCCGACCAATAAGGTGTTAGGGGTTGTGACCGTGGGCGGGGCCGCGGTCGGGGGAGGGGTCTGGTGGGGTGCCCGAGGCGGGGTGTGGGGGTCAGGCAGGCCACCATCGTCACTACTGCTGTGCTGCTGCTGCTGCCCGCTGCTTCACCTGGCCAGGTGTGGCGCCGCCAGGGTGTGGCGCTCTCCGCGGGCAACCCCCTGATAATTGCTGCCCCTGCGTCGCTGCCGCCAGCCTCATCCCTCTCTCTCACTCACCCTGGGATGGGCAGCTCTCCATACACCTGCCTCACCCCGGCTTCTCTTGACGCCTGGTGACTTTGTCTCAATCTCTTCGTCAGAAGAACGGCGGCTTCCACCCCCCCCCTTCCCCTAAACCCCCTTCCACCAGACAGACATCACCACCCCACTACCCCTCTCCCCTTCCTCCCCCCTCGTGCCCACCTCACAACCCCTCCCCGCCCCCCCCCCCCCACCACCATGTCCTACCTCACACCACCGTCTCTATCCCTCATTAACCTCCCAACACCACAACAACCACCACCACGCTACCACTACCACAATTACTACCCCTCTGCCCACCCACCCATACACCAGTCGATGAACGAGCTCTGCTGTATTGAAATATTAATTACACAATCAGCCCACACCCACATATCTTTTTTAGCATAGGTATACCTGGTGAGCTGTACAAGTACCCATAGACCAGGCGAAGGGTGATATAGTTTTGTCAAAAGTAAGTATAGCTTTATGGTGCAATTATAATCTCCCATCTCAGAATGGTTTGCAATATAATGACTGCTATGGATGTATTATGAGGACAGCAAAAGCACCCGAGCGGAAGAAGCCGTTCCAACGCTTCAGGTATCCTATATTGGCCAAGTCTGATTGGATCTAATGATTGGATTTCAGTAAGATATTTAAGTCTACGGATTTCAACGTCATTTCACTCGTAATATTTGTTCTATATTTGGAAGAAAGTCATTATTATTATTATTATTATTATTTTATTATTATTACAGCATATTACAAGTATTAAATATTTATTATTAGTATAAGGGGGAAGTCCGCTCATACGTGTGCTATTAATACAATGCTCTTTGGGTCATCAGATACAAATACCACCGTCTATCCAATAGACAGTGTACGCAGAGGCCCGTTTATCTAGCAAACAACATATGCACAGTGAGCCCTCACTGACTTCACTGCAGCAGGCAGCAGACGGAATGGGCCCTTGTCTGCTTTGATTGCAGCAAACAGCATTCGAATTAGTTTCTTGTCTACTTTAGCCGCAGCAGTGGTCCGTTGACTGCAGCAGACAGCGTGTAAGGAGTGGCCCGTTGAGAACGGCAGACAACGTAAGGAGTGGCCCCTTAAGAACGGCAGACAGCGCACGAAGTGGTCCCTCGTCTGCGTTGGCTGCAGCAGACGGCACGCGGAGTCAATCTCAGCCCGGTTTGACCACTTGTCTGTATAATCTAAGACACGCCGCGCGGGGTCACTCCCAATCCACTCGGATTCCGGTTTTCTTCTTTTTTTACACCACATTCTTTACATCTTTTTCAGTTTTATTTTACGCTGAAGGATACTTTCATGCCAACCAGACTTGGGACACAAATTCTATAAAATTAACGTATTCGGGGCACAGAGTTCGAACCTTATGACCGGAGGTATTGTAAGAGAATGTGAAAACGAGCGATTAATTGTCATTGATGACGCGTTGAAATCTGCATCATTTTACTGATAGTTCTCACCGCTCTTCACACAATTGATTCCGCTACCAGTGCACCAGTGCACGCTTCCTCTCTTCCTGTCCTGCGACACATCAGTACACATTCTGAATGCTTCAGGCTTCCATCTCACATTCCAGCTTCCCATTCGGATGATGAACTCTTCCATGTGGGTCCTCGGCAGCACGCCCCACCCAACGTGAATTAGCGTTTCTCTCTGGTTCATTATCGTCTTCAGGTACTAGTCTCTCCAAGTTTATTTTATCCTAATAAAATTAAGAATGCCCCAGCAAAGAAATTAAAAATATGAGAGAAGCAGTTTAGAAACCCAGGAATTCGTGAATATGTTCCCAAAACATTGATATTCCCGGTGAAATGTGAGACCCAACCTTACATCCTGGTCGAAAGGAAACACTGCCGGTGTGTGGTGTATCTTACTCCGTTGACTACGCGGCCTTCCCTGCACCAAGATGAAGCTGTCTGTCCTCCTTGGTGACCACGCTGCTTGCCCATCTCCATGTTTATCTGCCTGCCTAACGTCCCGGCCCTCCTGATACTCAGCTTAATATTGTCTTCACTGAGCGTCACTCTCGACAACAGCCCCTCTAGTTAACACTGTAGAAACTCAAGGAAGATAGAGGAAGGGGCTGAGCGTCCTGAAGTCACCTCCCGTGTAGGTTGCTTGCCTACACACATGGAGGCAATCTTGCCAGTTTTCACAGTGATGAGGTGCCCTGCTGGTTCCTTTATTGCCAGCCCGCGGCTCGGGCATCCTAACAGTAGCGATTTACAACGTTGAGGTAGCTCGTTACCCTCCTGGTTTGCCCAGCAATAGCTAGGTCCACTGTTCAGTTGTCTTCATGATTTAAAACACTCCGCTGACGGGTCCAAAGGAAGTGCATCCGCATTCAAAGAGCAGCGTCTAAGGATGACCCTACAGCATTAACATCCAGTTCTCTCTTCTGTCACTGCTCCTCCCTGCTACCTTTTCTGCCTCAGGCGGGAGGGAGTGTAGGGGGTAGGGGCTGACCCCTGGAACCCTGGGGTCACTCAGCTTCCATGCACCAGGAGTGGAAAGACGCCTCGGGCTAGTGATGGCTTTTGTGAGGCGAGAGATCTTGTCCCTGCGTGGATCGGGTGAGGGATGGGAATGTGTGATGGGGGGGGAGAAGGGGCGGAAGAGGGGGGAAGAGAAGAAAAAAGAAGGGGAGGGGTGAGGGAAGGTCTCTGGGTGAGAGGTGTGAAGGGTGTGTGACGCTGAGGTGGTGATGGCAGGTGGTGAAAAGATTTTGTGGGGTGGGGTGGTGGTGGTGTAATTATGGTTGTGAGTGGTTGTTTGTGGTGGACGTGGGTGCTCTGCGAATAGATGGACGGACGGCGGACCCGACGAAACAGGAACAGACTGACCGCGACGAGAGAGATTTGATTTTCATAAATCCTGAATTGATTTATGAAAAAACAGCGGTGACAAAAGTCCATATGATTAGTGGTCCAGTTGTTTCTCTTATTGGTATGCGTCTAGCAATTTGAAGTTTGGTAGCCTTAGTGAATGTGTGGCGACACTGACCTTGCTGTGAGGCGTTGTATATAGTGGCTCAGTAAACGGAAATAAAATGACTGGGTGCGGCTGGCCGAGGCTGATGCAGCAGATAGGGAATGAATGAAAGCGGGAAGGAACATCTGACCAGCAAGTAACAGCTAAGCAGCCAGTAATAGGGTGAGATGGTGCAAGAAATAGTACACAGCAGGATTACTTATAGAGCATTATAGCAGGTAAAAAAGTGTAGAAACAAGGAGGCAGGGGGGGATGAGTTCGATGGACGGACAGGTATGAGAAAGATTTGAATCAGGCTGTGAACAGCTACGGAACAGAGAGTGGTCAAGTGAACGGTGTGTAGGGAGACAGGGAAGGACAAGACCGATGGCACGGTGACGTGTGCCGATAGTATACAAAATCAGTTGCTGGGACCTCCCCCCCCCCCAAACATTACTGGCTCTTCATGCCCATGCCACTTCTTGCGGTTCCTCAATCTTCATCAATTATCAATCGACCTACATAGACGTGTAGGATCAGGCGGGGAAGTACAATGTTAGTCCAATTAAATTAATTGATTAAAAAATAGAGGAAAGGCTCGTTTCGAAAACATTAGAGATATTTCCAGAACTATTCTGGACTAAGCGATATCAGCTTGAATGATATCATAAAGTTCCGGTAGACGCGATTGGGCGATCGCAGCGCGGATGACTCACACCGAAAATTGACATGTGACAAAACATGTACAAGACTATGTGGAATGGGTCGAACGTACATAAACGCGGAGACATGATACAAAAAAAAAAGAAAATAAAAAAACTAGACCCAGAACGAGATCACGATCAGGAAAGAACGAATACCATCGCCAGAGTAGTGATCAAAATGACCCACATCAAGGAGGTGTAAGGGTAACAGAATACAGTGCTGATCAAATAGCATGGTAGACCCCATAGGGCCCTCATGAAGTGGCAGGCCTTGAGACTAACCCGCACAAACTGAATCTCCTTCCAAACACACATTTAACATCGAATACAATCAAGTAAGAACATGTGGGGAAGGGGGGGGGGGGAAAGGCCAAGAATTATAGATGGGGGCAGGGCTCGGTAAATTGCAAGTGGCTATGTGTGTATGTGTGTGTGTGTTGGTGGTGTGTGTAGTGTGTGTGTGCTGTGATTGTGTGTGTGTGCCTGGGTGGCTGTGCTGGTGGTGTGCTGTGTGGGATATGAAGGAAGGGGGGGGGGAGGATGTTGTCAGGATGACGAAACGAGATGCCGAGGAGAACAACTGCAGGTGGTCAAGTCTGGATTCTTGGTGGATGGGGGAGGGTGGGGTAAGTGGCCGGGATTCTCAATCTGGCTTGCAGGCCGGGGGCGGGGATGGGTAGACGTGGGTGGGTGGTGGGGGAGTGGGGACCTAGGCCAAGAGAGCAGGCCGGGGAGCAGCGGTAGGGAGCAAGCAGGCCGAAGGGAGAACAGGGTTTGCGGCACCAGCAGGGTCAACTGGAAGCAAGGTAAGAGGCGGATTGTACGGGAGTGGGTAAGGCCGCGGCTGGAGCACTGCAGATACTGAGTGCAGGCTCAGGCCTACGTGGCGGGCAAAGGGACAGGTCGACAGCAGATGAGGCAAGGTGGTCGGCACATAGTTGCAACCTTGGGACACGGCTGGCGCTTGTTAGAATGGTTCGGCTAAGGTCGCCGGGGTGGGGAGGGCATGTCGTGGGGTAGGGAATGGTCGGAGGATGTGGTGGGTGGGGTAGAGCTTGGGAGGGGGGGGGGGCGACATGTGTTGTCTATGTGACAGGCCGGAGGTGGGGGTGGGGGGAAGATAGTGTAAGGTGTGGGGGAGAAACTCTGACATAATGCGATGTAGGTAAGAAGCTTAGCATATAGCTGGGCTGTGTGGACACCTGAAGAGTGAGAGGGGGGTGATGAGATTGTTCAACGATGTATTGGGGAAGGGATACTGAAGGGCAAGAAGGATGTGATGAA
>WNGS01164437.1:54838523-54850155 GCA_020271785.1 Procambarus virginalis
TGCGCGAATAATTTTTCATCACAAAAAAATTATATCGAACAGTTCTGTGGGGCTTCGAAAACCTAAAAGATATTGCAGTTCATTAAATAGCAAATACAATACTTACTGTATCAGGAGAAGTGATATTGTTCGGGGTTTTGGTGATTGTCAAAGAGCTGTTAATCACTCTCCTATATGATCTCGCCCCCAGTAAGCGCTGCTGGTCCCCATCTTACAGGTTCGCCTCCAGTACGTGCCACTGCTCATAATAGGGAGGAGTAAGTAGGACTGCTACATTGCCGCGTTCCAGTAGGAGTTGCTGGTTCCTTAATGGGAGGTGTTAATGCTGCGCCAAAAGATACAACCACAGATTCCAGAGATCACGAAAAAGCATAGCTGAAGCCCAGCATTATGTAAAAAAAAAGCACTGGGAACAGGTTCATCTTGAGGCAGATTTATTTTGGCAGTGGAGTGCACAGATTGTGGCGACTGTGCGAGTTTAGTGATTGATCGAGAGTTGAGGAATATATTGACTGTTTTCAGTGGGTGTTCGACATAGATGAGCTTACTGTTCAAGCGCGAATATATTTCTCTTGTTGCATAAAAGTTTTCAATGCATTTGTTTACATCAAAATATTCTGATGTGTTCTCATAAAATAGTCTATCATATGCTGTACTTAAAAAAGTATTGATAGTATTTACGTCGAATTATTTATTTAGAAAAGTAATATTATTTGATTATGTTTTCACTTGTTAAAATTAAACTATAACTCAACATATATATTGACAGTCGTAAATGCATTTTTACAAGCAAGAAACTGCTTCTCTGCGTCCACTAATTAACCCAAATTTATTGCGGGACGTTATATAGATTTATGTTTTATTTGCCGTTCAATGAGATATTAACCTTCCGTTGTACCACAACTCATTGTGGTACATCAGTCTGTACCGTTCTCACCCTGAGCTGAGTCAGTCTGCTCATACTAGGTCTGTCTGAGTCAGTCTGGCCACTAGTGGAACTTTCTCACCCTGATCTGAGTCTGGAAAACTTACACCCTGTGTTAAGAGAAAAGCCTGAACAGATAAGTGTACATACGATCAGTTAACAATTTTAAGAAATTATTGAACTTCGTTGTACAGAAATGTTTGTATTCTGCCCTCTCTTTCCTAGCAAATATAAGAATAATCGAATAATTTCTCACATGAAACTAAGGTAATATATTTTATATGTAGTAAATTCTCAACTTACGGACATCAAATTATTTCTAAATAATTAAACAAATAAATCTTCCTGTTCTTGGCCATTGACCAAAATTTCGACTTTCAATTCGACATAATTATTTGTCAGGAATACTGCGGAACTAACCCTTACCTCAAGACTAAATACGAACAACCCTTATTGCGACGACAATCGTGTAGACGTCGGTAAGGATGTAGGAGCTGTGGCGGAGAACAAATCCACATGGGCCGTGACGAGGATTCGAACCTACGTCCGGGAGCATCCCAGACGCTGCCTTAATCGACTGAGCTACGACATGGCAGCCTCGACGCTGTGGCGGAGGCTGCGTCGACGACCAGTCCGGCTCGCCTCGTCGTCTTCTCCTCTCCACATTACTCCTCAATCAGTCTTCACGCGATAATAGACTAACTGCGTTCAGACCCGCTACAGTGCACGGACGTTTTTGCCTCTCCTGTGATCCCGTGGCTATTGTTAATCCTGGTCCCCGGTGGGACTACTGAGGCCTGGAGAAGCTAACCAGTCCCTCTATTATTCTACATAATTACAGCGCATACCTGTAAGCAGCCCCCTTGTGTTACCTTACGTAATTATGACACGAGTCAATGTACAGCTAATGGAACTGACCGTGCAACCGTAATTTCCTGGTTCAAGGGATATACTCTGGGTAATTCGGATGTCTTATTAAGATAATGCTAGTGGTCCGTGGTTTGACGAATGGCGTGTTCCAGTAACGTATGAATGAATTTCACTGAAACTGGCAGGTTTTAGTGTAAAAGTTTCATTGTGTCCCTTCTGAGAAATTTCGTAAACGGATTTATCCGAGCACACGAGTAGTCTGGTATCCGGCTGTCTTCCCTAGAGCGGATCACATACATTATAGCCTGCAGACTTACCACCTAACTCTCATGTCTGGTGTCCTTGCTTATATCACTGTGTCTGCTCTCAATAAACTAATAATTTACGAAGCAATAAAAAGCCACGACGAACAATATCAGCCAAAAATAAATTATTATCTTAATCTTTCTAACCGTCTTCCGTGTGACTTTAGTAGAGTAAGGTGGGTATACTGTGGATGGGAGTATAGCCCGTATCTTGTGATATATACCGAGTGCTTTTGAGATAGACTATGCTCAGAACTAATGCATATTTGCTGGTTGGTTAGTAAGTTATTACGGTGCCTTAATAACTCTCCCGCGGTTGGTAGGCCTTAAGCCAACACTGACCCAATAGACAAGGCACAATAGGCGATGATCACAGCCTACGGAAGGGACGTGCCCAGGCGATTGTCCTCAGATACCCACGACAGACACACAGGCTGCCCCTTCAACCCTTTCATTTTTCTTTCTGTAAACTCGGCGTGGAAAGGGCGAGGTAGTAGTTACCAATTACCGTAGCGTAGTAAGGGGCAATTACCTTGGTGGGGACAGTTACGTGGCACTTTTGTTGAGCAATTTATCATTTTGTTGGAGAAATATTAGGTGTCTGTTGAGAGGGAAGAACAACTTGGTCAGGTGTAGGAGTTAAGGCCTGACGCACCCCCCCCCCCTACCCGCGGGACGCTTGTTAAGACCACCACAAAAGTTTTGGTGATAAACTGCTATGAATACTTTAGTACGAACATAATGCATAACTAAAGTCAACTTTGTGTATAAAGGGGGGGAGGGGAGGAATCAATCTTGTGAATTAAAGTTACACACGCACATACACGCTCACGCGCACACACCACACACACACACACACACACACACACACCACACACACACACACACACACACACACACACACACACCACACACCAACCCATCCTCCTGTTTAGATAGTAGTTTTCGTACGTATGTGCACCATAGTACAAACATTGACGTACTATGCAATTAGATAGTAGAATTTGGTACTATTCATTTTATAGTCCGAAACAAATGAAGCTATAAAACAAACATAAATATTCCTTGGCCTACTATAGCACACGTGTGTACTATATTAGACCTCAGAGAGCGTGTATTACGGTATATTAGGCCTTGGAAGGTTAGGTCAGTTTGTCTTGTGCAACATAGGAAAACGTTTCCGGTTTGTCTAAATTCAATAGTACCGCGTTCTACTTTCTTATTGCGTTGTATGTCGCTCTAACACCTCTTCTCTCCTCTATCCCTCCTCTCCCCTTCTCCCTCTCCCGTTATAGATAGATTCAGCTACTGGGAACAAGTTCCAAGTAGCACGGGCTATGGTGAGCCCGTAACTTACCTGGCAGAGGAGCTGGGCAAGAAGCACGGGCTATGGTTAGCCTCGTGGACAGGAGATGTCTCCCGTCCCTCTCCCGTCTTCCTCATCTCTTTATATATCTTACCCCTCTCTTCTCTCTCCTCAAATATCCTCCCCTTCCACTCTTCTGGTTTTTGTAACACATTTAGGCACATTTGCATCTGTACAGCTGCGCATAAATGTGACCCTGGACTAAATGAACAAATCCATAAGGGCCGTGACGAGGATTCGAACCTGCGTCCGAGCGCATCCCACCCTGTGTGACCCTGGACTATATGAAGGCGAGTACAGAAGAGAAGGGAATTATTCGGAGAATGTATCAAGCCATTACGACTATATAGCACTGGGAAGGGGTCAGGATAATGATTTGGATGAGATGGGAGGAAGGAATGGTGCTCAACCACTTGGACGGTTGGGGATTGAACGCCGACTTGCATGAAGACCGTCGCTCTACCGTCCAGCCCAAAGGGACTGTCAGAGGAGTACAGTGTGTCAAGAGCTAGCGACGTGATTGCTTAAAAACCATCTCGCAGGATGGTTAGTCATACAGGGCCATATGTTCAGTAGCCTGCACTGGCATTTTTTTTTTTTATTAATTCCTTAGGTACATCTGCATTAGTGCAGCTACCCTAGACTATATGAAGTGGAGTACAGTGTGTCAAAAAGCTAAATAGTTGATGCTAGAAAATCCCCATCACACAGGATGGTTAGTCATACAGAGGCATACATTTTGAGGATATCATCAACACAAGATTGAATAAGGTAGCAGTGGTAATAAAGTCCCCATCTCGCAGGATGGTTAGTCATACTGGCAAATTTGTCTCAGAAATGTTAAAGAAATCTAAGACTCGTCCACCCACCGTTCACCTATTACGTGTTGGTTAGGGGGGGGGGGAGCAGTGTTAATAGGGAACGGCCTATTCTTTCTTAATAGGGACCGAACACTATAATAATATCATTCATATATATATATAACCGAAAACTCACACCCCAGAAGTGACACGAACCCATACTGCCAGGAGCACTATGCAACTGGTGTACAGGACACCTTCACCACTCGACCATCACGACCGTTCAAAAGATGATGGTAGCCGAAGCTATTTACCCCATCATCCCAATGGCGCTCTGATGGTAATCTTGGGCATAGTATTTTATCAAATCACCTCGTTCTTTGGGGCATACGTGAGAAACACAAAAGCGAACAAGCCTGAATTTCTCACAGAATCTGAGACAGAAATGCATTAAATTCATTTAAATATTCCCTTCTGTAAACCTAATAATCTCTCACTAGAAAATGAGTTGTGGAAATAATTTTAGGATATATTTAGCTGGCTTGACACTTTCTCTCAATTTTACTGATCCGCTGACTTGTTCAGGAAATTTCTCGTTAATAAATCCAGCATCTTAGCTTGTAATAATTATGAGCCTCCATATATTTTCTTGTTTCTTGTCTGTCTCGCCATGGAAAAAAAATATTAAAATTAAGTCTTGCTTGAGTACTGTTTGAAGTCGATGTAGACATCTCTATGTTTATTTAATCTGTTTCGATGTTTGTTATAATCAAACATGGCCATTCTGCAGAGGTTTATGTTTAATTACAGTCATTATTTGCGTCTTTTCTAATAAGTAACTGCTCAATACACAGCAGCCTAAGATTTTTATTATAAGCCGTTCGTGGTAGCCACTACCACTTCAGTCCCAAGTTCAATGAACTTTTTGTTCTGATCTGATACTGAAAAAATTGTCGTATAATTTTGAGCCTTCTTCGTTCCCTTCATTCTGACTTTATTCTTTGAATATAATTTCTTGTCTTGCAATTGTCTCTGATTTGTGGTGATGTTGGTATTGAGCACTCGCCTTCACTATCCCTCTCGTCTCTGTTCAGTGGTAGTGTTGAGCAGTCACCATCACTCAAATCATCGAATGCATTTGCGCTTCTTACAATGCTCAGGCACTGAGCATTGCTTAAGCCTCGATAGAGAATGATTTAGAGTGACAACGTAACTAGTGTTAACCTCAATGTTCCGAGTGGCCGGCTTCCACTGCTGTGGAAGCCGGAAACCCCCGAGGTTTCATTTAGCTTCTCCATTTTGATAAAGCATATTATGCTTGTGAGGATGTTGTCATTTCTAATCAGGAATTCCTTGAGGTAAAAATTAATTACAATTCTTCTTCGTAAATCAATTTTGCAGCCAATTCTTAGATCACAATACGCCTGGGAACCTCCTATTGTTATTCCATAGGCGTTCCTCCTGCGGTGGTGCGTGAAATTATGTTGCAATAATATATCCAAGTAATATGTCAGTGTCATTTGGATGCATAAAGATAGGAGTAATCTTTACCTAAGAGGACGTTAGTGTAGGCAGTAATCTGTCTCAGTCGAACGCCGTGGGTAGGTGCCACCGGAGACATAATTATCTTCAGTAACCCATTATGTGTTATTGACTAACTAGAGTCAGTTTCTTATTACAGGTATTTCAGAAGTTCTTATTTGTATAAAGACTAGCTTCGGTAGGCAATCTAATCACGGGTTATAGGTTGAATTGTATAGAATTATGAAAGTGAATAATATCATAAGATAAGAAGTAGAGCTGAGTATAGAGCTCTCAGAAGCATGAGGGAGAGGTGGCCAGTCCTGATGACTCATGACAGGTGTTTACATCGTGACGTATTAGAGTCATTCACCTTCACCCTCGTGAATATTAAGCAGTAAATATCTTGCTCAAGATGGCTGCTAAGCCTTCTTGATAAATGTTAGCCATACACTGTTTATATATACATACGACTTTAGCTTAGTTCATTGCTTACAAATATATATGATACAAGGTAATTGTCTAAAGGGCTGATATTACGTGATTGCCATTTCCTCAGTTACTTGTTATTACATAATTAGTTACATAATTAGGTTCCTCAGTTACATAATTAAGGGGTTGTTACTTTTCAATGTTGCGTGCTACTCTGTGATTGGTGCTACATAGCCTTCCCGGTTTGGTGCCTTCTATTGATAATTACTTACTTACTTACTCTGTGATGTGAGACAGTGACGCAGTGTTGGAGCAACTCTTACTACGCACACTCAATATACTTTTTCAGTCGCATGACGTTAAATTGTTTGCATCCCTTCAGAGACACTTAAGTTTGAATAAAACATTTGCTCCTATTGAAACGATATTAATTAAAATAGGTCCTGTTCAACCACTTCAACTGCCAACATCTCACACCGATGATTCAACCTTTCCTTTCCCTTAATTAATGAACCCCAATATTAACGTTATCAACCACAGCGCCAAATTCCTATTGTTTGTGTACTAATAATCGAACAGAAATAATGACGCTTTCTGGAACTGATGAAGAAAGGTCTCGTGAGGCTAAATAAGTTGCCCAAGTAGAACGCTTCTGGATAGGTACTAACCGCTTTATATGGCACCTAATTGGTGAGAATGGGCTAGAGGACTGAGGGGAACATTTCTTTTGATGTCTACCTTTGATGAAAATTACCTCGGCTGAAGACACTGAAAAACTTCAAGCTGATATTAATAAAGTTTTCGACTGGGCATCAGAAAATAACATGATGTTTAACAGTGATAAATTCCAGGTACTCAGGTACGGTAAAAATGAGGACCTTAAACATAATACAGAGTACAAAACACAATCAAATGTGCCCATAGTAGGAAAACAGCATGTAAAGGATTTGGGAATAATGATGTCTGACGACCTAACGTTTAGGGAGCATAACCAAGCAAATATTGCGACAGCCAGAAAAATGATAGGATGGATTACGAGAACTTTCAAATCCAGGGATCACATCACAATGCTTGTACTCTTCAAGTCACTTGTGCTGTCCCGTCTTGAGTACTGTTCAGTACTCACTTCCCCCTTCAGAGCAGGAGAGATTGCTGAAATAGAGGGAATACAGAGAACATATACAGCACGTATAGACGCGATAAAGCACCTAAATTATTGGGATCGTCTCAAAGCTCTCCAAATGTACTCACTAGAAAGAAGACGAGAGAGATATCAAATAATATACACCTGGAAGATACTGGAGGGCCAGGTCCCAAATCTACACAGTAAAATAACAACGTACTGGAGTGAACGATATGGAAGAAAATGCAGAATAGAACCAGTGAAGAGCAGGGGTGCCATAGGCACAATCAGAGAACACTGTATAAACATCAGAGGTCCACGGTTGTTCAACGTCCTCCCAGCAAGCATAAGAAATATTGCCGGAACAACCGTGGACATCTTCAAGAGGAACTAGATTTATTCCTCCAAGGAGTTCCGGACCAGCCGGGCTGTGGTGGGTATGTGGGCCTGCGGGCCGCTCCAAGCAACAGCCTAGTGGACCAAACTCTCACAAGTCAAGCCTGGCCTCGGGCCGGGCTTGGGGAGTAGAAGAACTCCCAGAACCCCATCAACCAGGTATCAACCAGGTATCAACCAGATGGGTATACAAATGGTCTACAAATGATTGGGTCTACACGCGCACGTTACCCCTGCACCTGGACATGGTAAACCTTAGTTGATCTTCTTGGCTGGTAAGGATTATGACTAATCATGTTTCGGCAGCCTGTCGTCCCACGTAATGCACAACAATTCTCATGAAATTAGCTCCAGTGTCATAACTGCGTTGCGTTAAGTGAAATGAAAAGCCCGGCGATGTTGACGACTTCACAGGCTAATGTGAATCGGCTCGATAGGCGGTTACTTAGGTTCAATCGCTTTGTTATCGTCGTACCTCATCTTCCGTAATCGTCGTACCTCTTCCAGAATCATTGCACCTCACCTTTCACAACCTTCATTCATATATATGTACACAAACAGCAGTGGTCCCTCACCAGAAAGCAACATATGGATTGCCAGGATCAGATTGGGCTACCGCTATTTGGCAGGTGTCTGCAGGTGACGAATCTCCCAATCCTGAGCACTCCATGTGTGAGCTTGTGAGCAGGAACTAGGTATTGACCTCACACACTACGTTGATTAATGTCCAGTCGTTAGACCCTTCACACCTGCCGGTATAAGGCACTTGGAAATTGTTAATAGGGGACAAAAAAACTCGAGATAAACTCTTGAACTGGTTGGTGAATACGGGAGACAGTTAATAATTAGGGGTTGAAACTTTGACCTGGCTAATGAATGCAGGAGTCGACCAATCGCAAGACCAACCCTTGGACTGGTTGTGGGACGAGGAGAGTGAATGATACGAGGGACAGCTAGACAGGTCATAAACACGGTAACAGCTAGAAAATAGTAGATAAATGTCTCAATAAATAAATATCTCTTAGTTCAACGAATCATGACAGTGTATTATATATATATAGTAATATATATATAAGTATATATATAGTAATATATATATATATATATATATATATATATATATATATATATATATATTATATAGTATATATAAAAGGGGATATATGAACATATATATATAAATATATATATATGTATATATATACAATATTGTATATATTTTGTATATACACACACTTGCATAAGCCGCAAGGCAATTGTATTTGGAAAACTCTTCCTCGTGAAAGGGTTCGAGGCTTAGACCCCCAGGAGCTGAAAATACACTAGCAAGTCCAGTACTCTGACCATCTAACCACACTAGTAGTAGGCATCCGTCAGCTTCAGGAGACTATGGTGTTGCGCTCTGGACCACACTGACTGCATGAATACACACACAGAAACACACACACACACACATATATACATATATATAATATATTTTGTTTTACGTTTGTGAGGGTACCACCTCTGGTGCCAATGTGGGGACCCATAGCCTCGGAGAAGAAAATAAAAAGTATTCAGAGGAGACCTTGTGGTTTCTCACTGAACACTAATATTATCTTCTACCACCCCCAATCTTTTGTATGTACACATATATATTTGTTTGAACTTTGTTACAAAAAATGGGTATATATATATATATATATATATATATATATATATATATATATATATATATATATATATATATATATATATATTATAACACCAACCCAAATCTGTAACAACTCTTTAAGTACAGACAAGATGCTGATACAGAGAAGAGCTTCTTGCTCTTGTCTGTATCTCATCGCCTGCTTCTCGGACAATATATTACATATGCTCAGTCTATCCACATCTTAAGTATTCTACAAACAAAATTATAAAATAATATTTGTGCTATGTAGTAATTCATTTCCCAAATGAAGACTCACTGGCGGTTCCCTAAATGAGGTATAACTTGGCCTTAGCCAGATAGCTTCATTACAGCCGGTCTGGCCGGCCTGAGTGATGGCACAGGCCTCTTCAGGAGCACGATGCAAGTTCTTCTTCTCCCAGAGCACCAATTATCCCTCGTCAGGAGCAATGAAGGTGGGGGCGGTGCAGGGCAAGTGGTGCAGGGCAAATGGTGTGGAAGCGGCGGGCTTCAGTCAGTAATTAATGCTTTCAACTAGTTAGGGATTGAGGTTCACCCTAATATGTCATATCCAAGGGGATCTTCTAAAAGTTAGCAAAAACACAGAAGATTAAGTGTGGGTATATATAATATATAATATATATATATATATATATATATATATATTATATATATATATATATATATATATATATATAATATATAATATATATATATATATATATATATATATTAAATATATTGTCTTTATAATTTATAATTCGAAACCTATTACTCATATATTCAAGAAATTTGTCGGGTTCCATATCACCCAGGGGAAATAATGTTGTCAGCTCGCAGAGTAGTTTACTGACAATACACTTAGCCAAGCAAGACTTCATCGTAAACTCTGGCGATTTACTGATCAGTTTCAGCATTTAGGAACGAAGGTAAACCGGTCCTCATAAACAGATAATAAAGTTAATACTTCAATAGACACTTCCCGTTTTATATCCAGAACTTCGAACTTTAAGAACAATATGTCATGAATAAAATGTTTTGATGACGTAAATAGTGTTCAGAGATCAGAATTAAGTTTTAATGGAATGAAAAAATGAGAAGAAAGTGTTCCAGCATGGAAGAGTGTGGTTGGTGCTCCTCCTTCTCAGGCACCACTGTCACTCAGGCTATCCTGGTCACACTCGTCCTCCTAATGGAGAGTCGCTTTTTGACGTATACTCTACGTTAGGCCAAAAATTGTCGTACTAGAAAAGGTAGGGGCTCGCGAAATTGGCATACTGCCCCCCATTTCTGTTTTGGGTCCTTGGTTGGTAGAGCATAGATTACATATATATATATATATATAATATACCATATAATATATATTATAATACTTTATATATTAAAAACCAGTTGATAGGGCATTTTAGAAGACAGTTTCTAGACGTTGGGAAACCTTGACACCGGACACACACACACACACACACACACACACACACACACACACACACATAGGAGTCCCTCACCAAATTTCTTCTCCCTGTGAGGAATGGAGTATTGGTCGAGAGTCCCCTACTGCAGTCTCTTCTCATGCAGCGCTGCCCATAGGATCGCAAACTTCCGACATGATCACCACAGATGGGTGCTTCTTTTAGCAATAAACTAAACACCTAACATAACCTAATATAGGTCTAATTATAAACCAAAATATATATATAAGCATAATTAATATTTGAGATAATGCAAATTTTGCATACACACTTTATGGGTGCGTCTTTGGTGTCGGGCGCTCGCTTGAGCGAGCTTTGCCTGAGGACAAGTGTGAGTCATGAGTAAACAGTTTGTTCATTCATAAACAGGGAAGGTTGAGGGTGGAGTAACGAGCATTCGTCCAAGTGTTTATGAGGGTTGGCTGCCTGTTTACACCTACTCATTCTTTTTTGTTCAATATTTACAACTGACACGTTATTTGCTGCGTTTACGCTACTTGACAAGTTTTTCCACTCGTATACGACTAATACCGTGTTTGTGTGCCTGTAATATTTACAAAGATAATATAACTTACAAGCTAATTTACAATGTAGAGCTTTGAGGTAATATCTAGTTTTGTATTTTTGTTTACAAAGTTTGTTTTAATTTGTTTTTCCCAATTCTAAGATAACATTTGTTGTATATGAAGGTCTTTATACAGTTCCCCAGTTCCTTGGAATTCGTTATATATTTTTTTATATTTAGTCGGAAAATTTATTTGTATCACTATA
>WNGS01164437.1:54850457-54883932 GCA_020271785.1 Procambarus virginalis
TGAATGTTGGAAGCTAAGTCTACTTCTGTACTGTATCTGCATCAATGAGGAGTATGCCTCACTGAATGACATCAATTTTATTAACAAGGGAAATTTATGGAACCAGAATTTCTGAGCGACCATTTGTGCCACATCGTTCGGATGTGACGCTGGTGTTTGGTCGTGTGTCTATTGCCTAAACGAATTGGTTCTCAATACTTTATGATGTACGATTTAACTTGCTGGGTTTTGTGCAAAGAGAAACCTGTATCTGATAGGTCACATGAGGCAGGACTTTCCATGTTACTCCTTCCATAGGGCAGTTGCTACATGTGTACTGTAGGCCTACCGGATGACTGTACTTGAGCTCGGGGAAAGTATACATTTAATGTATATTGTCGACTACAGAAACAATGTGTACCCCGTATTCCTCAATGCATATAAGGGGGCTTACACTCCTGGGGGAAGATTTAAGCCTATTGGTACCACTGGGAGTTACCCAGTAGGGGTAACTCCCTAAGTCTCTCCTCGTACCTGTCAGCTCAGGGAATCAGATGTTGTCATGTGTCTCTCAAATTTCTCATTCTTCGTGTGTGGTTTAACAACGGAAATGTCTCCACGCTGTGTTGTGTTTTCGGATCTGTATGATCAGAATGGGATGAAAGACCTGACCGAACTTCGTCAAGATTCCAAAGTGTCTCACCACTGGCCAAACTTACATGTTAATCTGACGAATTTGTGGATGTGGAGCGATTAGTGATCTGTCAAAGTCAAGTCTTTTTCTCTCCACGATTCCAAGATCTGTTCCTCTCTTGTGATATTGGTGCCCGGCCTCTTGTTCTAATTTGCTTAGTGCCTTCCATGAGTTACGTTGCCTTTCTTCAATTAACATTTAACCTAACCATTAATTTGCCTTGCCAATAATTTTCCTTGCCAACAATTAGCCTTGTCAATAATTTGCCTTGCCATTACTATGCAATTCCATGAGTTAAACTAGTAGCCATTTGAGAGCCATCTTTCCTTTTGTTTCGGATCATCGTCGTAGTTGTTTTGTCTCCATTCGAATATGTTACCTCTTTGTTCTTACATTCTCGGCAAATATTGAGAGGAAAAGAATCTGTCCCGTCTGCGTATACTCACCTTGATACACTGGCTGAGGTACGTAGGCTGGGGCGATGTGTGCGTGCGTGCTGTTTGCGCAGGGAATGCTGCAACTCATTATTAATTTCAGCATGTTATAATTCGTTGCCGTGAGGCGTGTAAAGATAACAGCGAAATGCAACAGCGCAAAATGGGATGTGCACATGAGCAGCGAAGATCAGATACTCAGCCTAAAAAAGGTATCTTCAGCAATTCCATGAACAATAACTGATATTGTTGCCAGTATATTATCAACCATAGTTGCTAGTACATAATACACGCAGTTGCTTTTCTTATTGTTACATATAAAAAACGCTGCTAATATATTTAACAATACATATATAACGATTTTATTTCTGACATCATTCTTTTCTGTTAGTAATTCGTTCCATTTCTCTCAATAGAAATAAAACATAGCAAGCTCAAGACACAACCAGAAATAATATTAGACTAACCGAGGCGTAAAATTGAAAGCATTGGGCCATGGGAAAGCCGCTAAGTCAAATACGTACATTAAATATCAATACCGTCCAACACTTGCTGAAAAACATTAGGTGATGTCAAATAAATCTACACATTATTTTTTACGTTATATTTAAGTATCTGCACGTTGGAAGTAACAAAATCAAAAATTAAAAATAGATAACCAACATAATGGTGGATTGCTTGACACAAACTGGAAGCATGGATGCTTTTATTGGAAAACATTGCCAGCATTCATATTTGGATTATGGAGCATTGATGCTTGCTGTTCCACGTATAAAATTCCTTTTAAAGTGATGGTTGAGCATTTTCAAAAGTTGTTGAAAATAAATTGTGAGAGCTATAGTGTGTCATACTGTTAGGTAAACAGTCTGAGGTAAGTACCATTTACAACCATGGCGATATTCCAGCACCAATTAAACCAAGTTGGTGTACCCACGTACTATTATCAGAGGGGGTGTACCAGCAACCCTATCACCCCAAAGCGGGGGTTGTACAGCACACCTATCACCCCCAAGGGGGGTGTATAGCACCTATCACCCAAAGAGGGGTGTACTAGCCACCTATCACCCCAAAGGAGGGTGTACCAGCCACAAATCGCCCCAAAGGAGGGTGTACCAGCCACAAATCACCCCAAAGGAGGGTGTACCAGCCACAAATCACCCCAAAGGAGGGTGTACCAGCAACCTATCACCCCAAAAGGGGGTTGTACCAGTCACCTATCACCACCAAAGGAGTGTACAGCAACCGATCACACCAATGCGGTCTTACCCGCCGCCTATTGAAAGGTCATAGAATCAAAGCTAATAAAGAAAACCTAATATATCTTGAGTGAGGAAGTGTAGTGACGCATTATGGCATCACTGAGAGCAGGGATCAGCGGAGGGAAGTAGCCGACCTTCTGACCTTGATGTGATCTGCTTGCCCCCGGTGCCTCCACATCCTGTACAACTGATCATTCTTGTACTCTCACTCTCTTTGTCTCTCTCTCTCTCTCTCTCTCTCTCTCTCTCTCTCTCTCTCTCTGTCTGTCTCTCTATCACTCTCTCTGTCTGTCTCTCTATCACTCTCTCTGTCTGTCTCTCTATCACTCTCTCTGTCTGTCTCTCTATCACTCTCTCTGCCTGTCTCTCTATCACTCTCTCTTTCTGTCTCTCTATCACTCTCTCTGTCTGTCTCTCTATCACTCTCTCTGTCTGTCTCTCTATCACTCTCTCTGCCTGTCTCTCTATTACTCTCTCTGTCTGTCTCTCTATCACTCTCTCTGTCTGTCTCTCTATCACTCTGTCTGTCTCTCTATCACTCTCTCTGCCTGTCTCTCTCTCTCTCTCTCTCTCTGTCTTCAAATATCCCGCCTCTCCTCATTCTCCTTCCTTCTCCCCCAATCTTCATATACATCTGTCTTTTTCTGTGTCTGCCTTTCTCGCTCTCTGTAGTTTTCTTTCTCGCTGTTTTCCTATTACTCTTCATGTCTTCTTATATGCCTATTTATGTTTCTTTCTCTGATTCTTTCCGTTTCTTTCTTTGACTCTTTCTCTGACTCTTTGTCTCTTTCTCTGTCTCTTTGTGTATTTGTATCTTTTTAAGCCACCCAAGAAAGTCATGCCCCTATTCATGCATGGACATAAATAGCCCGTAATAAGCACCAGGACTAACCAATCCTTATAGATGATTGAGTGATTGATGAAGATTAAGCCACCGTGTGCTGAACTCGCATATAAATCGGTAGTCCTTACTATGTGGCTGCTATCGAGGGGGGAGGATACTGCTTGACAGTATTTATGAGAGTGTTCAGCTGCTGGACGCCTTTTTTGACCAGAAGAGTGGCAGTGTTGATGGCTTCAGGGTGGTTACTGCAAGATTCAGGGACTCTTAAAGCGCTTCTAAGGTCAATGGTTCCTTCACATTCCAGAAGATGGTGAAGTAGTGGTTTTTCTGCGATTGTTTGGCAGAAGATGCATTCCCAATCTCTTAGTTCACCAATTTCCCAGTTGCAGCTGTAACCTAGACGTAATGTATATAGCCGAACTGCTGTTTCCCTGTGGATTCCTTTCGGGATATTTAACCTGTCTAACTTGGTGGTCTGAAGATACCATATTGCAGAGGGCGAACCTTCTGCTACTCTTTGGTGTAGATGGCCTTTGTTAAGATGGACAAGTTTTTTTGGTAATGGTGTTTTTTATGTACTGTAGTCTGGGTTGGATTCATCTGTGAATCACTGGATGACGAGTTGCCAGTTTAGCAGTCTTATAGATGATCAATGGTGAGGTGGTCACAGTACCTTGTACATTTGAAAATGAAACTGGGCGGAATTGGTTCGAACCCTCGCCGGGTCAGTTTTAAATGAATTAAGAAATACTCGTCATTAATTCACATCCCCCATCCGATTCTTACGAATTTATTTCTGGTCAAGTGAGAAATATGGGATGAGATGCGCGAATAATTTTTCATCACAAAAAAATTACATCCTCGAACAGTTCTGTGGGGCTTCGAAAACCTAAAATAATATTGCAGTTCATTAAATAGCAAATACAATACTTACTGTATCAGGAGAAGTGATATTGTTCGGGGGTTTTGGTGATTGTCAAAGAGCTGTTAATCACTCTCCTATATGATCTCGCCCCCAGTAAGCGCTGCTGGTCCCCATCTTACAGGTTCGCCTCCCAGTACGTGCCACTGCTCATAATAGGGAGGAGTAAGGAGTAGGACTGCTACATTGCCGCGTTCCAGTAGGAGTTGCTGATTCCTTAATGGGAGGTGTTAATGCTGCGCCAAAAGATACAACCACAGATTCCAGAGATCACGAAAAAACATAGCTGAAGCCCAGCATTATGTAAAAAAAAAAGCACTGGGAACAGGTTCATCTTGAGGCAGATTTATTTTGGCAGTGGAGTGCATAGATTGTGGCGACTGTGCGAGTTTAGTGATTGATCGAGAGTTGAGGAATATATTGACTGTTTTCAGTGGGTGTTCGACATAGATGAGCTTACTGTTCAAGCGCGAATATATTTCTCTTGTTGCATAAAAGTTTTCAATGCATTTGTTTACATCAAAATATTCTGATGTTCTCATAAAATAGTCTATCATATGCTGTACTTAAAAAAGTATTGATAGTACTTACGTCGAATTATTTATTTAGAAAAGTAATATTATTTGATTATGTTTTCACTTGTTAAAATTAAACTATAACTCAACATATATATTGACAGTCGTAAATGCATTTTTACAAGCAAGAAACTGCTTCTCTGCGTCCACTAATTAACCCAAATTTATTGCGGGACGTTATATAGATTTATGTTTTATTTGCCGTTCAATGAGATATTAACCTTCCGTTGTACCACAACTCATTGGTACATCAGTCTGTACCGTTCTCACCCTGAGCTGAGTCAGTCTGCTCATACTAGGTCTGTCTGAGTCAGTCTGGCCACTAGTAGAACTTTCTCACCCTGAGCTGAGTCTGGAAAACTTACACCCTGTGTTAAGAGAAAAGCCTGAACAGATAAGTGTACATACGATCAGTTAACAATTTTAAGAAATTATTGAACTTCGTTGTACAGAAATGTTTGTATTCTGCTCTCTCTTTCCTAGCAAATATAAGAATAATCGAATAATTTCTCACATGAAACTAAGGTAATATATTTTATATGTAGTAAACTCTCAACTTACGGACATCAAATTATTTCTAAATAATTAAACAAATAAATCTTCCTGTTCTTGGCCATTGACCAAAATTTCGACTTTCAATTCGACATAATTATTTGTCAGGAATACTGCGGAACTAACCCTTACCTCAGGACTAAATACGAACAACCCTTATTGCGACGACAATCGTGTAGACGTCGGTAAGGATGTAGGAGCTGTGGCGGAGAACAAATCCACATGGGCCGTGACGAGGATTCGAACCTACGTCCGGGAGCATCCCAGACGTTGCCTTAATCGACTGAGCTACGACATGGCAGCCTCGACGCTGTGGCGGAGGCTGCGTCGACGACCAGTCCGGCTCGCCTCGTCGTCTTCTCCTCTCCACATTACTCCTCAATCAGTCTTCACGCGATAATAGACTAACTGCGTTCAGACCCGCTACAGTGCACGGACGTTTTTGCCTCTCCTGTGATCCCGTGGCTATTGTTACTCCTGGTCCCCGGTGGGACTACTGAGGCCTGGAGAAGCTAACCAGTCCCTCTATTATTCTACATAATTACAGCGCATACCTGTAAGCAGCCCCCTTGTGTTACCTTACGTAATTATGACACGAGTCAATGTACAGCTAATGGAACTGACCGTGCAACCGTAATTTCCTGGTTCAAGGGATATACTCGGGGTAATTCGGATGTCTTATTAAGATAATGCTAGTGGTCCGTGGTTTGACGAATGGCGTGTTCGAGTAACGTATGAATGAATTTCACTGAAACTGGCAGGTTTTAGTGTAAAAGTTTCATTGTGTCCCTTCTGAGAAATTTCGTAAACGGATTTATCCGAGCACACGAGTAGTCTGTTATCCGGCTGTCTTCCCTAGAGCGGATCACATACATTATAGCCTGCAGACTTACCACCTAACTCTCGTGTCTGGTGTCCTTGCTTATATCACTGTGTCTGCTCTCAATAAACTAATAATTTACGAAGCAATAAAAAGCCACGACGAACAATATCAGCCAAAAATAAATTATTGTCTTAATCTTTCTAACCGTCTACCGTGTGACTTTAGTAGAGTAAGGTGGGTATACTGTGGATGGGAGTATAGCCCGTATCTTGTGATATATACCGAGTGCTTTTGAAATAGACTATGCTCAGAACTAATGCATATTTGCTGGTTGGTTAGTAAGTTATTACGGTGCCTTAATAACTCTCCCGCGGTTGGTAGGCCTTAAGCCAACACTGACCCAATAGACAAGGCACAATAGGCGATGATCACAGCCTACGGAAGGGACGTGCCCAGGCGATTGTCCTCAGATACCCACGACAGACACACAGGCTGCCCCTTCAACCCTTTCATTTTTCTTTCTGTAAACTCGGCGTGGAAAGGGCGAGGTAGTAGTTACCAATTACCGTAGCGTAGTAAGGGGCAATTACCTTGGTGGGGACAGTTACGTGGCACTTTTGTTGAGCAATTTATCATTTTGTTGGAGAAATATTAGGTGTCTGTTGAGAGGGAAGAACAACTTAGTCAGGTGTAGGAGTTGAGGCCTGCCCCCCCCCCTCCCCCAACCCGTGGGACGCTTGTTAAGACCACCACAAAAGTTTTGGTGATAAACTGCTATGAATACTTTAGTGCAAACATAGTGCAGAACTAAAGTCAACTTTGTGTATAAAGGGGGAGGGGAGGAATCAATCTTGTGAATTAAAGTTACACACATGCACACGCACGCTCACGCACACGCACACGCGCACACACACACACACACACCAGATATGATAGAGCCCAGTAGGCTCGGGAATCTGTACACCGGTTGATTGACAGTTGAGAGGCGGGACCAAAGAGCCAAAGCTCAACCCCCGCAAGCACAAATAGGTGAGTACAAATAGGTGAGTACACACCAACCAATCCTCCTGTTTAGATAGTAGTTTTCGTACGTATGTGCACCATAGTACAAACATTGACGTACTATGCAGTTAGATAGTAGAATTTGGTACTATTAATTTTATAGTCCGAAAATAAATGAAGCTATAAAACAAACATAAATATTCCTTGGCCTACTATAGCACACGTGTGTACTATATTAGCCCTCAGAGAACGTGTATTACGGTATATTAGGCCTTGGAAGGTTAGGTCAGTTTGTCTTGCGCAACATAGGAAAACGTTTCCGGTTTGTCTAAATTCAATAGTACAGCGTTCTACTTTCTTATTGTACGTCGGTATATGTACTGTGGTCCTCATCGTTACTAAAAGAATGATTGATTGATGAAGATTAAGCCACCCAAAAGGTGGCACGGGCATGAATAGCCCGTAGGTGGTGGCCTTTTTGAGCCGTTACCAGTATCAAGAGCTGATACTGGAGATCTGTGGAGGTGCGACTGCACCCTGCGTGAAGGGAGATGTCTCCCGTGAAGAATGATTGGCTTCCAAGTGCTTTATAGGCAGCTTGGCGCTTTCTCCTGATATTTCTCATCCTTCATCCCCTCCCCCCATCCTCTCCATCTTTCATCCCCGCTCACCGTCTCTAACACCTCTTCTCTCCTCTATCCCTCCTCTCCCCTACTCCCTCTCCCGTCTTCCTCATCTCTCCATATATCATACCCCCTCTCTTCTCTCTCCTCAAATATCCTCCCCTTCCACTCTTCTGGTTTTTGGTAACACATTTAGGCACATTTGCATCTGTACAGCTGCGCATAAATGTGACCCTGGACTAAATGAACAAATCCACAAGGGCCGTGACGAGGATTCGAACCTGCGTCCGAGCGCATCCCACCCTGTGTGACCCTGGACTATATGACGGCGAGTACAGAAGAGAAGGGAATTATTCGGAGAATGTATCAAGCCATTACGACTATATAGCACTGGGAAGGGGTCAGGATAAGAATTAGGAGGAAGGAATGGCATTCAACCACTTGGACGGTTGGGGATTGAACGCCGACTTGCATGAAGCGAGACCGTCGCTCTACCGTCCAGCCCAAGGGGACTGTCAGGGGAGTACAGTGTGTCAAGAGCTAGCGACGTGATTGCTTAAAAAACCATCCGCAGGATGGTTTTTTAAGCAATCACGTCGCTAGCTCTTGACACACTGTACTCCCCTGACAGTCCCCTTGGGCTGGACGGTAGAGCGACGGTCTCGCTTCATGCAAGTCGGCGTTCAATCCCCAACCGTCCAAGTGGTTGAATGCCATTCCTTCCTCCTAATTCTTATCCTGACCCCTTCCCAGTGCTATATAGTCGTAATGGCTTGATACATTCTCCGAATAATTCCCTTCTCTTCTGTACTCGCCGTCATATAGTCCAGGGTCACACAGGGTGGGATGCGCTCGGACGCAGGTTCGAATCCTCGTCACGGCCCTTGTGGATTTGTTCATTTAGTCCAGGGTCACATTTATGCGCAGCTGTACAGATGCAAATGTGCTAAATGTGTTACCAAAAACCAGAAGAGTGGAAGGGGAGGATATTTGAGGAGAGAGAAGAGAGGGGTATGATATATGGAGAGATGAGGAAGACGGGAGAGGGAGTAGGGGAGAGGAGGGATAGAGGAGAGAAGAGGTGTTAGAGACGGTGAGCGGGGATGAAAGATGGAGAGGATGGGGGGAGGGGATGAAGGATGAGAAATATCAGGAGAAAGCGCCAAGCTGCCTATAAAGCACTTGGAAGCCAATCATTCTTCACGGGAGACATCTCCCTTCACGCAGGGTGCAGTCGCACCTCCACAGATCTCCAGTATCAGCTCTTGATACTGGTAACGGCTCAAAAAGGCCACCACCTACGGGCTATTCATGCCCGTGCCACCTTTTGGGTGGCTTAATCTTCATCAATCAATCATTCTTTTAGTAACGATGAGGACCACAGTACATATACCGACGTACAATAAGAAAGTAGAACGCTGTACTATTGAATTTAGACAAACCGGAAACGTTTTCCTATGTTGCGCAAGACAAACTGACCTAACCTTCCAAGGCCTAATATACCGTAATACACGTTCTCTGAGGGCTAATATAGTACACACGTGTGCTATAGTAGGCCAAGGAATATTTATGTTTGTTTTATAGCTTCATTTATTTTCGGACTATAAAATTAATAGTACCAAATCTACTATCTAACTGCATAGTACGTCAATGTTTGTACTATGGTGCACATACGTACGAAAACTACTATCTAAACAGGAGGATTGGTTGGTGTGTACTCACCTATTTGTACTCACCTATTTGTGCTTGCGGGGGTTGAGCTTTGGCTCTTTGGTCCCGCCTCTCAACTGTCAATCAACCGGTGTACAGATTCCCGAGCCTACTGGGCTCTATCATATCTGGTGTGTGTGTGTGTGTGTGCGCGTGTGCGTGTGCGTGAGCGTGCGTGTGCATGTGTGTAACTTTAATTCACAAGATTGATTCCTCCCTCCCCCTTTATACACAAAGTTGACTTTAGTTCTGCACTATGTTTGCACTAAAGTATTCATAGCAGTTTATCACCAAAACTTTTGTGGTGGTCTTAACAAGCGTCCACGGGTTGGGGGAGGGGGGGGGGCAGGCCTCAACTCCTACACCTGACTAAGTTGTTCTTCCCTCTCAACAGACACCTAATATTTCTCCAACAAAATGATAAATTGCTCAACAAAAGTGCCACGTAACTGTCCCCACCAAGGTAATTGCCCCTTACTACGCTACGGTAATTGGTAACTACTACCTCGCCCTTTCCACGCCGAGTTTACAGAAAGAAAAATGAAAGGGTTGAAGGGGCAGCCTGTGTGTCTGTCGTGGGTATCTGAGGACAATCGCCTGGGCACGTCCCTTCCGTAGGCTGTGATCATCGCCTATTGTGCCTTGTCTATTGGGTCAGTGTTGGCTTAAGGCCTACCAACCGCGGGAGAGTTATTAAGGCACCGTAATAACTTACTAACCAACCAGCAAATATGCATTAGTTCTGAGCATAGTCTATTTCAAAAGCACTCGGTATATATCACAAGATACGGGCTATACTCCCATCCACAGTATACCCACCTTACTCTACTAAAGTCACACGGTAGACGGTTAGAAAGATTAAGACAATAATTTATTTTTGGCTGATATTGTTCGTCGTGGCTTTTTATTGCTTCGTAAATTATTAGTTTATTGAGAGCAGACACAGTGATATAAGCAAGGACACCAGACACGAGAGTTAGGTGGTAAGTCTGCAGGCTATAATGTATGTGATCCGCTCTAGGGAAGACAGCCGGATAACAGACTACTCGTGTGCTCGGATAAATCCGTTTACGAAATTTCTCAGAAGGGACACAATGAAACTTTTACACTAAAACCTGCCAGTTTCAGTGAAATTCATTCATACGTTACTCGAACACGCCATTCGTCAAACCACGGACCACTAGCATTATCTTAATAAGACATCCGAATTACCCCGAGTATATCCCTTGAACCAGGAAATTACGGTTGCACGGTCAGTTCCATTAGCTGTACATTGACTCGTGTCATAATTACGTAAGGTAACACAAGGGGGCTGCTTACAGGTATGCGCTGTAATTATGTAGAATAATAGAGGGACTGGTTAGCTTCTCCAGGCCTCAGTAGTCCCACCGGGGACCAGGAGTAACAATAGCCACGGGATCACAGGAGAGGCAAAAACGTCCGTGCACTGTAGCGGGTCTGAACGCAGTTAGTCTATTATCGCGTGAAGACTGATTGAGGAGTAATGTGGAGAGGAGAAGACGACGAGGCGAGCCGGACTGGTCGTCGACGCAGCCTCCGCCACAGCGTCGAGGCTGCCATGTCGTAGCTCAGTCGATTAAGGCAACGTCTGGGATGCTCCCGGACGTAGGTTCGAATCCTCGTCACGGCCCATGTGGATTTGTTCTCCGCCACAGCTCCTACATCCTTACCGACGTCTACACGATTGTCGTCGCANTGAAGGATTCCTTACACAGGTTCCTTAAGGCAGTCCAGATGTTAGCAAGCCTTGCACACGCCGCCGGATGTTATTCATTTTGATGTGGGCTTCAGGAGACAGGTTTTGGCGTATATCAACTCCTAGATCTTTCTCTATGTCTTTTCAAGAAGGACCTTATAGCCATTTGTTGACCATTCCTTCAGGTTGTCTGGGTCATCTTGTAGCCTCATACTATCTTCTGTCTTTATCCTCCTCATAATTTTCGCATCGTCAGCAATCAATGAGAGAACGAGTCTACCCTCTTGGAGATCATTTACTTATATTATATAACAGTATAGGTCCAAGACTGATCCCTGAGGGACTCCACTGGTGACGCCTCGCCACTCTGATTACTATTAATGTTACTATTATTTACAGAGAAGGGCGGGTTCGGTTTATGGAAAGTCTCTCATCCTGAACTCTCACACCAACAGCCCCCTCTTCCCCCCCCCCCCTTTGCGGAGGGAGGGGCGTGGGGAGATGCTGAGGGCGGGAGAGGGGCGTCACTCCCCCTGGTGATGGACGGACGGCCAACACTATCAGTGAGGTATCTCGCCTATCTGCACCGCTGGCCTGGACGGACATGTAGACCCCATCCGTAACAGACAACCTCAATCAACATTTGTTTGGTGTTATGCTTCTTGCTCACACTTGCCTGCAAGTTCACGTTACAAGCCGCACTGTTTCCAGACCAATAATCCGTAATGCGATTGTAGAAGCTTATAGTTGTGTACGTCCAAGTGTCAATGATTACACCTCACACCCCAGAGAAGGCTTTGTTCCCAGAGGGCACAAGCAGTTCACATCTTATCGGGTGATTGATGATTGCTATCTCCTGATTTATCATTGATATACAACTGTACCTAGTGTGGTAATTTGTGAGTCACCACCCCGCACTAAATGCAGCATTTAGCCTCGTTTTCCTATAATCACGAACACTCAAGTTGTGATGCTGTGTTAACGCCAACCTCGGGGCAGTGAAGCTGAGGAATTTGGATTGGATTATTTCAGGATCATTATGATGGATGAGAGAACGGAAATGATAAAGTGATGGTAATAGATGTTAGGAGATTCTTAACACCATGTTGTCTAGATGATGAAGTCGTTATGACGTTTGGTATTATGGTTTCTTACTACGCGATTCCAGACCCACTTGACCCGGGGCCAGGTTATGCAACACACCTCTTTTTATACCGCCTAATTATACTAGGTAATTTTGTATGCAATTTCCTTCGTCAAGTGTTTCAACCTGACAACATGGGACTTGACAAAGACTTGATGGCTGTCAAGGTCTTAATGAGTGTCAAGTACTTGATGACGGGTTCAGTATGGACCAAAGCATCCTTACTTTCATTTCATAAGTGTGAGTTGGGTTATTTATTATTTAAATAAAACGAACAGTTATGTGTATTTTTGCTGTTCGATAAATCCGATCAATGGTAGATTAAAATCTAGTGAAGCTAAACACTTCTTTAATCGAGTGGTAAGCATATGGAAATGTTTATCAGAGATTCTACAGTATGGTACAGTCAAAAGATTTAAGCATAGAATCAGACAAGGAATTCTCTGGTCCGCGACATTCTTTGCTTATAATTCTATAAGCTTTCCTCAAAAACAAAATAGATACAGTGGTTTGTGGCTGTTTGAATTCCTTTATAATCCTTTCTCACTCCTCTAAGGACCTTGTTGACCTAGCCAGTGTGCTAATTAGCTCAACGAAAACTCTTGATTTTTGTTCGTAATATAACTAATGTTTCAATTACAAGAAAACTGTTAATTTTTGTTAATTAAGTTTAAAAGGTCAAATTCTTTAATAGTGTTTAATTTGGCAGACGTAAAGTGCTGTATTTCTCAATTAGCCACGTATGAAGCCAGCATATTTGCAGAAATCTCCAGCCCTTCCTAATTTGGTACTTTTCTTCACATCTGTAGGCAGTCCTCGCCCAGCATCCAGGCGCTGCATAGCGACACAAAGTAGCAGTGAAGAGAAGCCATGTAAGGGAGAGGTTAGTGTCATACCTGCTGCTTCTAACCGGCTGGGGTGTTAACACGCTTGGAAGGAGCAGGCCAACCTGATGAAGGGAGAGGCAGTAGCTGTGATATCTCTATGTGTGGTGATGATTACAGAGGCAGTAACTGTGAGATCTCTATGTGTGGTGATGATTACTGAGGCAGTAACTGTGAAATTTGTCGACGTATTGGTGATTAGAGAGGCGGTAACTGTGAAATTTATCGAAATGTTGATAATGATAATAGAAGCAATAACAGTGAGATATGCTGCCGTGTTCATGACGATTATAAAGGCAGTTTATCTTAAGTCTATAAAATCTTAAGAAATCGGAAAATCTTAAAAATTAAGAAATCGGAAAGAAAAATACAAAAAAATACTTTCGTTTGAAGTAGCTGTTCAGATAGCAAATTGATCATAGATTCAACATTCGGATTTTCGATTACTGAGTAATTATCAAATATTTTCGTATGCAACATCCCGTTGAGCTGGCAAGCGGTCTCCCTTACTTGCATATTTTATCCTACCGGCCTGGCATATTAATTACAATAACTTAAAGAATTAACTATGCTATAAAGAACTCTAACTTGGTTTATTATTCATTACTGAATACCTGGCTATCTGCACGTGTTTGGTAGATGTTAAACTTTTTCTCGAAGTGCATTCTAAAATATAATGTCATTAATAATATCCGAAAACTGGTTTTGTGTTTGACTTGGGCAACTTTTTTTTTCTCTCTTTAGAATAGCTGAGATTGCACTGAAACATTCCAAGTTTGTTGATGCTGGACAATATACCTGGTTCTGGGAGTCGAGTGATGGGGAAAGAGGTTTTTTCTGATATTGTTATACAATTTAGAAATTTGCAAAAATGTCAGAATATTTATATTAAAGTTAGGAGAGGGGGGGTTGGCCGCTGTTGCCCGGGGCAACGGAGGTCCCATCTCTGCTACACAAACATCGTCATCACTGTATTCATCTTCGCTGCAGACAACCATCATCACTGTATCAATCCTCATTACGGTAACCATCTTAACAAAACACAAAATTAAGTGTTTAAGTTTAGAGTTACATTGTCCATCAATAAATACACTGCATACTAGAAGACAAATTTGTGATGATTTAATATTGTATTTATCGTAGTGGAAATTTATATAACACGCATTTCATGCAGAGTGGAGGAACGGGTAGGCACCACGACCCTCCTATGACTGTCCCTGAACACCCACCAGTCACCCTGCAAAGTTTAATGAGTCTTGCGCCAAGCATTTAGCCTCCAATTTTAAACAGTCATTCTCATTTATAGATTAAGATTTACTAGAGGTATAGCCGGCTATTTACTATAGGTATAGCTCCTGAGCTACGTAACTCTTAGACTAAGTAACTCTTGGACTAAGTAACTCCTGGACTACGTAAGAGCGTATCTGGGCCAACATTCCCTCACACACATCCTGTCACTTCTACTGCGTGTTTCCTCCACTGAACTCATTAAAACCTTTCTACGTATAATGAGAGCTTTAGGAGGTCCCAGAGCACTGCAGTGGGTGGCCCCACGTTGAGTGACCACGAACCCGACCCTGCACCACCTCGTAGGTTAGTATATGAACCCTACCACACCCCACCTTCTGCGGTGGGGAGATGGACTCTACTGCCCGGGGTACTGCCACCTACGGCTCCTCCAGTACACCAATTTCTCAATAATCTGTTTCGACCCTTTTAACCCCGCCCCCTCTCCCGTCGTCTGCTAGCCTCTCCCACCCTCTCCCACCCTCTTCCACCCTCTCCCACCATCTCCTTCTCTTCGCAAACCTCATATAACTTTCACTACCGTCTATTTAGTACACATTAAGTAGCAAACAAAAATCCCTTATTACGATCGGCAATTTTTTTGGTATTTTTTCCTATATAAAACTATAAGGCGACAATAAACCGATAGTTTACGATAGGACAAAAACATAAACATTATATATTTGTTAATAGGACGCATACATTAAAGTGTACTGAGGGTCAGGAGGTCACATATATCATGTCCGGTATTACACATGAGGCGAAGCTTTATATATTAAAGCTGCCTTTGCCGCCTTGTTATTGAAGGATCCTAATGGGCCTATAACTACACAGGGGTAACACCTCACTTGAGGGTAGAACTGCCGTATACCCACCAACGAGCCCATGCCATTTAGGTCCCTGTGTACTCCAGGGATAAGGGTTCAGAACCCATCAACGAGGGATGGTTTATAGTTCCTCAATGCCTTCAATAATGACGTTTGAACACATTAAACACCCGCCAAGGAGCATTCCCAATATTGGTTCGGTCGTTCTCTTGTCTTTACGTATATTTTCGTTCATTCTGCTATGCTCTGACGATTACTATGCTCCTGTATTTCGTTTTGTTCCTGAAGTATTCTGATGTACTCTGGAGATGATCCGCTATGTTCTGGAACTACTCCACTGTGTAACATTACTATGCTCCAGGGGTACTCCACTACCCTCCAGGTAAACTTCAGGGGGTACTCCACTACCCTCCAGGTATACTCCAAGGGGTGCTCCACTACCCTCCAGGTATACTCCAGGGGGTACTCCACTACCCTCCAGGTATACTCCAGGGGGTACTCCACTACCCTCCAGGTACCTAGCAGTAAATAGGTTCCTGGGAGTTAGTCAGCTGTCACGTGCTGCTTCCTGGGGGTGGAGGCCTGGTCAAGGACCGGGCCGCGGGGACACTAAAGCCCTGAAATCAACTCCAGATAGGTATACTCCAGGGGCTACTCCACTACCCTTCAGGTATACTCCACTATGCTCCACCTCTGGATTTGTTTTTGGTTACCCACTGTGCATCATACACTAATGGGCATATTGTCTTCACTGTAGTATGGGGTAGACCGGCCTTAGTGAGGCTTAATGTGTTGCATATGCAGCCGGCCTCAGTGAGGCTTTACGTGTTGCATATGCAGCCGGCCTCAGTGAGGCTTTACGTGTTGCGTATAACCAGCTTTCAACATTCTTGCTCATATCCGCAATCACTGCTCATATCAGATTCGCTTCAGTAATTTTTTGGAAAAAACTCATTACATAAATTAAAGTATAATGAGGCTAATAATAGAGTTGGGAATATTAATATTCTAGACTTGTTTTCCATCAAAGGTTTTTCACTAAAAAAATCGATTAGTAGGATTTCTGAGTAGAATAAAAATAACCATTTGGAAAATTCCCTCTTGTTTAGTTAGGTCGTTGTTAGTGATAATTTATAATTTATTTTTCTCTGCATTCTGTATTATAAACATATTTTGGAAAATCTTAACGATTAAGATACTGTTGACAAAGTCAACACAACGCATATCATGGCGTCAGACTATAATAAAACTCCAAAATTAACATTTGAGTTAATTTTTCAACTTCCGTTCAAGTGAAGCAAAGCACAAGCAAAATAGGGAAGACTGGTGCTATAATTATTAATCTCATCCTTTGTATCATATTCCACCATTAATGCCATTCCGTACAACGTTTTCTCAAGTGCTTACATTACCATCTTAGTTGAGGGGTGTACGACCTCTCGTCAACGCGACTAATTGAGGCCCTATATACGCTACGAGGATTACCATCTTAGCTGAAGGGTGTACGACCGCTCGTCAACACGACTTATTGAGGCACTATATACGTTACGAGGACCTGCAAGGCCTGGTATCACTACCACGACGTTATCCGGACGTTGGTACTCACGGTAAGCATCCTGAAATTGCAAAGTAACTAAACGAACGCACAGTCCTCTTCTTAGTATGCCAGTGCTCTAAAAAAATGTTGCAACATTTAATGCCACTGGTCGGTTACAGACGACAATTAAATTGTTTTTAATTCTATGCTTTCGCCATTTAAACCTCTTCACCCCCCCCCTCCCTCAGACATAATTGGGTAATGTCATAATTATCGTTGGGGGGCAGTTGTTAGACCTGTGATCGTGGACAGCTTATCGGCTGTTTCTTTTACTCCCTGCCCCTTTTCTTCCCCTCTTTGGCACTACAATGGTTCACCCTCTGGCAATCATCTATTTCCTATGCTAACATAGGCACCCCTTTTGGTGACACTGGCACTTCGCTGCTTCCCTTGCTAATACTGGCACCCCTTCAGTTTCCTTCCCTGATGCTGGCACCTCTTTATTCCTATACTGACAACAGCACACGCTGAAAATATTACTGGTGCGTTAGTTAAGGCGCCGTTATATGGCGTTGCTTCCACTTGATGGTCCTTAAGATGCTGAGGCATTGATGGTACGTCCATGATGACAGGTCCTCTCGCCTTCAATGTCAAATATCTTACAGGGTTGACTAGTCCAATATCAGTTATTTTCCTTTCACCATAAATGTCCTTCAGGGATCGTATCTCTGATTTTTAACTCCCCGAAGAGGTACAGGCGCTTGTTTTATAACCAGTCGTTACTAANTTTGCCGTGTATTAAATGTCCAGGTGTGCGTGAAATGTCCAAGTGATCTCAGGTGTCCAAGTGGTGTGTGAGATATCCAGTTAACATCCTTATGTGTCCAGGTAGTGCTGGAGGGATTCAAGCATTGTCTGGAGGTACCAGATAGCTTCTAATGTGTCCAGGTGTCATCGGAGGTGCCGGGTGTCCAGAAGTGTCTAAGTAAGGCCTGAAAAGTCTAGATAACGTCTGAGAAAGCTAAGAAGTGTCAGATTTTTCTATGTAGAATATTACGACTTTATCATCTCAGGTGCTCAGGTAGCAATTATGGCGTTGATTTATCAGTTGAGCTGTCTGTTTAGCGCCACAGGTGTACACATAGTGCATGACGTATACATGTATCGCCTTGGGTGTCCGTGTAGCGTCTGAGAGGTGTCCAGATTGCGCTTGGTGTGTCCATGAGGTTTATGATTTGTCCATGTAGGAAAAATATTGTAAAACATCGGTGTGTTCCGATGATGCGTATTTTTGTACAAAAACTTCGTGCATAAAAGTTTGTAATCATGAAAACCCGATCATAAAATAAGTAAGACTAACAGGAGAATAAATATCGCGTTTGTAAGCCTGATTTTATGTTTGACATTTAATCTGGGGTAATCAAGGTTCTCTTATCCCGCTATATAGGTGAAAGCAAACGAGAATATAAAGCTTGAAGCATAACAAATTACTGGCAAGTGAAGGCAAGAGGGGGACTCCACTAGACCAGGAGCAAGTGCATATTTACATCCATTAGATATTTTAAACAGCGCATGTATGCTCAACATGCGCCGGAGAACTGGTGCGGGGTGAAGCTCACCAGACATGTAGCTAATGCTCATGCTCAGATAAGGAGATAGAACCTGAATTCCGGGAGGCAGGACGTCAGGCATACATACAACGTAATATGAGCACAGGGAAAAACTCCGCCTGTGAAGCATGTGCCGTAAAAACGAAGATAAACAGATAGCCGGGAACGCAGGTAGCCAGGCCTGACAGCTACAAGATATGCAAACCGGTAGGTTAGATTTTATGTTTGACATTTAATCTGGGGTAATCAAGGTTCTCTTATCCCGCTATATAGGTGAAAGCAAACGAGAATATAAAGCTTGAAGCATAACAAATTACTGGCAAGTGAAGGCAAGAGGGGGACTCCACTAGACCAGGAGCAAGTGCATATTTACATCCATTAGATATTTTAAACAGCGCATGTATGCTCAACATGCGCCGGAGAACTGGTGCGGGGTGAAGCTCACCAGACATGTAGCTAATGCTCATGCTCAGATAAGGAGATAGAACCTGAATTCCGGGAGGCAGGACGTCAGGCATACATACAACGTAATATGAGCACAGGGAAAAACTCCGCCTGTGAAGCATGTGCCGTAAAAACGAAGATAAACAGATAGCCGGGAACGCAGGTAGCCAGGCCTGACAGCTACAAGATATGCAAACCGGTAGGTTAGAGTACACACCTTGCAAGATCACAAGTCTCGTCTGATATTCGGTACACGACAAAAACTCTTCCCCAGTGTTTGTGACAACAAACTACTTGGTACAGGTGCTTCCATACGCTGTGAACATATATGTTTATGAGCGGATATGCTTTTGTTGAGGGGTAAGTTGGCCATTTAATAATCCATTACTTTCCAGATGGAAAACAGTGTATATATTCGATATAAGGTTTCAGCTTCTGGTCTGTGCAGTTTAGCAGTTGACCGTCTCTTGAGATGACACGACCATCATGCTTTGTGTAGCATTCCTATTTTTAACGTCATGAATGGAGTTAACTCCCTCCTACATACTGTGTATTACAAATTGGTTTGTTCTCATGTATAAATTAATACTATTATACATAAAAATTATATGTATAGTTGGCGTAGGTTAGGTGTTTAGGTTCTGTTGGTCTTCAAATACAAATATTATTTGTATTTGAAGTTCGTGGATGAAGCATCTATAGAATTGTGATTCGAACAGAGGACATGAGCGAAGCACTTGTTCCGGAAGTGTTCGGACGTCATCAGTTGTGAGTCGTGTGTAAACCGCTTTTCATTCATAAACAGGGGCTTTGGCGGCTGGATTAGAGAGCATGGGTATTTGTATGCGAGGACAGGCTGACTGATGACGTATGTATTTTCCACGAGCAGGGCTTTGTTTACGTCCTCTGCTCGAATCGCACCACTATAAATGCTTAACAGAATCTAACCACGTAACCTAATTTAGGTCTAACTACTCAACATATTCGAACATGTAATAAAATTACCTAATATTGGAGAAAATAAAAAAATGTAAAACGCAATATGTTAAAATTGATGAATAGTCTTGGGGTTCGGTCGACTCCTGGACGAGACAAGCTTGAGCTGGTTCAAATCTCACTTCATTAAATACTTCACCCACCTACTTGATGGGTGAAGTATTTACGTACAAATAATTGTCAACAGAACTTAACCAATTAACGTATCCCCAACTATATATACATTTCTAATATATAATAATAATAATAATAATAATAATAATTTATATATGAGGAAATACTGTTTAGAATTCGCAGTACATTAAAATTAATGAAGGAGTCTTTGTTGTGATCTGCCGTCTGGACGAGACTGAGAACAGGTCGGAATGTTGTTCCGTAGTGAGGTTAACGGAGATATCTGAAGTGTTACTGAACAATTTCCACATTGACCTCCCTAAATCAACAACATTTACCCTACTGAAGCCGAGTACTTTAATTATTCATTGCATATCTTTGCAAGATCCGAAGAGTGCATTGTGGTTATCAGTGATGAATAAACAAGAAACTAGGGGGAGGAACGCTCTGTACGTGACTTAATGTTGACTCGGGAGTGTTAAAGAACTTTTGTAAACATATATAAAAGACGCCTTGCGAATACGGTGAAATAACAAACTTCTGAACGTCTCGTTCTTTCGTGTAGTGTTTCTTATCTTGTGTTGAATGTTTGATACGTCTTGTAAAATTGGCTTGGCAAGGCCACTTGTGGTTGTTAGCGTGTCACAGCCAGTGCTAGTTCAGTGACGTAATCTAGCCACACTATGTGAGGTACCCCAGCGCTCTCGTCTTCAAAGCAAGGTAAGGAAAACCTCATGCCTAAAGTGACATCATTATGTGACATCAATATATATATAATATATATATAATTGTATAATATTAAAAATTTATTTTATTTGTTGTGTGTGAGGATTAAAATGTATAAGATATCCCATTAATGAATATAAATAGTTAACTGTCCTGTCATTTCAGGTAAGAGTTTGAAGCTCATCACGTGACAAAAATGGACCTATTTTAAGGTAAGCTACTGTTACATTCTGTTACCATGGGATATTTACTAGTTTTTTCTCCAAATCGGTGAAATCCATTATAAAGGAGCAATCACATTAAATCAATGTTGGATATATACTAAAGCCTCCATCGTAGGTAATGGGGGAGCCACGACCCATTTTCCTTGGTCTAGTTGGCACTACATTCACGGACCTTCGTTACTGTTGCGTCAGATTACACACTCGAGTAATGGGGAGGAAAAATAGACTACTGACGCAGTAAATTAATTGCGCTGGATACATTGCGAAGGCCTTTTTGTACACGAAAATATACGTCGTGTGATACTGAATGTAAATAGTGGCATGTTTTAAGTGTTAGGAAGTGTGTATATCGAAGGCTGTCGTATGCTTGGTTTAAATTTTGTAGCGTTTCCAAGTTCCTTGAGGCGATGTGTATACTCACACGACGTAATTTTCGGTGTTTATATATTACATAAAAATTTAGTTATTTTCTTTTTATCGTGAAACGCACTCTAATTATAAACCGCATTTTGGGAGTACGAGTAACGAGGTAATATTGATGACGAGTACATGGTTAAGCCAATGAGAATGCTCGTAAAGCTTTATAGTTTTTCTTTTGAGTGTATTAGGAAGGTCAGTATTGTACAACCTGTTCTCGGAGGAGATTTCCTCAAGGGATTGAATTGGGAACGAATACATAATTAGTGCTATTATCCACTCTATCCTTAGGTTAAGATTACTGTAGGTTAAGGTTACTTTAGGGGGGAAGGTTTGGTTAGGTTAGGTTCCAACTCATTATGTTTGGTTACGTTAATATGGTTTATTATTGATGAAATTGTGAAATATGGAATTAAAAACTCTTCCAGGGAACCCGAGAATTTCTTTTACAGAAAACCGAATTCTTCACAGAAAAAGGTTTTCAATATACTTTTATACTATAGAACAACGATTTATGACACAATAACATGATATATTATGAATAATCTCTGTTTACTACAAAGGTTCATTTGTCAGTTTCCACGTAGACTATTACTGAAGTTGTAAAATCCTCTCGGACCACCACAAATATCTAGAAAGCTATCCAGGTGGTTTGAAAAGGGTTGTGGAATCTTAAAACATCTCCAACTTTGAAAGTGTCGAGGACTATCGAGTTGTTCTCAAGGTCGAGAGAAAGTCGGATGAAAAGTTGGAGCATTGTGGTGACATCGTTGGGTTCGAAGGTTCTCATAACACACCCTATCATCTCCTGGCTATTGCTATGTCTGCTTTGTTATGCTCACTAAACGCTGGGTGGTCCAACATCATTATTTCTTGATCCTTTTACATGTTTTCCTTATTTGAGATCTGATTGCGTCTTGTATCGTGTTGGGTGGCAGAGGATGGCCCGGGTGGGCTGCAGGGAAGGGTGGCATGAGCGCCAGGGTATCGTAGGGCTTTCTAGCAGGAGGTTGGAATGTGCTGCAATTATGGACCGGGGTATGTTGCAATGTATGTCCGTACTGAGTGGCAGGATGGAATAGGATGCTAAGGAATAGTAACAGTTCTTAGTGGATGGCAGAGGTTTGTCTAAAAGGATAGTAAGAGCAGCCGGGTATGGTCGTAAGCGGCGGTAGGGAATGGTCGCGGTTTGTATCGTGGGATTGATCGGGTTTGTTGAAAGGAAGGGAAGGGAACTATGAGTATTATGACTATATAGCCCAGGGAAGGGGTCAGGATATGGATATGGGATGGGACGGGGGAAAGGAATGGTGTCCAACCACTTTGATGGTCGAGGATTGAACGCCGACCTGCGTGAAACCCGTCGCTCTACCGTCCAGGTCAAGTGGCTGGGCGTTGGCCGGTGTTGGGGACGGAGGGAAGCCGAGTTTGATAACGAGGGAAGATTGCAGAAGGCAGCAGTGAGTTATCAGCAGTGAATAATCTTGGTGGGTTGCATCAAAGGACAGGGGGGGGGAGGGTGAACGTTAACAGACAAACTGTCACGTAAAGATAATAAAAAAACGGGCATATGGAATTGATCACTCCACGATCAGGGAGTTCGCCTCAATAAGGCCAGGCTCGCGAAGTGAAAATGGATATCTAACGATTGTATCTTCCTCCCTGACTAAGGCATTTATCAGCAGCTCTTTTTGTTCCTATGCCCCCCCCCCCTCCCCCAATAATTTTTTCAGTTGCAGGACCTTCCGATATCACCCTAGACTGTCAGTCACTGTTGCCTACACGATAACTGAAGGGGAGATCACCCAGGAAGCGGGACAGGTGAACACTAGTCAATCACCGCCTCTGTAATGGGTTGCGGGAAATGCGATATTATTGAGAGATTTGTAGGTAGAGATCTCACTACGCCTCTCCCCTGCCACTGACAGCTGACATCAGGAAATATTAAAGACATTTACCTGTCACAATCGTACCTGAAGATTTTGGTTTTCTTGGAGAAACTTTTTTTTGTTTTTAATTTTATTATTTTAGGATGGTAAGGTGACAGGAAGGAAGCAAGGCAAATATTCTTTCCTGTTTATTAGGTAATTGAGTTCGTTCTTACCTGCATATTGGCATTAGAATGATGGAAGGTGGAAACACAAACGACAGGTAAACCAGATGGACATCGTTGAACATCCAGTGACCTCGAGACAAGAGGGCTAAAGAGCATCCAGTAGGCTCCACTGAAGGTCAGAAGGTTTATTGGGACATGGGGCTTAACAGGGCGAAAAAGTCTCTGTTGTTAACTTAGGGCAAATAACGCTCAAGGCTCTCAATGTCGCACGTTCTGTCAGGTTCCTTAGGGTCGAACGTTCAAGGCTCTCAGCATTATACCGATGCAATATGGGGTCAACTGCTCATCACGGTCAAGACTGCCAGAGTCAAGGGTTTAACGAGGTCAAGAGGGTTGTTAAAGACTGCAGGGGTCAAGGTCAACAGAGGTGGGGGGGGGGCAGACAAATAAGGCACCTAACAACGCCGGCAAGATAACCTCCACCTGTCTTGTGCCTCAATAGGTATTCTGAGTGTGTTGTGGCTCCGTCCCGCCGGCTGCAACATTCATGATGGCGAGGGAGCGAGAAGCCTCGATCCTTCCCCAGGACTGACAGCGTCCACTAATGATGCAGCTGTTGTAATACAACAGGGAACGCGTGCTACTACCGACGCCTCCATCACTAAACATACAGCTGCAGAGGCAGGGACGGAAATGAGACGAGCAAACACAAATAATGAACAAAAATCCACAATCGTAGTACAGTTAGTTCCGTTCTCGAGACACAATTGGGGTATCCCGGGTTCGATTCCTGGACGAAAAATAAATGTTTGTGCAAGTTTCATTTCACCAAATGCCTATCTTAATTCACCTAGCAATAAATGGATACGCTGGATTTATGCAGCAATTATGGGGGGGGGGGGGTTGAATCCCAGTAAGGATCAGTAGGATTCAAATTATATTGAAATTAAAGTATATATATATACTACATATATATTAAGGGGAAACCTCGATTCTAACCTCAGCCTCTAACGACGACACTCTGAGTGTCGTCGAGGGTTGGTCAGTCAGGGAGCTTAGTTAATAAGCGCCAAGACTGACCAATCCTTATAGACGATCATTGGTGCGGTGGTCACGGTACTGTGTACGTTTAGGGGTGATCCTGGACGGCATGGGTTCGAATCCTGGCCGGGTCAAAGAGTTCTTAGTGATTATATATATATATATATATATATATATATATATATATATATATATATATGGTTGGGTTAAGCAGGCGATGAGTCACAATAACGTGGCTGAAGTATGTTGACCAGACCACACACTAGAAGTTGAAGGGACGACGACGTTTCGGTCCGTCCTGGACCATTCTCAAGTCGCTTGTGTTGGTTGGGTTAAATAATACATAGAATCTCGAGAATATATTTTAAATGAGGAACCGATTTTAATTGAGCAACCTGTTTAAATGAGGGGCATGAATGAGTGAGCACCATGATTGAATGAGCAACCTGTCTGCATGAACTTCCTGTCTGAAAGAACGACCTGTCTGAATGAGCACCCTTATTAAATAAACACCTTGAATACCTGAGCACCCAATTTAATTAACTTCTCTAAATGAGCAACCAGACTAAATGAGCAGAGACTGAACCATAACCCCATCACACTGCGTGAGCAATTAGCCTGAATGAACCAACCAACTAAATGTGAGTCACTTAAGTGTTTCTTTCTCCTGACTACTCCTCCCCCAAGAAAACCACCTGACCTCCCTTACCCCCCCCCCTCAAAAAAAAATCTTGACGAGAACAATTCTTGTCAGCAAAAATATAGCAACACTAATCAAAGTCTTTGTTCTTTCATTTACGTTGTAAATTGGCGAAGGACTCATTTCTTTTCTCTGCGCTGAACGAATATATTCCAAGTCATCATCCACAAGGAGGAATGATTCTGTCTGCTCATAGGGAGGTTAATATATACTAGTTTGACAACTCGCGTCGCGTTATAAAATGTTTGTTTGGACTATATTCATATATGAACAAAGAAAATTTTTAAGCTTGAATATATATATGTTGTTGAATATGACCGAAAGGGTAGGTTAATAATTCTAACACGAATCTTCTCAATATTTCTTACGTTCTTCTTCACTGTCGAGGGTAATTGATAAAGTAACTCTCCAAAATTCATTCTTTTTATTCCTAGTCTGACGCCTAAACGCGTTTCGTAATTCCTTGTTACATTTTCAAAGACTTAATTTACACACACAATACATTCATTCTTGTTTTTGGGTGAGGTGATATGGCACAAAAGTTTTGTGTGAGGTGAAACATAAGACGGAACATACAGACCCGCATACAGACTGGCTAAGCTACACAACTGCTTGCTGACCCCTTATGTACCCTGTGCTTTCAGCCTGAAGTCTCCAAAGGAATTTGTTGACTTACGGTGGGGAGCACGGGCCACGGGATAAGAGCCTCGTTTGATGTAGAATTACTGTTTACCAACGTACCTGAGGATGAAACAATCGGGTTGATAGCGGATAGCGTGTATCGTGGTCCGACTTGTACCCCTCTTGACATACCAGAAAACATACTAAGGAAGCTATTCCAAGCCTGCACTAAACAGGCACCCTTCTTGAGTCCAGATGGGCACGTGTATAAACAAGTAGATGGGGTCGCCATGGGTTCTCCCCTAGGTGTCCTGTTTGCGAACTTCTACATGGGTACCATGGAGCAGAAGGTCTTAGTTGACATGGACTTGAAACCCACCATATACTGCAGGTATGTTGACCTGCAGTATATGGTAGGTTTCTTTAAAATCTATATTTGGAATGTGCATCGTGATTTTACTAAGAGCCGCCGTTGTTGAAAACATTTACTTGTATTCTATTTAAGTAATTTATTATTATGTGGATTGTAACGTTCGTCACCTTGAATAAAGCAAAGCGTTTTGTCTTTTGCCTCAGGAAAACGTATCGGAGAGAGATATAGCCACATGTTATGTTGGAAGGGACTTGACAAGTTTCATCGAGTGATGGATAATTTCCACGCAAAATTAACGCTAACATAAATGAAGTTAAGCCCGTGGGAAGCATTACACGTACAGTAAGTAGCCTTTAGTACCGAGCAGTGGTGTCAGCAACTCGACCTCACCGCTACGTGAGAAGAGAATGTGTGTGAACAGTAAGACATAACACCCTTGATTACACGCCAGAGGTGTCAACATTAAGACATAACACCCCTTGAGCTCCGAGCCGAGGTGTCAACACAGTGCGGTGTACAAGGTATCGGTTTTCCCCTGGACGCGTTCGCCGCAGAATTATTCATGGCGAAGACTTCGCCTGTGGGCACCACCGCCATATTGTAGACGACTAACTGGCCCTGACCACAGAGATGCAACCTACATTCACCTCTCCATCTTCCGGGACAGTAAAGCAACGGCTTATTTGAGATTTTATGAAGCAGACGACAGAACCAAGAAAAACTATAGACGACAAAACCACGAGGAATCAGACTTTTTTATGAAGTAGAGAACGGATCCATGCGAAAATATACACGCATCAGTGTTCGTTATCACGTCAACCAAAACATGGAACAATTGAAGCTGGCGGTATTAGAAGGTAGCCAAGACTGTTTACGTGAGTGGAGCAGCGATTATATACCTGTCACATTATATAATGTCATTTCTTCTCTTTCATCCTCTATAATGTCATGGAGGGTAAGCCATGGACTTGAAGTTGTACCCTTGTACCTTGTACCCTTGTACCCTTGTACCTCTTCCTCTCTCCTCACTTACCCATATACATGCTTCTCCGCCCGCTCTTCCATCCCTCCATGACACCCATCCCATCTCGTCTGGCTGAATCTTGAGTATCTATTAATTATCCGTTCCGCGTCTGACTCATTCCCTTCCTCGCCCTTCTAGCTGACATCTGAGTCTACCTGTCCCTCCATCATTCACCGAGGGAACGATGGAAGGACGTCTTTGGGGTAAGGAAGGTCGAGAGGCACGGATGAAGAGAAGAAGCTTTGAAAGGGGAAATATATTAAGAGTTATGATAGCAAGCGGACTGTCCGCCTTGCTGAAACGATGTACCCACCTAGTTGTGCTTGCGGTGGTTGAGCACTGGCTCTTTGTTCCCGCTTCTCAACTGTCAACTGGTGTACAGATTTCTGAGCCTACTGGCTCTATCATATCTACATTTGAAACTATGTATGGAGTCCGCCTCCACCATATCACTGCCTAATGCATTCCATTTGCTAACTACTCTGACACTGAAGAAGTTATCTCTAACGTCCCTGTGGCTCATTTGGGTACTCAGTTTCCACTTGTTCGCGTACCATCCATGTTAAACAGTTTATTTTTATCTACCCTGTCAATTCCACTGAGAATTTTGTAGGTAGTGATCATATCTCCCAGAGCTCTTCCGTCTACCAGCGACGTGAGGTGCATTTCACGCAGCATTTCCTAGTAACTGGAACTAGCTGGGTTCTGGGACTAGCCTAGTGGCATACTTCTGAACTTTTTCCAAAGACGTCTTGTGCTTGACAAGGTACGGGCTCCATGCAGGGGCCGCATACTCCAGAATTGGTCTTACATATTAGGTATACAAGGCTTTGAAGGATTCCTTACACAGGTAGCTTAAGGCAGTCCAGATGTTAGCCAGCCTTGCACACGCCGCCGATGTTATTCATTTGATGTGGGCTTCAGGAGACAGGTTTGGCGTAATATCAACTTCTAGATCTTTCTCTACGTCTTTTCAAGAAGGACCTTATAGCCATTTGTTGAACCATTTCTTCAGTTTGTCTGGGTCGTCTTGTAGCCTCATACTATCTTCTGTCTTTATCCTCCTCATAATTTTCGCATCGTCAGCAAACAATGAGAGGAACGAGTCTATTCCCTCTTGGAGATCATTTACATATATTATAAACAGTATAGGTCCAAGGACTGATCCCTGAGGGACTCCACTGGTGACGCCTCGCCACTCTGATTACTATTAATGTTACTATTATTTACGAGGAAGGGCGGGTTCGGTTTATGGAAAGTCTCTCCATCTTGAACTCTCACCCAACAGCCCCCTCTTCCCCCCCCCCTCTTTGCGGGAGGGAGGGGCGTGGGGGAGATGCTGAGGGCGGGGGAGAGGCGTCACTCCCCCTGGTGATGGACGGACGGCCAACACTATCAGTGAGGTATCTCGCCTATCTGCACCGCTGGCCTGGACGGACATGTAGACCCCATCACGTAACAGACAACTCTATCAAACATTTGTTTGATGTTATGCTTCTTGCTCACACTTGCTTGCAAGTTCACGTTACAAGCCGCACTGTTTCCAGACCAATAATCCGTAATGCGATTGTAGAAGCTTATAGTTGTGTACGTCCAAGTGTCAATGATTACACCTCACACCCAAGAGAAGGCTTTGTTCCCAGGGGGCACAAGCAGTTCACATCTTATCGGGTGATTGATGATTGCTATCTCCTGATTTATCATTGATATACAACTGTACCTAGTGTGGTAATTTGTGAGTCACCACCCCGCACTAAATGCAGCATTTAGCCTCGTTTTCCTATAATCACGAACACTCAAGTTGTGATGCTGTGTTAACGCCAACCTCGGGGCAGTGAAGCTGAGGAATTTGGATTGGATTATTTCAGGATCATTATGATGGATGAGAGAACGGAAATGATAAAGTGATGGTAATAGATGTTAGGAGATTCTTAACACCATGTTGTCTAGATGATGAAGTCGTTATGACGTTTGGTATTATGGTTTCTTACAACGCGATTCCAGACCCACTTGACCTGGGTCCTGGTTATGCAACACACCTCTTTTTATACCGCCTAATTATACTAGGTAATTTTGTATGCAATTTCCTTCAAGTGTTTCAACCTGACAACATGGGACTTGACAATGACTTGATGGCTGTCAAGGTCTTAATGAGTGTCAAGTACTTGATGACGGGTTCAGTACGGACCAAAGCATCCTTACTTTCATTTCATAAGTGTGGGTTGGGTTATTTATTATTTAAATAAAACGAACAGTTATGTGTATTTTCGATAAATCCGATCAATGGTAGATTAAAATCTAGTGAAGCTAAACACTTCTTTAATCGAGTGGTAAGCATATGGAAATGCTTATCAGAGATTCTACAGTACGGTACAGTCGAAAGATTTAAGCTTAGATCAGACAAGGAATTCTCTGGTCCGCGACCTTCTCTGCTAATAAGTCTATAAGCTTTCCTTATAAACAAACTAGATACAGTGGTTTGTGGCTGTTTGAATTCCTTTATAATCCTTTCTCACTCCTCTAAGGACCTTGTTGACCTAACCAGTGTGCTAATTAGCTCAACGAAAACTCTTGATTTTTGTTCGTAATATAACTAATGTTTCAATTACAAGAAAACTGTTAATTTTTGTTAATTAAGTTTAAAAGGTCAAATTCTTTAATAGTGTTTAATTTGGCAGACGTAAAGTGCTGTATTTCTCAATTAGCCACGTATGAAGCCAGCATATTTGCAGAAATCTCCAGCCCTTCCTAATTTGGTACTTTTCTTCACATCTGTAGGCAGTCCTCGCCCAGCATCCAGGCGCTGCATAGCGACACAAAGTAGCAGTGAAGAGAAGCCATGTAAGGGAGAGGTTAGTGTCATACCTGCTGCTTCTAACCGGCTGGGATGTTAACACGCTTGGAAGGAGCAGGCCAACCTGATGAAGGGAGAGGCAGTAGCTGTGATATCTCTATGTGTGGTGATGATTACAGAGGCAGTAACTGTGAGATCTGTATGTGTGGTGATGATTACTGAGGCAGTAACTGTGAAATTTGTCGACGTATTGGTGATTAGAGAGGCGGTAACTGTGAAATTTATCGAAATGTTGATAATGATAATAGAAGCAATAACAGTGAGATATGCTGCCGTGTTCATGACGATTATAAAGGCAGTTTATCTTAAGTCTATAAAATCTTAAGAAATCGGAAAGAAAAATACAAAAAAATACTTTCGTTTGAAGTAGCTGTTCAGATAGCAAATTGATCATAGATTCAACATTCGGATTTTCGATTACTGAGTAATTATCAAATATTTTCGTATGCAACATCCCGTTGAGCTGGCAAGCGGTCTCCCTTACTTGCATATTTTATCCTACCGGCCTGGCATATTAATTACAATAACTTAAAGAATTAACTATGCTATAAAGAACTCTAACTTGGTTTATTATTCATTACTGAATACCTGGCTATCTGCACGTGTTTGGTAGATGTTAAACTTTTTCTCGAAGTGCATTCTAAAATATAATGTCATTAATAATATCCGAAAACTGGTTTTGTGTTTGACTTGGGCAACTTTTTTTTTCTCTCTTTAGAATAGCTGAGATTGCACTGAAACATTCCAAGTTTGTTGATGCTGGACAATATACCTGGTTCTGGGAGTCGAGTGATGGGGAAAGAGGTTTTTTCTGATATTGTTATATAATTTAGAAACTTGCAAAAATGTCAGAATATTTATATTAAAGTTAGGCGAGGGGGGGGGGGGGCTGGCCGCTGTTGCCCGGGGCAACGGAGGTCCCATCTCTGCTACACATACATCGTCATCACTGTATTCATCTTCGCTGCAGACAACCATCATCACTATCAGTCCTCATCACGGTAACCATCTTGACAAAACACAAAATTAAGTGTTTAAGTTTAGAGTTACATTGTCTATCAATAAATAAACTGCATACTAGAAGACAAATTTGTGATGATTTAATCTTGTATTTATCGTAGTGGAAATTTATATAACACGCATTTCATGCAGAGTGGAGGAACGGGTAGGCACCACGACCCTCCTATGACTGCCCCTGAACACCCACCAGTCACCCTGCAAAGTTTAATGAGTCTTGCGCCAAGCATTTAGCTTCCAACTTTTAACAGTCATTCTCATTTATAGATTAAGATTTACTAGATGTATAGCCGGCTATTTACTATAGGTATAGCTCCTGAGCTACGTAACTCCTGGGCTACGTAACTCCTGGGCTACGTAACTCCTGGACTAAGTAACTCCTGGACTACGTAAGAGCGTATCTGGGCCAACATTCCCTCACACACATCCTGTCACTTCTACTGCGTGTTTCCTCCACTGAACTCATTAAAACCTTTCTACGTATAATGAGAGCTTTAGGAGGTCCCAGAGCACTGCAGTGGGTGGCCCCACTTTGAGTGACCACGAACCCGACCCCTGCACCACCTTGTAGGTTAGTATATGAACCCTACCACACCCACCTTCTGCGGTGGGGAGATGGACTCTACTGCCCGGGGTACTGCCACCTACGGCTCCTCCAGTACACCAATTTCTCAATAATCTGTTTCGACCCTTTTAACCCCGCCTTCTCTCCCGTCGTCTGCTAGCCTCTCCCACCCTCTCCCACCCTCTTCCACCCTCTTCCACCCTCTCCCACCATCTCCTTCTCTTCGCAAACCTCATATAACTTTCACTACCGTCTATTTAGTACACATTAGGTAGCAAACAAAAATCCCTTATTACGATCGGCATTTTTTTGGTATTTTTTCCTACATAAAACTATAAGGCGACAATAAACCGATAGTTTACGATAGGACAAAAACATAAACATTATATATTTGTTAATAGGACGCATACATTAGAGTGTACTGAGGGTCAGGAGGTCACATATATCATGTCCGGTATTACACATGAGGCGAAGCTTTATATATTAAAGCTGCCTTTGCCGCCTTGTTATTGAAGGATCCTAATGGGCCTATAACTACACAGGGGTAACACCTCACTTGAGGGTAGAACTGCCGTATACCCACCAACGAGCCCATGCCATTTAGGTCCCTATGTACTCCAGGGATAAGGGTTCAGAACCCCTCAACGAGGGATGGTTTATAGTTCCTCAATGTCTTCAATAATGACGTTTGAACACATTAAACACCCGCCAAGGAGCATTCCCAATATTGGTTCGGTCGTTCTCTTGTCTTTACGTATATTTTCGTTCATTCTGCTATGCTCTGACGATTACTATGCTCCGGTATTTCGTTTTGTTCCTGAAGTATTCTGATGTACTCTGGAGATGATCCGCTATGTTCTGGAACTACTCCACTGTGTAACTTTACTATGCTCCAGGGGTACTCCACTACCCTCCAGGTATACTCCAGGGGGTACTCCACTACCCTCCAGGTATACTCCAAGGGGTGCTCCACTACCCTCCAGGTATACTCCAGGGGGTACTCCACTACCCTCCAGGTATACTCCAGGGGGTACGCCACTACCTTCCAGGTATACTCCAGGGGCTACTCCACTACCCTTCAGGTATACTCCACTATGCTCCACCTCTGGATTTGTTTTTGGTTACCCACTGTGCATCATACACTAATGGGCATATTGTCTTCACTGTAGTATGGGGTAGACCGGCCTCAGTGAGGCTTTATGTGTTGCATATGCAGCCGGCCTCAGTGAGGCTTTACGTGTTGCATATGCAGCCGGCCTCAGTGAGGCTTTATGTGTTGCATATGCAGCCGGCCTCAGTGAGGCTTAATGTGTTGCATATGCAGCCGGCCTCAGTGAGGCTTTACGTGTTGCATATGCAGCCGGCCTCAGTGAGGCTTTATGTGTTGCATATGCAGCCGGCCTCAGTGAGGCTTTATGTGTTGCATATGCAGCCGGCCTCAGTGAGGCTTAATGTGTTGCATATGCAGCCGGCCTCAGTGAGGCTTTACGTGTTGCATATGCAGCCGGCCTCAGTGAGGCTTTACGTGTTGCGTATAACCAGCTTTCAACATTCTTGCTCATATCCGCAATCACTGCTCATATCAGATTCGCTTCAGTAATTTTTTGAAAAAACTCATTACATAAATTAAAGTATAATGAGGCTAATAATAGAGTTGGGAATATTAATATTCTAGACTTGTTTTCCATCAAAGGTTTTCACTAAAAAAATCGATTAGTAGGATTTCTGAGTAGAATAAAAATAACCATTTGGAAAATTCCCTCCTCTTTAGTTAGGTCGTTGTTAGTGATAATTAAATTGTGTTTTTCTCTGCATTTCTGAACTATAAACATATTTTGGAAAATCTTAACGATTAAGATACTGTTGACAAAGTCAACACA
>WNGS01164437.1:54888580-54928091 GCA_020271785.1 Procambarus virginalis
GTGCTTTTACTATATTTACATTTAAAAGCTTTGATATTTTATGTTTGTACAGCAATATATACATGATTTCTACAGGCAAACAACAAGGACATATGACCGTCAGGGACCAATGAGGTTTAATTTTTTTCAGGAACGTGTTATGTTCCTCTAAATATCTTGATTACTTGTAATCTTTTTCTAAAACGAACCACTACCTATTCGTCCCCAGGACTTAAACGATATTCAACACAATTTGAAATGTCCGTAAACTGTATTGAATGTCAGACGTTATTTACAGGCTGGCGAATAGCTTGTTTTCACATCTGAGTCTGGCTCCCTAGTACTATAGAAGTCTGTCTCTCTTATATTACAGATGTAACGCTTCTTTTGTATTTTAGATGTATGTCCCCTCTAGAAGTACAGATGTTTATTAGATCTTGTATTACAGATACGCACCAGTCTAATAAAATAGATGCCCGTGTCTTTAGTACAGTCAGATATCAATTCCTCTAGTATTATAGAAGTCTGGCCCTCTCTAGAACTATAGATGTCGGGCCCTCTAGAACTATAGATGTTGGCCGTCTATTATTACAGATGTGCGGCCGTCAAGTTTATAGGTCTTCGTGATGGGTCTCCAAGGTAACTTTTGCCAAGTTTCCCCTTCTATCTTTGCCTTTGGGACAGCAGGGACGCCAAGGCGCACTACCTCAGGCGAGTCTGGCTCAGCGGACCGAGTTCTCTGCAGAAGGAAGAACATTAAGTGGGAGCCCCTGGTGGACCCCCGGAAGGTTCTGCAAATCAAATGGGACTTATAAAACAAAGTGTTACGCTTCTAGATAAGGAGTCGGCCACCTACAAGTGCCTTCAAGATTTTTTCCCTAAACTGTCTAAAGCAAAGGTGAACACGGTGTCTTTGTTGGACCACAGATTAAGAAGTTACTGGAGAGCAAGGAATTCCCATGAAGCTCACCAGGAAGGAGGAAATCAGCTAGGAGTATCTTTGGTCGCAGTGGCTTCAGATAGGGCTTCCTAGGCAACACAACGCCAAAAACTACGCGGAGTGCCTGAGACTGATAAGGAACCACGCCACAATGGGGAGCAGAATGTCTCAAAGTCTATATCCTTGATGCTCATGTTGATAAATTCCTGGAATTTCAAACACATTGGAGACCACGAGCTCGTCTGTCGGCATCAACACCGAACATATCAGCAAGCGTAAGACTTATTCGACACACTGTTAGAGAGCTGTATGACAAATTTGTCAGCTGCTAAACTATCGAGGTCAACAAGCCGGGCTGATTGGTAGACGAGGCGGCTCTCGTCAGCTGAACTTGTTATTCTTGAGTGTTAAATGGCTTAGGTCCCAGCCCTAGTGTGTTCGTGAGCCTGTTTGACCTCCTCCATGTCCCTGAAGAAGGCAGGTTCGAGACTAGCAGGCAAAGCCTACTGGTTAGTGGTTCAGTACGAGATGGCTCAAGACTGGCCTAGCACACATTACCGCCTCGGCAGCCAGATTTCGCAACACCTGCCGCGAAGCCATATATATCCAGTATGAATTGTATACATATTATAATATATCGTTCACTGTTAACCCTTAAATATTTTTGGAACTCAAGATTTCATAGTAAATTCCTTAAATTAAAATTATATTATAATACAACGTCTATGCATTATCTTACAAGAGGAGAGACGCTCTATTTTCTTAGAGAGCAGAGACGAAGGAAGAACCAAGCACACGCCCCTCGTCTTTGTACGCGCTGGGACTTGAGCATTGAACTGTCACTCTCTAGGCCGCAGGAGATCTTATAATGCTAAGCGCACAAGTCGACTCCACTTTGTCGCTGTTCATATAGAGATGATTAAATCACCCACGAGAGATGCAGTGGTCAATCCAGGCCATGAGCAAGAACATTGCCATGCGACGACCGTTAGCTCGGAGTTGTTAACGAAATAGGAGGTTTTTCTATGAATTGCAAAAGCACTAATAACATTTCTTAGAATAAAACGACTGATTTAGTGAATAAAACAAAAATATATTACAAGGACAGTTGTTGATGTCCAAACCACATATCAGAAAATAAAGAACCGACGACGTTTCGGTCCGTCTTGCACCATTAGCAAGGCGTGACTGGACAATGGTCCGAGACGGACCAAAACGTCGTTGTTTCTTAATTTTCTGATGCGGGGTTTGGACATCAGATCTTCAACCACGTTATTGTGACTCGTTTCTTTGATTTACGCCGCCAACTGTCGACAACCCACGAATGAAAATGAAAGTTAAAACATTTCAATATTGGACTTTCTCCACGTTGAAACTAAAGAGGAAAAACAAGGAAATTATTATAAGGCAAACGTGAGATAAGGCGAAAGGAGTTGAGGTGAGAGGATGCGAGATGAGAGGATGAGAAGGGTTAGGTGAGGGGGAAGAAGATAGTTAAATGAGAGAAGTAAGGTACAGGAAGAGATGTAGAGCATGAAGATCGAGCTGGAGAGTATCTCCCTTCGTGTGTTGGTTGCTTTACTTAGCTTGAGCCTCGTTATTGGGACTGTGTTCACTGTTGATACTGAGCAAGCAATGCAGCCCTTGGTCGCTGGCGAATTGACGAGACCCGAAGATGATAAGACATTAGCTAAAGTTGTCACTCATTTCTATAAACAATGTTAAAAGATGTGTAACTTGCATGCACGCAATATTGTATAAAATAGTGACATGCCATAATTTCATGATAACCCCCATGGTTTGGTTTAACCTGCTTATATTAGCGACAATTATCATGGACAACTAATCAATAATTACTTGCTCTATTGTATCTTATCTAAATTTTTTATTGCTCTTTCAATCATTTAGAATCATGTGAACATTTACACTTGAAGAGGCACCAGCCTGTCATCACAGCCGCTGACCTTCCTCATAAACTTTGACCAAATTGTTCTTAATAGAACAGTCACCTCCAGTTTATGAATGAAAAACTCTTTACACAAGATTTACAACTGATTAGCTCGGAACTTAACTCAGACACGGCTTTGTTCACTTCTTATATTTTTTTGCTTTATTGATAAAAAGTTAAACAAATATACATGGTAAAATAATGAATACCAAACATCACGCAAGATAAAGACGTACACACACACACGCGCAGTTACGAGGAAAGGCTGCGGGAAATACACCTCACGACACTGGAAGACAGAAGAGTAAGGGGAGATAACCTGCAAAATCCTCAGGGGAATCGACCGAATCGACCAATATATATATATATATATATATATATATATATATATATATATATATATATTATATATATATATATATATATATATATATATATAATATATATATATATATATTATATATATATATATATATATATATATATATATATTGGCAGTGTTAGGCTATATATGCCATCATCTTAACAATTCACATAATAGTGCTATAGAGTAATTGTCTGAATTTTGATTAACCCTCTGATTATAATTGGTTCATGAAGAAATGAGATTGGAATGATTATTCTTGAGTAATTGTTTGTTTTTGTCGATATCAATTCTTTCATTGAAATTTATATATGAATGTTTTATCAAGTAAGTATTGACGGTCAATGTGTTATCATTACTGTTGGTGAGTGTGCATCTAATTGACATTAATATATTCAGGTATTTGAGATTAATTTTGAGATCGCACACCAAATTAAACTTGACATTTGTTTAGTGTGGGATAATTTTATTAGTCATTTTGTTTTTTATTATTATTGCTGGGAGAGATATTCTCTGTAAATTGATGTATTTACAATGTGCAGCATAAGCTTCCTTCAGTGTTACTCCAGCTGGGCTAGACAGATTTACGTCGTCACAGCACTATTGTAAATAACTAGTGTTTTAAATTTATGCAGAAGCCAATTAATCTCTGAAATGTGTGCTTTGTTTGATCCAGGCAGGCGTGTATGTACACACTTGCCTTGCGGCTGTGTTACTATGCTACACAAATATAAGTCTGCTTCTCCACTCTCCTAGCACTTACCATATATTTTTTTTCAAGCAATAGACAATGTCTTATTGATGTTAAGTGATACGAAATCCTCTTGTCACTATGACGTGTGTCTTATAAAGTATACACATCATCTCTACTAAGATGGACATTTTTTTCTTACCTTATATGATGACTATCTTAATCACTTTTTTTATACACGTCATGATAACGGTCCAGGATGGACCGAAACGTCTTTAGCTTCTTTGCTTTCAGATTTGTGGGTTGGATGTCTCGACATTATTTGTTTTTATTAAGCCTTTCAGTGCCCGTATAAGACGTTGACCACTAGCTGGGTGCAGCATCAATATAATTTAAAGCAGAGACTTGCAAGTGTAGCTAGTGACAGCAAGATCATCTTAGGGGTCACTTTGTGTTGTAAAGTGGTGTCCCTGAAGTTATTGCAGCTGAGAGACCGTTGTTACAAATCATAAAGTGCCTGATTCTCACAGGAGTAAATTTGCATATAGTGTGAGAGGTTGCATATTGTATTTGATAACACTGGATACTGTATCTTATATTTCATATGATGAATTATTACTGTATGAAATGTATTCTTGTGTGGCAGTTACTGTATATTGTATTCCATTGTATTCCAGTATACGTGATCATATGTGAGTCGTGAAGTGAACAGGTCTAGGATTTGTGAAGGTGGAGGAGAGTGCCGATTGGTTGCCAGTTTGGGGTGTTCTGAGAATGCTATTATATGCAGGCGATGAGTCACAATAACGTGGCTGAAGTATGTTGACCAAACCACACACTAGAAAGTGAAGGGACGACGACATTTCGGTCCGTCCTGGACCATTCTCAAGTCGATTGTGAGAATGAGACAATCGACTTGAGAATGGTCCAGGACGGACCGAAACGTCGTCGTCCCTTCACCTTCTAGTGTGTGGTCTGGTCAACATACTTCAGACACGTTATTGTGACTCATCCCCTCAGTCAATATTGGTGCTTGTATATTTCACATCACAGGTGTCTTGGGATCATACCTTTACTTATATTGGAAGTGTGGTAGGCCTGAGTGGAACAGTTGGCCCTGTGTCAAACACGAGCCTGTTGCCAGAACGGGGTATGTGTAACAACCGTTTGTACCACTACAAAGGTACCTTCTTGAGGCAGGATCGTTCGTTCCTTGACGAGGCAAGGAAGTTCCTTGTTCAGTGTCCTTGTTCCTGCGTTCCTTGTTGAGGCAGGAACGCTGTTGAGGCAGGAACGCTGTTGAGGCAGGAACGCTGTTGAGGCAGGAACGCAGGCACTGTTCACCACCACCATCTCTCTCTGCCCAAGCCTAAGAGACCCTCAATAGTCAATTTTAACAGCAAAAGTCCCCACCTCCGCTCTGACGAGAAATAATTCTCGGCGGTGAAGCATTTTGTACCATTGTCGGCGAAGCTGTATGGACCATTGTCGATGAAGGTGTATAGACCATTGTCGATGAAGCTGTATTGACCATTGTCGGTGAAGGTGTATAGACACTTAATGGTTAAGGTAATAGTCCTGTGTGGTATATGTGTCCGAGTCCATTGATGGTCCTCGGCTTCCGTGACTCATTCCCTGGACACTGAAATCTAAATGTTCTCGGTCCCATCCGTGTCCACCTTAAACGTCTACGGTCCCAGAGCGTCGTGTCCATAGAGCGTCCGTATAGCCATATGGAGCTTCCGTGCCACTCGACCAGCCGTGGGGCGTCCGTGGGCAGGCTGCTGGTGCGTGCCAGGGACCCAAGCGGCCTTTCCGACGCGCAAACTGCCACCCTCAGACACGCTGGTTTCTCAGTTTATGACCCATAACAAAGCTGGATCGTTAATGGCCCTCGCTGAGCGTTGTTAATTAACTCTAATTCGTATTGTTATGTGTCCTGTTCGGCCTGTTATGTGTTTGCTGGCCTAATGGCACGAGTCTTATCGGAGATGATGCCTGGTATTACATATGGAATGCATTAGGAAAATATATACGGATGTTGCTGATTCGTTGAGTTTCTTGCTATTGCGTTTTTGACTTGAAGCTAATAGCTTTGTTGCCACTGCAATATGAAGCGAATTGTGCTTCAGTCATGTGACAGTAGTGACATTGTCGGATAGAACGTAATGTTTTCGACGTTTTGGGAACGAAATATAAATAGAATTGTCCTGATTCTGAATTCATTTATTCACAGGAATTATTAGCATATTATCATACGAATCATATCATATTATCATAGGAATCATATTAGCAGTTTTAGTCTCTTTACAAGGATAATTGCATGATTGTTTAGAAACTTAAAGTTTTGTGTTTTTCTATTTAAAACCTGCTGTTATGTACGGGCCATATATCCACGTGTGGTTGATAACCGCCCTTGGTATTCGTAGATTGTAGATATTGAATATTTAAAATATTAATTTCGGTCCATCAAGCCACATTGATTTCCCAGTGCGGTTGTAAGCGAAAGTCCAACATTTCTCAGTTTGCACTGAAAAACTCTCAGGTATGGATATGCCTCGTAAAACGATGAGAAACGTGGAGGGATCTGCTGAGATGTATATCTCACGTGGCGACAAAAACAAATGGATTTCAATGGTTGCAATCCTTGGAAATATTTTAATTAACATTATATATAACTTTTTTATGTGTGTCTGAAGTCTTGAGGATAAAGATCTGGACATTGCCAGTAAAACTCCTGGGTATTGCTTATCATAATTTTCGTCCTAATTAGTTGCGAATCTGTCTTCGTCTGCTGCTAATGGCACTAACACTGTTAGGTTATATTGTGATTTAGTGCTATTGTCCGCCGCTTAACTCGGTTCTTATCCAGCTTCATGTGTATGTGTTGTGGTTGGTGTGGTTGTTGTGGTGGGAGGTTTGTGTGTATTCACCTATTTGTACTCGTGTATTTGTTCTTGGAGCAAGGAGCAAGCTTCTTTTACCCGCCAGTTGTCTAATGCAATGACTCCTCACCTATTTCACAATCTTACCTACTTCTTAAAGTTGTGGATTGAGTTTACCTCGACAACCTGCTCCTTTGGGTCATTCCATTTGCGCTAAACTTTCCAACATCTCTACGACCCATCTGAGTCTCAAGCTTCCATCCATTTCACTTTGTTCTATTGATATTCATTTTAAAAAATTCCTCTTTTTACCCTATTAATCTCTCTACGTATCTTATACGGCTGTATCATGTCCCCTCTCTCACTCCTACTTTCTCACGTCGTCATGTTTAGTTCCTTCACTCTCTCTTCATTCATCATCCCTAGCAGTCCTGGGACGAATCTCATTGCAAACTTCGGCAGCCTTTCGAGTTTTCTAATATGTGTTTTTTGTTTAGTTCTAGATTGGGGCTCCACAACGGGGAGGCGTACGCTAAATCTGCCTTCACATAGGCGGTATACTGTGATCTAAAATCCTCCCTATTTAAGGTCCTGAAGGATATTCTGATTTTTGCTTGTGTAGAGCATGCAGAGTACAGAGTTTGCTTGTGTAGAGTGATGATATTCTATACGGTCCTCTGGAGTTTAGTGTTACGTCCACTCCCAGGTTTTTCTCTAGTCGTAGTTGGGAGGTAGTTTTACGTCATTGTGTATTGGCCTTTCGGTCTCCTGGCCAGCAAGTGTAAGGTGACGGATCCCATCACCATTAACTTGCTGGTGTTGAACTCCGCAGCCATTTCTTGACCCAGATTTGCGGCTTGTTCGAGTCATCTTGGGGAATATTACAATCCTCATTTGCCTCAACCCTCCAAAGTTTGAGGTGAAAGTTTCATCAGGGGTGAAACTTAAACTCTACCCATTTGTTTCCGCCATCGCCGGGGATCGATCCTCTGTCCCTAGGACTACGAATCCCGAACGCTGTCCACTCACCCACCATCCAGTGTGTTTTTTGTGTGTGTGTGTGTGTTTGTGTGTGTGTGTGTGTGTGTGTGTGTGTGTGTTGTGTGTGTGTGTGTGTGTGTGTGTGTGTGTGTGTGTGTGTGTGTGTGTGTGTGGTTGACTTTACCTGGTAAACACACTGATGAAATAGGTAATGGATGTCCTTAATTGCTCCTTGATACATTAGACCCATTCCTGATGATATCTTTGTATTACGTTATTACATATCTCTGGTAAATAGGTGCTCCTTTAGGCTATTCTTTGCCCACTCTACGGGCTCTCTCTCTCTCTCTCTCTCTCTCTCTCTCTCTCTCTCTCTCTCTCTCTCTCTCTCTCTCTCTCTCTCTCTCTTTTTCTTTTTGTTGGAAAACGCTTCTACATGATAATTATTCTTTAAACAATTATAAGGCTGATTATGAATCAAATCAACAGGACAAGACAGTAAAAATATTACTGAGAACTCTCCGTGTGCTCTTAAAATAAATCTCACATAAGTCAACTTGGACAATAATAAGTGTGTGTGAAGCGACTCCCAAATGTGACGATGTAATAAAATGACTTCGTATCATCCAACTAAAATACTTAACACTTATTCTGTAAGTTAACGACATCGTTATACTGTCAACTCGTTAAAAAAAAGTGCATATTTCGCCTGCGTTACCGAAGTCACGCCCATCTCTCATGGTTGGGTGAAGACAACTCTGGACTAATGACTCGTTGAGACGAGGGCGTATAAGGTCCTCCAATGACGCTTCCTTCTTCTTGATGGCCGTCGTGTTATTCCCAAGTAAAGAGAGCGTTGATTGCTTGAGAACCTGTTCTTAGGGCCATGAAGAAGGTGAATTAAAGGGTCCTTTAATATGCCTAAAGGAACGCCTGCCTTTACATATATATATATATATATATATATATATATATATATATATATATATATATATATATATATATATATATATATATATATATATATATATATACATATGTTTATACTTATAACCAATATATGCTTATTACACCTTTTATGCATACAATATGCAAATTGTGGGAGATAAGATTCACCATTTTCATAGTTTATGGTTTAAGGATCAAACTTAACGATCGGGAGCTAGATAAAAAACTGGTCGTTAAACAAACACACCTACAGATGAACTTCGATAAGGATTTGGTAATTTGTTTAGTTTTCCCGTATTAGTTCTCGGTGGCTCTTAAATTTTGCCTTCTACTCTCAAGCAAGAGTTGGCAAATTAAGAGTAAGAGATAAAGAGATAAAGCTTTAACCTGTTGTAAACGTTGCTGTTGTGTGTATAGGTGTTGGTCGTGATTAATGAGTTGCTTCTGGAGTTGTGGGTTGGGAGCAGGCGGTGGGTGGAGTGGGTGAGGCGCCGCCCGTGGCTAGGTGAACACACACACCTCTTCCTAGTTTACAGGGCGTGGTTGGTGGTACGTGTCGGCTAGTGGTTGAGCGAGGTGGGTGGTTGGTTGAGCGAGGTGGGTGGTTGGTGTTGCTAGTTGGTCGATTGGTAATGGGTAGAGTGTGGAAATGGCCAGTTTGTTTTTCGGTAATGTGTAGGTAGTAGTTTTTTATGTATTTTATTATTATTTTTCTACCACAGACGCGGCCAGACATTTACAATGCTAAGAAGCATATATACATTTTCTTTTGTCCTCTATGGACAGGGTGAGAGATCTGTTAAACATATAGTTCAGTGATTTATTGAACAATCAACCACAGAAGGTGACTGTGGTGATTTTAAAATGCTAATCTAACCTACAAACATAAATGCATAAATACACAAATTTACGTCCATCCCACTTAAACAGTGTTCGAGGTGTCTTTTTACTTAGTGTCATTAATGTTCGTTTACAAAGGTGAAATGTAATATATATATATATATATATATATATATATATATATATATATATATATATATATTATATATATATATATATATATATATATATATATATATATATATATATATACACCACCACCACTACTACACCACCAGCCGCCAACAATGAAGGCACCGCCACTAATGGGCAATAAGCCACAACTGTTCGAACAGTGAAACTAACAAGCCAGGTTCTCTGTAAATGAATTTCTATCATTGTTAATTCGACTGTCTTCAGTGTTCCTGGTCGAGAATCGCTGAGGAGATTTTGACGTGGTCGAGCAATCACGATAATTGCTTCGATTTTGGCCATTTACGATCTTTTACGATGTTGTTTAAGCGGGAATTCTTGATGGGGAACCTTGAGTGTGATTTAGTGAGATTTTCTTAATCTCTTACTAGTTGAAAACCTGTATTGTGCATCCATTAATCATTTAGTTTTTATTTTACAGAATTGTAATTTAAACACTGTTATCTGGAATTTTATTGTTGCTCGATTGCCACTTGTCCTAAACGAAAGTCTTCTATTGTGTCAACTGTACCCATCCCAAATCCTTATCCTCATCCCTTCTAAGTGTTGTATAATCGTAATGGCTTAGCGCTTTCCATTTGTTAAGTGGTAAGTAACAAATATAATAATAATAATAATAATAATAATAATAATAATAATAATAATTATAATAATAAAAATAAATCCACAGGAGCCTTGATGAGCGTTCAAACCTATGTGCTGAATGTTGCCAGACGCGCTCTAGTCAACTGTACCACGACATGGTCAAAAGAATTGCGACCTGGAGTGCTACTGCCCCCAAGTTGCAGCACACTCATACTGCATATATATATATATATATATATATATATATATATATATATATATATATATATATATATATATATATATATATATATATATATATATATATATATATATATATATATATATATATATGTAATACGTGTGTGTGTATCGTTTGCAATTATGAATCCGTCACGCATCAACGATAAATAAACTATTATGCCGTCTAATCCACTTGGATTCGCGAAACTAATTGCCCGTTATCCTCGAGATTTTCTCACAGCCAATTAGTATGGAATCTGAATTCAATATTTCTGAGGGAAAAATTAAGAGGTCAAACGTGACTGGGGTGCTAATAGGCACAACCTGAGAAAAGTGGACTTGTGCCTCGCGCATTAATACCTCTTCTATAATCCTGATGATTGTTGCCATTAACGTTGAGACGTGAGTTAAGAAAACAGTAAAATTGTCCGTTTTATTCTACATGAAGTAGAAGAAACGAACTAAAGGGATCTACATGGAAAGGCGTATATATGGCTTTTTAGTGTATACCAAGAGTTTACTGGAGTCCTGGACAATGTTCAGGACTAATATATACATGCTGGTTGGTCAGTAAGCACTCGAGTTTGCCTCAGTAACCCTCCAGAGGTTGATGGCATTAATCCCAACCCCCAAACAAAAGTAACGGAGAAGAAAATCAGGTTTGTTTCATTATTAATACAAAAAACTCTTACTGAGTTCCAGTACAAATGTATAAATGCCTTCAAGACTATGATAAAATTCCGCCACATTTACGAGCTGGGAGCAGCTAAACACAAACACGGAGCTGACTGTAACTAAGGAATGCATTTTATCTCTAGTTCTTCTGCGAATCTGAATCCACTACAGTGTCATTTGTCTCCGTAGTTATGACTCAGCGTGGGTAAAATGGCGTCATGTTTTGATATAATTAATCATTATTTTGGGAAGATGTAGCAGGAAAACCACATGTAATTGAGATTGTACCAGAGAGACTCAAGTTGACAGTGTCGACAAGGTCAAAGCTGCCTGCAATATCAGACTGTGGAATCCAGTTGATCTCTCTAAAATGCGTGTTTTGTTAATTACTTATTCTTTCAGATGGTTTATCATGACGCTTTGGTCATCTCCCCCATTTCCTCCTCTGCCCAATCACTTGGACAGTCGGCGATTCAACGCTGACCTGCATGAAGCGAGACCGTCGCTCTACCACCCAGCCCAAGTGGTTGGGCACACACCAGCAAATGGCATTAACTCTAAGAAGAGTAGTGAAAATGGGAAGGATATGTATGATAGTCGTGAAGGATTTACTACATAGACCAAGCACAAACTCTTATGGCGACTGTGGGCTTGATATGGAACTTGGGCACTTCCTCCTGGTATAAGTAAACCGTGAAGGGGCTTGTTTGTGAATGATAGCTTAGATGTAACAAACTTCACGCGCAAATCTCCTAAGTTTTTCTTCTTCACTGGACAAGGTCAAACCACTATACAAGGTGAACACGCCTGTAAGTCAAACCGTCTCTCACCTGATGCAGTTACTTGCCTTTCAAGCTCAGCTGATCATTCCGGTGGCGCACTCAAGAGAAATAATTCACAAACCTAGTTAAGTTTCTGAAATATATTGGTTACTGACTAGACATGCAAGATAGCGTTTACTGAAGCCAGTTAATTAGCAATGCTTCATCTTTTACGAGCCAAATCTCCCCCCAACATCAAGATACTTACAGGAATTTGAAGATTCAACTGTCTAGCGTGCTAGACAGGCGCTGGACAAATGGTTCTTAAATTTCGGTGCTTGGCATCTAACCTCAGGAGTGGATCTGTGACCCGACACCTTTCTCCGATGTTTAACTATAATGTATTATTCCAGTTTATTATGAGATACCAATATAAGAATGAACCCAATATGTCTTTCTCTTACAATTGCATTAAATAGTCCATGTGCAACTAACTTCTGTGAAAACCAACCAGGAAAAAATTTAAGAGAGGAAATACTAGCAGGTTCTCATCATTGAAAGAATTTTACTGATTATTCTGTTTTCTATTACATAGCAATTAAAACAATAGAGATATTAAAGTCACAGTTCTTCCTGTTCGCCATATGCATAGCCAGGTGTTGTGGGTGCTGTGTACGGTCACGTCTCGCTAAATGCGTCTCGTACAACACTTTCAATGCGAAGACTGTAAAGCTACTTTGCTTCCATCTGAACCAGCACTAAAAATCACAAATACGTCAACGAGAAAGGTATGATGACTTAAAGGGATAGTTAAGATTATATTATTATATAATGTTGTATTGTATAATAATGGATTATTTACGAAAACTTATCCAGGGTAAGATTTGTAAAGTTAATCTTTGCCACAGGAGCAAGCTTTAACTGGATAAACATTTATTTTTACAAGGCAAGTGAGACGTCCTAAAATGCAACGGAAATGGATTCCTGTCAAGATTGAATTCGAGCTGCTTCATGACGTCTGGCAAACGGAAACTGCAACTTGTCCTGCAAAGCGTTAAGGTGACTCGCGATTTCAGCTTTCAAGCCCTCGGTGAAAATTTTGTTATCCAGGTCGTGAAGTCGAGAAAAATAATGCTATTTCTCATTGCTTTGTTTGACATGACCCTTCCACAGTTGTAGCTTGGCAATGTCTTTTCGAATAGATTCATAGTTGATTATGATAGTTTTATGTCTACCTTGTATCGTCATACATATACGCACGCGTATGAATCGTATATAAGTGCGTACTAAAACATAATAAATAGTACCAAGCATGTCAGTGAGAACCTGAATCACCGGTGAAGAGTCAGTCAGTGGCTGTAGTTTCAAGAAGTAGTGTTACCTTTTCTCTCTCAGCTAATAAATACGTGACCCATTATGTTGCCTTCTGTAGGCCAGCGCTTGTTAGTGTGGAAACACTTGTTTCTTGCGTGTCGTTCAAAAATTATGACAGCTCTTCAAACATTTGAGAGTTCAGACCACATAAGTGAACAATACTAATTTATATATATTCACACATTGCTTCACATGAGTTAATTTGTTGCAAAGATACCATTTCATGGCTTTATTTTCCACAAACGTCTTGTCCAGCCTCCCCGTCCCGCCATGAAATCTTTTCCTGTCCACTAATTTAAAAAGCACAATGCGCTTTGTTCAGTTGTTCCCTCGGTAGCGTTGGAGAGACACTTTACACCATGGTACATCTTCCACCGGACCAATGCGTGCCAATGGCTCCTCTCTCTCTCTTCACGTTGCTTGAACTGCAATGACTATTTTAGCAGCGTTCGACAGTAAGCTTAACCTTGGAACATCTTAGTTGATGGGAAGTGAATGGAGGCACAGCTTAGATTTGTATCACAGACGAGCTGTCGTCGGTACCCATCACTGTCACCATTATCATAATCATCAATGCTCCTGACCAATAGCATTGTCATCATCAATCTTCACCATAAATGCCATCATCGGGTATACGCTTCATACAGTATCCTCATTAAACTCCACCAACATAAGCATCATACGTTTCAAGAATCATCATTAATCGTTATCACTAAACATCTTCATTAACATCAATACAATAAATCTGCTTTATCATCAACAACATCAGTAATCATCACCATCATCATCATCACCTGCATCATCTCTATCATTATCAAGAGTCACCACCTTACTCATTATTTTCCTCATAAAAAATATCATAATGCTAACTATGGTCATTATTATCCGTATGAACAATTATCATTCTCTCTAGTAGAAACTAACATCTTGCTTTACTTGTAAGATATTTAATTTGATTTATGAGAATGCATTATGGGTATTTGACGTGTATTAAATGTCCAGGTGGTGCGTGAAATGTCCAAGTGATCTCAGGTGTCCAAGTGGTGTGTGAGATATCCAGTTAGCATCCTTATGTGTCCAGGTAGTGCTGGAGGGATTCAAGCATTGTCTGGAGGTACCAGATAGCTTCTAATGTATCCAGGTGTCATCGGAGGTGCTGAGTGTCCAGAAGTATCTAAGTAAGGCCTGAAAAGTCTAGATAACGTCTGAGAAAGCTAAGAAGTGTCAGATTTTTCTATGTAGAATATTACGACTTTATCATCTCAGGTGCTCAGGTAGCAATTATGGCGTTGATTTATCAGTTGAGCTGTCTGTTTAGCGCCACAGGTGTACACATAGTGCATGACGTATACATGTATCGCCTTGGGTGTCCGTGTAGCGCCTGAGAGGTGTCCAGACTGCGCTTGGTGTGTCCATGAGGTTTATGATTTGTCCATGTAGGAAAAATATTGTAAAACATCGGTGTGTTGCGATGATGCGTATTTTTTGTACAAAAACTTCGTGCATAAAAGTTTGTAATCATGAAAACCCGATCATAAAATAAGTAAGACTAACAGGAGAATAAATATCGCGTTTGTAAGCCTGATTTTATGTTTGACATTTAATCTGGGGTAATCAAGGTTCTCTTATCCCGCTATATAGGTGAAAGCAAACGAGAATATAAAGCTTGAAGCATAACAAATTACTGGCAAGTGAAGGCAAGAGGGGGACTCCACTAGACCAGGAGCAAGTGCATATTTACATCCATTAGATATTTTAAACAGCGCATGTATGCTCAACATGCGCCGGGGAACTGGTGCGGGGTGAAGCTCACCAGACATGTAGCTAATGCCCATGCTCAGATAAGGAGATAGAACCTGAATTCCGGGAGGCAGGACGTCAGGCATACATACAACGTAATATGAGCACAGGGAAAAACTCCGCCTGTGAAGCATGTGCCGTAAAAACGAAGATAAACAGATAGCCGGGAACGCAGGTAGCCAGGCCTGACAGCTACAAGATATGCAAACCGGTAGGTTAGAGTACACACCTTGCAAGATCACAAGTCTCGTCTGATATTCGGTACACGACAAAAACTCTTCCCCAGTGTTTGTGACAACAAACTACTTGGTACAGGTGCTTCCATACGCTGTGAACATATATGTTTATGAGCGGATATGCTTTTGTTGAGGGGTAAGTTGACCATTTAATAATCCATTACTTTCCAGATGGAAAACAGTGTATATATTCGATATAAGGTTTCAGCTTCTGGTCTGTGCAGTTTAGCAGTTGACCGTCTCTTGAGATGACACGACCATCATGCTTTGTGTAGCATTCCTATTTTTATCGTCATGAATGGAGTTAACTCCCTGCTACATACTGTGTATTACAAATTGGTTTGTTCTCATGTATAAATTAATACTATTATACATAAAAATTATATGTATAGTTGGCGTAGGTTAGGTGTTTAGGTTCTGTTGGTCTTCAAATACAAATATTATTTGTATTTGAAGTTCGTGGATGAAGTATCTATAGAATTGTGATTCGAACAGAGGACATGAGCGAAGCACTTGTTCCGGAAGTGTTCGGACGTCATCAGTTGTGAGTCGTGTGTAAACCGCTTTTCATTCATAAACAGGGGCTTTGGCGGCTGGATTAGAGAGCATGGGTATTTGTATGCGAGGACAGGCTGACTGATGACGTATGTATTTTCCACGAGCAGGGCTTTGTTTACGTCCTCTGCTCGAATCGCACCACTATAAATGCTTAACAGAATCTAACCACGTAACCTAATTTAGGTCCAACTACTCAACGTATTCGAACATGTAATAAAATTACCTAATATTGGAGAAAATAAAAAATGTAAAACGCAATATGTTAAAATTGATGAAAAGTCTTGGGGTTCGGTCGACTCCTGGACGAGACTAGCTTGAGCTGGTTCAAATCTCACTTCATTAAATACTTCACCCACCTACTTGATGGGTGAAGTATTTACGTACAAATAATTGTCAACAGAACTTAACCAATTAACGTATCCCTAACTATATATACAATTCTAATATATAATAATAATAATTTATATATGAGGAAATACTCTTTAGAATACGCAGTACATTAAAATTAATGAAGGAGTCTTTGTTGTGGGCTGCCGTCTGGACGAGACTGAGAACAGGTGGGAATGTTGTTCCGTAGTGAGGTTAACGGAGATATCTGAAGTGTTACTGAACAATTTCCACATTGACCTCCCTAAATCAACAACATTTACCCTACTGAAGCCGAGTACTTTAATTATTCATTGCATATCTTTGCAAGATCCTAAAAGTGCATTGTGGTTATCAGTGATGAATAAACAAGAAACTAGGGGGAGGAACGCTCTGTACGTGACTTAATGTTGACTCTGGAGTGTTAAAGAACTTTGTAAACATATATAAAAGACGCCTTGCGAATACGGTGAAATAACAAACTTCTGAACGTCTCGTTCTTTCGTGTAGTGTTTCTTATCTTGTGTTGAATGTTTGATACGTCTTGTTAAATTGGCTTGGCAAGGCCAGCTGTGGTTGTTAGCGCGTCACAGCCAGTGCTAGTTCAGTGACGTAATCTAACCACACTATGTGAGGTACCCCAGCGCCCTCGTCTTCAAAGCAAGGTAAAGAAAACCTCATGCCTAAAGTGACATAATTATGTGACATCAATATATATATAATATATATATAATTGTATAATATTAAAAAATTATTTTATTTGTTGTGTGAGAGGATTAAAATGTATAAGATATCCCATTTATAAATATACATAGTTAACTGTCCTGTCATTTCAGGTAAGAGTTTGAAGCTCATCACGTGACAAAAATGGACCTATTTTAAGGTAAGCTACTGTTACATTCTGTTACCATGGGATATTTACTAGTTTTATCTCCAAATCGGTGAAATCCATTATAAAGGAGCAATCACATTAAATCAATGTTGGATACATACTAAAGCCTCCATCGTAGGTAATGGGGGCGCCACGACCATTTTCCTTGGTCTAGTTGGCACTACATTCACGGACCTTCGTTACTGTTGCGTCAGATTACACACTCGAGTAAGGGGGGGGAAAAATAGACTACTGACGCAGTAAATTAATTGCGCTGGATACATTGCGAAGGCCTTTTTGTACACGAAAATATACGTCGTGTGATACTGATGTAAATAGTGGCATGTTTTAAGTGTTAGGAAGTGTGTATATCGAAGGCTGTCGTATGCTTGGTTTAAATTTTGTAGCGTTTCCAAGTTCCTTGAGGCGATGTGATACTCACACGACGTAATTTTCGGTGTTTATATATTACATAAAAATTTAGTTATTTTTTTTTATCGTGAAACGCACTCTAATTATAAACCGCATTTTGGGAGTACGAGTAACGAGGTAATATTGATGACGAGTACATGGTTAAGCCAATGAGAATGCTCGTAAAGCTTTATAGTTTTCTTTTGAGTGTATTTTAGGAAGGTCAGTATTGTACAACCTGTTCTCGGAGGAGATTTCCAAGGGATTGAATTGGGAACGAATACATAATTAGTGCTATTATCCACTCTATCCTTAGGTTAAGATTACTGTAGGTTAAGGGTTACTTTGGGGGAAGGTTGGTTAGGTTAGGTTCCAACTCATTATGTTTGGTTACGTTAATATGGTTTATTATTGATGAAATTGTGAAATATGGAATTAAAACTCTTCCAGGGAACCCGAGAATTTCTTTTACAGAAAACCGAATTCTTCACAGAAAAAGGTTTTCAATATACTTTATACTATAGAACAACGATTTATGACACAATAACATGATATATTATGAATAATCTCTGTTTACTACAAAGTTCATTTGTCAGTTTCCACGTAGACTATTACTGAAGTTGTAAAATCTCTCGGGACCACCACAAATATCTAGAAAGCTATCCAGGTGGTTTGAAAAGGGTTGTGGAATCTTAAAACATCTCCAACTTTGAAAGTGTCGAGGACTATCGAGTTGTTCTCAAGGTCGAGAGAAAGTCGGATGAAAAGTTGGAGCATTGTGGTGACATCGTTGGGTTCGAAGGTCTCATAACACACCCTATCATCTCCTGGCTATTGCTATGTCTGCTTTGTTATGCTCACTAAACGCAGGTGTCCAACATCATTATTTCTTGATCCTTTTACATGTTTTCCTTATTTGAGATCTGATTGCGTCTTGTATCGTGTTGGGTGGCAGAGGATGGCCCGGGTGGGCTGCAGGGAAGGGTGGCATGAGCGCCAGGGTATCGTAGGGCTTTCTAGCAGGAGGTTGGAATGTGCTGCAATTATGGACCGGGGTATGTTGCAATGTATGTCCGTACTGAGTGGCAGGATGGAATAGGATGCTAAGGAATAGTAACAGTTCTTAGTGGATGGGCAGAGGTTTGTCTAAAAGGATAGTAAGAGCAGCCGGGTATGGTCGTAAGCGGCGGTAGAGAATGGTGCGGTTTGTATCGTGGGATTGATCGGGTTTGTTGAAAGGAAGGGAAGGGAACTATGAGTATTATGACTATATAGCCCAGGAAGGGGTCAGGATATGGATATGGGATGGGACGGGGGAAAGGAATGGGTCCAACCACTTTGATGGTCGAGGATTGAACGCCGACCTGCGTGAAACCCGTCGCTCTACCGTCCAGGTCAAGTGGCTGGGCGTTGGCCGGTGTTGGGGACGGAGGGAAGCCGAGTTTGATAACGAGGGAAGATTGCAGAAGGCAGCAGAATAATCTTGGTGGGTTGCATCAAAGGACAGGGGGGGGGAGGGTGAACGTTAACAGACAAACTGTCACGTAAAGATAATAAAAAAAACGGGCATATGGAATTGATCACTCCACGATCAGGGAGTTCGCCTCAATAAGGCCAGGCTCGCGAAGTGAAAATGGATATCTAACGATTGTATCTTCCTCCCTGACTAAGGCATTTATCAGCAGCTCTTTTTGTTCCTATGCCCCCCCCCCTCCCCCCAATAATTTTTTCAGTGCAGGACCTTCCGATATCACCCTAGACTGTCAGTCACTGTGCCTACACGATAACTGAAGGGGAGATCACCCAGGAAGCGGGACAGGTGAACACTAGTCAATCACCGCCTCTGTAATGGGTGCGGGAAATGCGATATATTGAGAGATTTGTAGTAGAAATCTCACTGCGCCTCTCCCCTGCCACTGACAGCTGACATCAGGAAATATTAAAGACATTTACCTGTCACAATCGTACCTGAAGATTTTGGTTTTCTTGGAGAAACTTTTTTTTGTTTTTAATTTTATTATTTTAGGATGGTAAGGTGACAGGAAGGAAGCAAGGCAAATATTCTTTCCTGTTTATTAGGTAATTGAGTTCGTTTTACCTGCATATTGGCATTAGAATGATGGAAGGTGGAAACACAAACGACAGGTAAACCAGATGGACATCGTTGAACATCCAGTGACCTCGAGACAAGAGGGCTAAAGAGCATCCAGTAGGCTCCACTGAGGGTCAGAAGGTTATTGGGACATGGGGCTTAACAGGGCCAAAAAGTCTCTGTTGTTAACTTAGGGCAAATAACGCTCAAGGCTCTCAATGTCGCACGTTCTGTCAGGTTTCTTAGGGTCGAACGTTCAAGGCTCTCGGCATTATGCCGATGCAATATGGGGTCAACTGCTTCATCACGGTCAAGACTGCCAGAGTCAAGGTTTTAACGAGGTCTAAGAGGGTTGTTAAAGACTGCAGGGGTCAAGGTCAACAGAGGTGGGGGGGGGGGCAGACAAATAAGGCCCTAACAACGCCGGCAAGATACCTCCACCTTGTCTTGTGCCTCAATAGGTATTCTGAGTGTGTTGTGGCTCCGTCCCGCGGCTGCAACATTCATGATGNAAATATTACAGCACATTTTTTCAGTCAAGATTGTCATGTTCATCGGTAATTTATTATACTTGAATTAAATTACTTTTTTGACACGTGCGTGTGTGTGTGTGTGTGTGTGTGTGTGTGTGTGTGTGTGTGTACTCACCTTGTTGAACTCACCTAGTTGTGCTTGCGGGGGTTGAGCTCTGGCTCTTTGGTCCCGCCACTCAACTGTCAATCAACTGGTGTACAATTCTCTCAACGCAGCCACTTGGGCTGGACGATAGAGCGACGGTCTCGCTTCGTGCAAGTCGGTGTTCAATCCCAGACCGTCCAAGTGGTTGGGCACCATTCCTTCCACCCGTCCCATCCCAAATCCTTATCCTGACGCCTTCCCAGTGCTATATAGTCGTAATGACTTGGAGCTTTCCCCTGATATGTCCCTTCCCTTCTCTCTCAAATGTCAATCAACAGATTCCTCAGCCTTCTGGGATCTATCATATATACATTTGAAACTGTGTGTGGAGTCAGCCTCCACCACATCACTGCCTAATGCATTCAATCTGTTAACTACTCTCCTGTCGTGTGTGTGTGTGTTCTGATATAGCTGTTCTCTTTATTTACTTGCTTTATTGCAAATATTAAGTCATTTTTATACTGCATCTCAGACCGTCGTCTTAAACACACAATTCAGTTCTCACTCTTGCATAGTAATCTTCTTTCTCCAGCCTCCAACACTCCCTCTACACTTGCCATCACCCCGTTGCTCACTCTTTCGGCCAAGAGACATTCTCTTATGAACCAGGAGATGATTTCTACAGATTTTTCCCTTTCCTCTGAGGATTGCTCTGTATCATTGTTCAGCTTCCCAGTTTTAATTAAATATTCTGCTCCTGAGCTATTAAATATACTGACATATCAGGTACCCAGCATGGGCCAAGCTCGAGAGACACATGCGGAACTGCTATGCATAAATGATGCCACTGGAAATGGTATTAGTATTCTGGCGCTCTCGTGTTGATAATAAGGTTGTCAGAGGCACCACACACCTCACTAAGAGAGAGAGAGAGAGAGAGAGAGAGAGAAAAAGAGTTTGCCACAGAAATCAGCCGAGTAAAATGGACCATATATTTCTACCTTAAACATGGTAAGGGGGGAATCTATCTAAATACTGTGAGATGATAATGATGTGTTGTTTATTCTTACTTAAGGAGTGATACTTTATCTTGATATTGTCAGTATAGGAAAGCTGAGGTGATGAGACCACGTGAACTCGTCCATTGTCATCTTTAGAGTGACTGAAATGAAGACACTGTAGTCCCCCTGTTGACAATCGATATCTTCAGTCATCTCACTCAAGCTGAAGTTCTCAGAGTGTGAGAGTCAGTACACCTACACAACTCTCTGCATTATACCGCTTGTCTCCCACACGAGGCAAGTGCTAAACTTGATCAGTAATAGACATCCAACACAAAAATATGAAAATAGAGGAAATGACGTGGTTTGGGTCCATCCTGGACCATACTCCAGTCGTGTTAAGGAAATGACGACTTTTCGGTCTGTCATGGCTAATTATCAAGTCGTATAAAGGAAGTGACGACGTTTCGAACCGTCCTGGACAACTACCAATTCGTGAAATGTGATTTATTTTCTGAAGAATAATATCTGAGTTGCTATCAGTGACTTTTAATAGTGACTTTCATATCAGTAACTTTTATGGCGTCTTGCCTGTTCATTGATTATCAGAAACGGAAGTTTATTATTTCTGATTGCAGTTAAAACAGTCGGATTTTGGATGACTGAGATTATGTGAGATGAGTCAACCACTTGACGATTGCCAGCCAGTGCAGACAGGAGTCACCCACATGCTAACTGTCATCCCATACTACATCCCATACAGGTGTCCGCCACATAATGACTTTCAGTCAACATTAACAGGAGTCAACGGCATGCTGACTGTCACCCAGCACTGATATGAGTTATCCACGTGCTCACTGTCAGCCCGTACACTTATTAGTTGCCCACATGCTGAATGTCAGCCTTTACTGACATGAGTCAGTATTAAACTGACAAGCTGACCATATTCAGGTGAGCCTGTGTATAGCTATCAGCTATGAATGATTTTTTTTAATCATAATTATCAGGTAACTTTTTTTCAGTGAAGAATACTGACTTTTTTTTACTTCAAATAATCCCCAGTCGATGATTAAATACAGAGAGCTGGTGCAATTAACATGTTCGGTTTTATGAGATATTAAGAAAACTGATAATAAAATGTTAAGTATGCTTATTGAAGTTCGATAATGTCAGGAGGATAACAGTATATGCGACGACTCACGTACGGCGTTCAGGGCGCCAGGAGAGCTTTTGTGGTGAAGCCAATTACCTGTGACTGACTTACCTGGTTCCCCAAGCGTAGTACAAGGCGACACCCAGAGTCAAACGACTCAGTGCATAATGTGGTCATAGCAACCCCACGCTCGTAAGCATCTGTCTAGAAAGAAATGACTGTTATCAGGCGCCGAGAGAGATTCATCTCTCGAGCCTAAACATATAGAATTTACTGTGAGTAGTGTAGTAAATTCAATGCTCAAGGTGAACTCCAAAATATCTGAAAGAGTAGCTTACGCCTCGTTCAGGGCAAACACGAGTTTGTGGAGAGAAAAAACAAGCACGGCGGCCGCATGCCATCACAGGCATGTGTTTGCTTTTTTTTTTTGTTTCTGTTTTTTATTTGTAGTGAGGCATTCGTTCATGTTCAGAAATATAGTTAAATTTGTTTATAGCGAGGAGTGGAAATTGTTTGGAGCGAGAGTTTTTCTTTCTTTTTCCAAGGATTTTTTGCCTCCAAGTGCGTGTGAGGGAATTCGTTATTTATGCTTGCAGGATCAACCTGTTAGCTCTTGGATTTTACCTCTCTAACTGATGAATGTACTCACTCCTGACCTGTTTTTCTCTGTTATATCCACTGTGCGTATTTCTTTATTCTTTCCTTTTCTTTCTCTTTCACTTGCAAGCACGCGCGCACACACACACACGCACACACACACACACACACACACACACACACACACACACACACACACACACACACACACACACACACACACACACACACACACACACACCTGTGATGTGGTGGAGGCTGACTCCATACACAGTTTCAAGAGCAGATAAGATAGTGCCCAATAGGCTTAGGATCCTGTACATTAGTTGATTGACAGTTGAGAGGCGGGACCAAAGAGTCAGAGCTCAACTCCCGCAAGCGCACCTAGGTGTGTACAAGGTCGGCTTCGAAGACCTTGAAATTGTGTGTATGTGTGTGCGTGTGTGTGCGCGAAAGAGAAAGAGAATTCTTTGCCTTCTACGACTTGGGCTGGACGATAGAGCCATGGTCTCGCTTCATGCAGGTTGGCGTTCAATCTCCGACCGTCCAAATGGTTGGGCACCATTCCTTTCCCCCGTCCCATCCCAAATCCTTATCCTGATCCTTTCAAAATGGTATATAGTCGTGATGGCTTGGCGCATTCTCCCGATAGTTCCCTTCCCTTCCCTTTCCACGACTTGCCATTTCTTTCAGTACATTCCACTTGCTGACTAAACATACTGGGTATGAGTCTATCCTTGCATTATTTATTTATTTGTTATTTGTATATACATTACGTTCTAGCACACATAGCAAGTCCTTGATCTTAATTTTTCCCAGGAAAACGACCCGCCAACTCATTTAACAACCAGTTACCCATTCACTGCTGAGTGAATAGAGGCGTACAGTTAAGGTTTGGCGCCTAGTCAATCCTCCCCGGCCTGGATACGAACCCAGGCCAAATCGATTACGAAGCACTGGGCGAGTGTGTTACTACTGCGCCAGGGGGCTGCTAGACTGAAGTGATTGTTTTCCAGGCTATATAGCATAGTGCTGATGTGTTCTCATCTAGATGTACTCAGTTTGATGCGTGTGCTTGTAGAGTTGAGCTTTAGCTCCCTGTCTCGCGTTCCGATCATTTTGCATTCAAAAGCATCAGATCTCATGCTTTGGTTATCATTATTGATTTAGGAATTTAAGATGGAGTCAAGTTCAAACTCCTTTTTATCTAACCCATTCTACTTATTAACAAAATATTTCAGAAATTTACCTAGTGGGTATACTATCCAAGAGTAAAGTTAATTCATTGTTGAATTAACGTTACTCCTGGGTATTGTGCCCACTGGGTATGTGGATCATCTGTCTCTCTAGTATTCGCTAATAAGGGACGTTTACCTCTATTATATTACACAAAGTTAAAATTCTTTATTTTCTCATAACTATGACTGACAGATGTTAACAAAGACTAACCCCTCTGTCTCGCTCTAGTACACAATTCTCATCACACATCTGTATGTATTAATTTGTGGTCATTACGAGTCAGTTCTCACCCGGACCTCAATAATGCATTCAATATTGCAACAGCCGCAATCCATCATCATCAAATAATTGTGATGAAGCCTGTCTCAATTGTAAAGATAATTTTTGTATTAACAGTGTTTTGGTCTATATCTTTAAAGATTTTTTTGTGTATAACAAATACAGTACAAAAATGGAATATATTTAATGTATGTTTTTTAATTGTTTTGTTAATGTATGTTTTATTTATCACAGTTTTATTTATCACAGTTTTATTTATCACAGTTTTATTTATCACAGTTTTATTTATCACAGTTTTATTGTTGTAATATTTTCTAATGGTCTCTGCTGTATTAGCTGTTTAAACATTCAGTCTTCCTTGTTGGAAGTTCACACATTAATTGTTGTGTTGCTTACCAAAAAATAAATTCTGCGCAGAGTACTTCATTTTACTGGAAAACATTTATAATAATATTAGTTGACGGTAGCATTTGCATTTTTGTAATTACAAGCAATTTTTGTTTAAATTTTTATAAAAGAAACACTTATAATTTTAGTAAGTAATAATATTTTCATTATTCTGGTGAGGAACGTGTGTGAAAATTTTATTGGTAATATGACAAAATAATACGACGTTTTAATCACGTTTTAATTAATACGACCTTTTAATTAATATCAGGTATCCTATTTAAGGTAATGACTATATGTCCAGAATATATAAAATATTCTAACTCCTCGACGAGAGCTATATCAGAACTATCTGTTTTACCCATTGCAAGGTATATAATTAAAGTTTGAGAACTCAGTAAGGAATAATTACATTAATATCTAGATATATTACATTAATACCTGATTATATTCCTTTCACATTACATCAGTTCATTACATCTTTTGTACATTTTAGCTTTATTATTTGTTTCTATATTTTGTTCCTTAATTATTTCTATTATTTGGTTATGTTTATCCATATCTATAAGAGAGAGTGTTTGTCTGTCTGGTTGTTTATCTGAACAAAGTTGGATGCCAGACATTTCCTCCTCCTCTTAGGTTCAAGGCGGTTACCAGGTAGTCATCCGGTAAGGCCTTCGGCTCCACTTAGACCTATGAGTTTTGGCGAGCCGAATGTGAGGGAACTGGAGACTGACGGTCTGGAGGCGACCCGGGATAATATAACACGTTGCTTCGATTGAAGTGCTAGGGAATGTACATATCAGGTTGGAGACCAAGTCCTAGTGTTGTGGCTTTTCCAGGAGTGTCAGTATGATTCACGTCTTCGTGGACCATATGTATGAAAGGTGGCGAGGAGAATAAACTAAATGGTACGTAGCTCTGCCCGGATTGTTGTTGTTTTAGATTCATCTACTTGGAACAAAAGGTTCCAAGTAGCACGGGTTATGGTGAGCCCGTCGTGGACTTACCTGACACAGGAACGGGGATGCCTGGAGGACCGTGGCACGACACGTCAACATGTCTAGGGCGTTTTATAACAGGAAAGGAGATACCGAACGAAGAGAGTTAGAAACAGCGTGGTAACTTGAACGTGACAGTGAAAGAGACCAAAAATCTTTAAGAGTGTAGGTTGAGCACAGAGTCTTGCTTCCAGCAAACAAACGCAGCACAAAGTGGACATGGAGGGACAGGAGTGATGTTTAGAATCATTAATGTGAGAACGCGGATTATGGGAACTGTGTCCCACGAACCTAACATACAGAAAAGACGCAGGCTCGAGGTAGCAAGTCATGGTGAAGTCAAATTTAACCCGACTGTGGAATTGTGTGTGGCATCGGCGACAAGAGAGATGATTGCAAGTGACATGCAACACTAATCGGCTTATGGCGTTTCGCTACAGGTCCTTCGATATAGCAATTGCTGTGAATGTCTAAGGAAACCAGAACCGTGGCGATCTTAGACAATTAATTTCTGGTGCTTGGCCTTCCAGTATGATAGAGGTGTTCATCCATACTGATGGATGGTTCAATGGACCATCGTTCCTTCACTCTATCCTCCTATCCCAGCCTCCACCCTGTCTTCATATCCCATCTATGTGCAACATAATCATACTAGTTCGGTGCATTCTCCTAATAATTACCTTACCTTACAGGAGCTGTTAGCCATAACTGTGTATATTGAACAATAATTACCTCCACTTCATATATAGGAAAAGAAAAATGTGCATATGTTAATAAATAATAGTTACTATGACGATGGGCTGCGGCCGTCAGCTGCACGACTGCCTGCATGTTTTAACGACAGACAGTCACGACAGCTCCCAGGAGCTCTGAGAAATCTTGTGGGCCTCATTACTCTCTCAGGACAGCTCCCAGGAGCTCTGAGGTCTCCTATAAGCCTCATTCGCCTCCCAGGGCAGCTACCAGGAATTCTGAGGGACATCGCGGGCTTCATTGTGTTTCCTCTCTGAAGACAGCAGAGTTATATCTCTGTATTTCTGAAGACAGCAGAGTTATATATCTGTATCTCTGAAGAAAGCAGAGTTATATATCTGTATCTCTGAAGACACCAGAGTTATATCTCTGTGTCTCTGAAGACAGCAGAGTTATATATCTGTATCTCTGAAGACAGCAGAGTTCTCTCTTTCTGTGTCTCTGAAGACAGCAGAGTTCTCTCTTTCTGTGTCTCTGAAGACAGCAGAGTTCTCTCTTTCTGTGTCTCTGAAGACAGCAGAGTTCTCTCTTTCTGTGTCTCTGAAGACAGCAGAGTTCTCTCTTTCTGTGTCTCTGAAGACAGCAGAGTTCTCTCTTTCTGTGTCTCTGAAGACAGCAGAGTTCTCTCTTTCTGTGTCTCTGAAGACAGCAGAGTTCTCTCTTTCTGTGTCTCTGAAGACAGCAGAGTTCTCTCTTTCTGTGTCTCTGAAGACAGCAGAGTTCTCTCTTTCTGTGTCTCTGAAGACAGCAACCAGAAGTTCTGGCGGTATAATACGCCCTCATCACTCACTTTGAACAGTTCCAAGAAGTTCGGAGAAACCTTGTAGGGTTCATTTCGTTTGCTAATATAACTCAACATTAAATACTAATGATTACTAAAAAAAACACTTTCTAAACTTGGTATTAAATCATACCAATGGCTTCCAGAGAGAAAATAATTGCACTTTTCTGTCATCTTTCTAAAACTACTACCTTTTTTTAATTCATCTTATTCATTGAGCTAAATGGAGGCTTCACACTTCCGACTCAAGTACTATATAAACATTTATACATTTGTGATCAATTTACTCTCTTTTGCTCATTCTGCATGCTATTTTAAAATATGTTTTGCACTTCAAATATATAGTGTAGCATAGGGCATGGCACTCATAATGTGTACGCTTAACCTCCTGGAGTTACATTAATTGTAGGTAGAAAATTTTCTCGACTAAGGTTCAAAGTGACTTTACAAGTAAAAGTGACATTTCAGGTAAAAGCTTCCTTACAAGAAAAGTAAGCTTTTAGGTAAGGGTTTCCTTACAAGAAAAGTGACCTTTTAGGTAGTTTCCTTACAAAAAAGGTGGTCTTACAAGTAGCTGATAAAGTGCTATAATAATTCAATACTAGGTTAACCCAACCAGCGTAACTGTGCGAGTATCAGTGTAGAGGACACACAACTTAGATACGAATGGAAAGCAGCGTGGCCGTTTTCTTCAAGTTTCAGACGTGAGGATCTCAGCCAAAACTTTAACAAATATTATAAATCCAATTGTTAAATTAGATATGTCTATAAATCTAATTTATTAAATAAAGTTCGTAAATCTAACTCTAGACAATTCAATACTTAGTTATAATGGTTATGTGTAACGCTGTTATTATGACTTTTTCTTATGTAAATAATGTCATGTAACTTTGTGTAAACTGTACTCTCTCTCTTTTAGTCTCTCTCGCTCTCCTTCACACATACACACACACAGACACACACACACACAGAACACACCCACACACACACACAAACACACAACACACACACACACACCACACACACAACCACACACACACACACACACACACACACACACACACAGGGTCTTCAGGCGATCAAATGGGTGGAGCCCGTCTGATTGCTTTTTTTTACGATGCATAACTACGAACATGAAGTATATACATTGAGAAGGTGTACCCCATTATAAACACATGAATGGAATTCATGAAACAGAAATGGCAACATGAGTGGAATGTACCCCATTTCTCGGTGAACATTCACGAAGAGTTTACCTTATCCTAGACTTCGTTCAGAACCTTAGTCTACCCCACAGGTGGTCAGTAATCTTTTGCGGTGGCCATAATAACCCTCCCGCGGTCAATAAGCCCCAAGACGACAAGCAAACCATTACCGCCTTCTGAGAGTTGCTCTAAAACAAACTTGTGCCAGCAATGGGTCAACCCCCTCTTCTGCCTCACCTCTTTAAATCTAACCACTTCCCACTTCCCCGTCTCTTCCCCCCCCCCCACCCTCCCCTGTCCCTCGCCACAGCTACTGGACAACTGTTACCGAGTCAAATAAGTGGAGACGTTATTTACGACGAGGCAACCAGGCAAGTGCCCTTTGCTCTGTCTGTGATAAAGATGACGTATATGGAGGCTTATGAGGTATTAGTCGTCAGTAATAGACTTGTAGCTCGAGCGAGCTGAGGCCTGTAGCGAGTAACCTGTAACTTGAGACGCTCAAAGTTGGCTTCTATGTCCTTCCTTGTTTTATGGTCGCACTTAGGTAAAGAAACGCTCGCCAGTGGTGTTATTAGAGCGACATTTGCTCGACATGTGCGGCAAGCACTGGAGTTAAGAGGTTTGTATTGCCATGCACTACTTGGGGTTTTTTCCCCCTCAATTGAAAGCGTTGCACAGTCACAAATTTAGCTAATAACTAACATTTTAAAACACATTGTTGAGGGTTCGTTTCTTGCATGGTTGTTTCATGGTTTGGGTGAGTGAGTAAGCACTATGTGTACTGTTTATTTTGGGCCTGGTCGCCAGTGGGAGTATACTGTCATTTATTGGAGGAAATATGCTTCACATTCCTACCTCACATAGCGCATGCGTATGCAACCATACACCACAGTCTTGCGTAAGTATGCGTAAGTGTGTACAAACCAAAAAGTTCTGGCTGCCACAAACTTCGTAATTCACGTGTCCACATGGAAAACACACTCCACAGTAACGCCGACGTTCGTAAAACACCATCATGGTTGACGCAGTACAGGACTCGACTTACTATAATAGAACTTCAGATATTCGCATGCATAAAGTGGCTGCCTCACGTATTGAGGCCACAGAATAAGATCACAATAACGTGATATATATCGAGAGTATAATTAGTCCTGATAGAAACAGTGAATTTCATCATTCGGCTATATTCAGTAACATACACATATATATACTTATATATGTAAATATACACATATGAGTACATTTACATACATGTGTGTATATGAATATATATCTGAATATATATGTGTATGCGTCTTTGACCCCTCTTTACAGAGTAGATACTCCCAAACACTGACTGTGACGAGGGCTGGAAAAAGCCTGCTGGGCTGATGACGATGTCTCGCTTTTATCTGATCCTCTGTCTATCACACACCAGCGAGATGAGTACTTACACGGCGTGTTTTACGGCGTGTTTCTGTGTTTTTTCCTACCCAACCTTTCGGGATGGACTGTAGAGCGACGGTCTCGATTCATGCAGGTCGCTGTTCAATCCCCCTCGACTGTTCAAGTGGTTGGGAACCATTCCTTCCCCTACCCCCTTACCCCCTACGTTCCATCTCAAAATCCTTATCCTGACCCCTTTCTATAGTGCTATGTGAGTGCATGAGAGGTACGTATGAGTATATGCAACGTAAGTATGAGTATATGCGACGCAAGTATGAGTATATGCGACGTAAGTATGAGTATATGAGAAGTAAGAATGAGTGTATGAGAGATAAGTGTGTATGTAAGGAAGAAAAATCCTAGTTTATAACTAGTATGAGTCCATGACTGATATATAAGAGTGTATTATTATTATTTTAAAATTATTAAGACAATTGATATACTCATCCCCAGAAATATCTGTAAATATAATTTTCAATTGTCAATATATTTTATTTGTTAACGCGTGTGCTTGTGGTTAAGTATGAATGCATGGGAAGCAAGATACGTTATTTTTTATTTATTATTATTATTTTTTTTTACCACAGACTTGGCCATTCATTTACAATGAAACCAGAATAAATATGTTTCCCTCTGTCCTTCATGGGCAGGATTAGAGGTTTTTTAAACATATAATTCAGTGATGTATTTAACAATCAACTACAGAAGGTGATTGTAGTGCTTTTAAAATGCTAATATAACCTACATGCATAAATACATAGATTTACGCCTATCTTCCATAAACAGTATTCGAGGAATGTTCTTTAATACATAATGTGATTAATACAAGATGTGTAGTTCAGTGAGAGTCTATGTAGGTAAGGTGCGAGTATACAAAAGGTTAACTGTGAGCTCACGTCGGTGTAACACACTTAGCGAGATCATCCCAGCCTCCATAATCTCCCTCCTCGCACACCGGCTAATCATCGCTGCCTGCAGAGATTTATCAACGCGTGCGTATATTCCTTGCAATCCTCTCTAATTCCGCGGTTCGTATTCGAATCGACGTCGCAAGCACAAATCAACCTTAATTCTTTACCGGTTTAGGATTAACTTCATACGACCCTCTAATTTGCATAATTTCTCTCATAAGCTCCATCTTCGAACGCTATCTACTGGAATGATCAACCTTAAAACAAGAATGTGGGATAGCTCTGTCTGAGCGCCGAGCGCCCCCTAATTAGCAGAAGGGTATATTTTCTTGACATTTGCCCCCAGCATCACCAACCCGGCCATTTCCAGCGACCTTGAACACCGCCATCTGACCCTTGACTCAACTTAGCGCCATTTCTTAGGTGATATTGTATCCCCAGTGTTAGTATACTTCAGCGCGTTCATCTATGCTGTGAGTTGTTATCTGATACATGTGCAACATACACCAAACACGTCGAGAGTAAGCATAATTTGATGCTTAAACGTAAGTATAAATCTTAATAAACGCTTAAAATATAAAGCTTAAACGTAACTTAAACGTAAATTCTTGCAAATCGTTTTCTAATATAAAAAAAACTAGATACCACTTAGAACCACACGAGTCTAGCCAGCACCTCAGGTTTTAGCATTTAATAAGATTTTACGATCAATCCTCCTGCCAAACACCGACCATCCGACGCACTGGTTACTGCAGTGAATTAATATGCTAGACGATATTGGGCCATCAACTAGTTCAAGCCGTCATTAGCGCGGACCTTGAACGCCCGAGGCTGACCTCTGACTCCAGCACCACCTAGCCAACTTCTTGTGGCGTATAAAAAAAGTGACAGACTACAAGCGACAGGCCACCTCCTGACCCCCCCCAACTGCCCAGACCAGAGCACCTGCAAGTTTTTATCGCTCAGACCCACCGGTTAAAAACACTAAGCTTACAATCACTTGAGCTCTGAACCCACCTCAAATTTGATACTTCACTCAAGCCTTCTCGTTTTTTTAACACAATCGTCGTGTTATCCCTGTATAGATAGTTATTCATAGGAGCTTGAATTACACACATGCACACGCACACACAGGGGCTCAGCCATACAGGGGCTCCTGGTGGCTGAGTGGACAGTAGTCAGGATTCGTAATCCTGGGAACCGGGGTTCAATCCCCGGGGAAGGTGGAAAAGAAATGGGCAGAGTTTCTTTCAGTCTGATAACCCTGTTACCTGGCAGTGAATAGGTAGCTGGGAGTTAGCCAACTGTAGCGGGCTGCTTCCTGTGTGTGTGTGTGTGTGTGTGTGTGTGTGTGTGTGTGTGTGTGTGTGTGTGTGTGTGTGTGTGTGTGTGTGTGTGTGTGTGGAAAAAAGATCGTTTGTTGATTGACAGCTGAAAGGCGGACCGAAAGAACCTGTGCTCAACCCTCGCAAGCACAACTAGGTGAACACAACACACACACACACACACACACACACACACACACACACACACACACACACACACACACACACACACACACACACACACATACAGGGCCTTTCGGTCTGGATCACTACTCTACGACATGATCAACAACAATGCAACCTGGGATTCAAGTGAATCTTCGATGGGTTCTGAGACTTCCACTGAAGCGCAATCAGTGGTTTCATTAATCTCCCCCCCCCCCACATGAACTCTGGCTGTGGTTCAGGAGTTTCATCTCCAACGCTTCTCTCTAAATGCAAAATCAGATCACATTAAAGTGATTATCAGTGAGAAAATCAGTAGGAGCCATGAAGACGATTCGCTACCTCTTCAGCTTTCGAGTACCAAATGTACGGGTTCGAATCCTCTTTATGGCTCTTACTGTTTCTCATTAATACATCACATTAATGTGATTCCATTGCGCACCCTCAGCCCCTCATCTTTCCACATCTCTTTAGTCATCCTCTTTGTCCCTTAGCAATCTCCCTTTGCATCAGTTTATGCCAAACTCAATCAATTATTGCCAGCATTACTTCATCCAATTCTCATTTGCAACCCACACCAGTTATGATAAATAAAAATCAGTGCTCTGAGAACTCGGGTAACACTGTGTCTAAGAAGAGCCTCAAGATGTGGTTTACCAATGTAGACGTTGCAAATAAAGCAGAGGAAATTAAAAAATAGGTGAGAGAAAAAGAGCCAAATATTTTTACATTACTGGAATCTAAGATAAATGATTTGATCTCAGATGCAGTTTTTCCAAGGGAATACCACGTAATAAGAAAAGATAGGAAACAAAGATGAAGAAAGGGAAAATTCCACTCCAAGTGGATATCAAGTGAAAATTTGAGGAACTTGAAGATGTTAGTGTAAATGGATACACAGACTCTATAACAAAATCTCTGACAGCAGATGGAAAAATATAGTTGTCTGAGGAATATACAACCCCCTACCACCCCTCCCACCGCAGTAAACAACGAAAGACCCAGTTAGATATATGAGGACACAAACATTGCATAGAGAAACTGCAATGAGCAGCAACAACAGCACACAAAATAAGAGCTAACCTTCTAATCATATAGATGGTTAGCTTGCCTATTCTCTTGCCACAAAGCGCACAATACAACGTGCTAACTTAACCAGACACGTGGCTCCTAGTCTCCGTCCAGCCACGTTCCCACACTTGCTGCCAGCTTGGGTAAAAACTTGCGGTCCTCTACGACGTATATACGTGTATACATTCATGCCTCACCCCCGTGCAATGAAGGACTGGGAGACGGGAGATATGCTCAACAATCAGGAGTTTGTGATGTAAATAACCTTTGTTTAATCGCATACATTTGAATTCTGATTAATTTAAATAAACAGCAGAGTAGCATTTGCACATCGTACAATAATAAAATATATAACATTTAAATAAAAACATATTGCATAGTTGTTGTTTTTTGTTATTTGAATTTCAATGAATGGTTTATGAGCATACTGCTTTTTGTTTCAGCAGGTCTTAACCTCCTGTGACTAGAGTTAATACAAGACTGCCCTGGTAGCCTCCATTCGCTGATACATCATTGATACCAGGATTATACCTTAGCCGTTTTGTGCGTGTTTGATCCCGTGGCTGCCCCACTTGACGGCTTTTGCCCCACTTGACGGCTCTTGCCCCACTTGACGGCTCTTGCTCCTGCAGTCTAAGACGGATTATTCTCGCGACTTCATTTTTTCCGGCTTCCGATGTTTCATTGTCCGGTGGAGGATTTGTGGGTGTATAGCCGGTCTTCTTGGTCTGTGGAAGCTGTTTCTAGCCTGTGTTACAGAGAGGGAGAAGGTATATATATCTATCATGTCAACCAGTCTGGCAGAATGTGTGTCTATCTTGTCTTCCTGGCTGGCGGAAACTGTGAACATCCTGTCTCTCTCTGGCCTGTAGAAGTACTAGTGTCGAGCCCGTTTTCCTAACCTGTGAAAGCAATGTTTCTTGCCTGTACTTTTGACCAGTTAACAATATGTTTTGCCATGTTTCTCGTTGGTGGAACATGTGTTTCTTGCCACTGGTATCGGTATTCTTCATCTGTGGTACCTATACTTATGGTCTCGTTCATCTGTGGTCCTTGCCTCTTATTTCTGGTACTCGTTAATGCCATATAAAGTACCGTCTTTGTGTTTTGTTACCTGTGGCAGTTTCAGAGCTTCATCCGTAACTCCAATATTTACTTTTTGTTGCTGCCAGAGACAAAACATTTTCATCTGGATTCGTGCCCTGTTTTGCTAACATGTTTACTTGCGTTTCTCCCTCGAATCGCGTGTGAAACACAGGCAACACGGGACACGATAATGGTCTGACATGGCGGTAGTCGATGAGATAAGCTGTAGTCTGGTGACCGCCGCGAGTTTTGTGTGTTAGTCAGTTAGTGAACCTTTCTTGTTCATGGGCGACACGTATCAGGTATATCACTAGTAACTCTTCTAGTTCTACAAACCCTGTATATGCATATTTACAAGTGACTTGAGACTAAATTGGCAGCATTTACTTTCGCCTTTCTTATGGTAATTTACGCTTACAATGACCTAAGAGTCTATATTTAAAGACCGAATTATAAGAGTTGTAGGAATGCTTAATTTTCTGAATGAAAAGACGCTGAACGAATATATTGGCAGTTTTCTCTGGGCCATGTGGGGCGTCGTATCAGTGCTCGAGTTGTGGGTTATTTATTTTTTACTGTCGTGTTAGAGATTGTGGCAAAAATTCCGAATGCTGAAGACGACAATTTCCTACCTGTCCTAAAGTTTATGCTTCATTTTATGTTCACAGTTGTTGTTTTTGTTTTTAACTTTACGGTGAAACTAAAAGCACCGTAATATTGAAGCTTCATCTGTCTAATCACAAACGGCGTCGATAAGTTAGATGGGACACCTATGTTCGTACAATCTTGGTTAGGAAAAAAAACATTTAAACTTAGACTCTTGTTAAAATTGCGTGAACAAATTGTGCACACAGGGCTATTTCTTATTTAATAAACATATAAGTAAACGGCGTTAATTATTTCTTTCACAGACCGTTTCTTCACCTCCTGTGCAATGGCTTATGCTCTTATCCAGCCTAGGATAAAGTACCCCTCAGTACCACAAGTCTAGCTCTTTCTAACTAGTCTTTCGAAGGCACAGTATCAAAGGCTTTGCCTAAAGTCAAGGTAAAGAGTGTCTAATTCCTTTCCATTCAATCCTTTCTTCCTTAAATATGCCGGGCACAAGCAAAAGCAAAAGCACAATATACAGCTACTCACAATAACGGGTCTGAGCTTTTGACACCCAAATCCACACATCTGTATATCAAGGAAGTGAGGACGTTTTCGGTCCGTCCTCGACTACTATCATGTCGGGTAAAAACAAAAAAGGAAGAGAGGGCCTTTCATCTCACTTTCATATCTTATTTATCGATTTTCTCTCTCACTCATTTCTTTACACTACTTGGTGTAAATGGATGCAATGAAAACGTTGACACATCCCTTATTTTCAGTTGTGTGGGTTGAGTGTGGAAAGAGTATTTGACAAACAAGAGGTTCTCTTAATATAGCCATGTTGAGAGCTTTACGGTAATTGAAGTTTTTCAAGTGTATATGAATTGCTTCTGTGGACATTGAGTCAAGAACACAATATAACAATAACTATCACTCAAAACAGATAGATTGATATGCATCCACCTGTCTCGGAGCTCTCTATTCCCTCTGTTTACACCTCACTGGCCACTTGGGCTCGACGGTAGAGAGACGGTCTCGCTTCATGCAGGTCGGCGTTCAATCCCAGACCATCCAAGACCATCAATCCAAGTGGTTTGGCATCATTCCTTCCCCCTGTCCAATCCCAAATCCTAATCCTGATCACTTCCCAGTGCTATACAGCCGTAATGGCTTGGCGCTTTCCCTGATAAATACCTCTCTAACTGACACTCTTCTGAAGACTTCCTTGTGTTTACATTTCCTCAAAAACATCGAGCATATTCCAGTATGCTCGATTAATATACGAGAGAACCTAAATTCTTTCCTATTTTTATTTTAATTGCATAATTATTTTCCTACTGATATTACTATTTTCTTGTACTACAGGCCTGGCAAAACAAAGTTAAACGTTACAATGCAAAACCCTATTCATTACATTGCTTCCTCTTTTACCATATTAAAGTTCAGAAGATTTATTCATTTTACCTCAATAAAGTGTACGCCACATACTCAGTATAGTGTGATAAGGACATCAGTTTTCATTACTCATTTTATCATTTTTGATAATTATATGCCGGCTAAATTCATCATACATAGCTGTTAAAGAGAGTTTTCTTTTAACGATGAACAGAATTTTGTTTGGCAAAGTGTAAAATAATCAATTTTGTAAATAAAAAGAAAAACAAATTATGTGATAAATATGTCTCGGAAACCTTAAGTATTTGTTCGAAGAAAGCACTTGCTCTTAATGTGTTTGACTGGCTGCTCACATTAACGTCCCGAGGTTAAAGTGCCTGTGACCTTTCTCCATTTATGGCAGCAAACTGACCTTAACCTCATATACCAAACGATGCCCCAGCAGATAGCCAGACATATAGAGAGTAGCCCAAAAATTACCTCGAGGCGCCTGTGTTTGAGTAAATAATTTAAAGGAAAATTAAAGCGAGAGGACAGGAAAGATAAGTATACAGGAGTAAATTCATTAAAAAGAAGAAGTGTTGCGGGAGATTGAACTCAATAACAGGTTTGAGCAACGCATAATGAAGTAAGCAGTCAACAAATTATCAGAATCTGAAGGATGATTTATAACATTTCTATGAGACAAGAGAATTAATCATAAGACCAGAATAAGGCTTAACAGAAAATGCCTTGTAACAAAAACGTAAAGTACAAGACCTTGGAAGAGAAGCAAGAAAGTAAAGACAATAAAGAAATATGAGAATCATGAGAGAAATGTAGATCAATTTAAGAAGGATAAAGCACACAGTGTTAATTAAATACCAGAACTACTACACAGCCACACCAGGTAAGAAATGTGTGTAAATAACGAGGTAATATTATTTCCAGATTGGAAATAATATTTGCGGACCAAATAGAAATAAATAAGAATATACCAATATATAAGGAGGAGGATAGACAGTAGGCACTTAACTATAAGGCTGTGTTTTTTATATGAATATGTTGTAAGATCCAAGTGACATATAAACACAGAAGAGGCTACTGGGAAAATGTTCTAATTTTCTTAAAAAGCTACAATACAACCTGGAGAAGTGGGAAGAGGAGGAATGCATCTTCCTGGACTGTCAGAAAGTCTTTCACATTGTTCCACACATGAACGAACTTCACAAGCTTAAGAAACAAACTACAGTAACTGACATCATACTGAGTTTTTGTTTAGTTTACTTCATTTATTATGCACCCCATACCCATCAAGTGGGTGGTAGTGGAAAGGGTAACAAAAGGCAAAGGGTTACCCAACGCGTATGAGACTGAACCTGTATCGTCCGAGCTATAGAACCATCCAAATAATAGTGCTAGGGCTCACAACCATGCCAGATACATCCACACAACCATGCTAAACCATCCACACATGGTTATTGCTCACAATCATATTAGAAACATCCCACACAACAGTGCTAGTGCTCAGAACAATGCTAGAAACGTCAATTCAACATTGCTAGTGCTTAAAACCATGCTAACAAAACGCTACACATCTATTAACATAATGGAGATGAGGCGTCACAATAACGTGGATGAAAAAATGTTGACCAAACCACACATTAGAAAGTGAAGAGACGACGAGGTTTCGGTCCGTCCTGGACAATTCTCAAGTCGACAATCGACTTGAGAATGGTCCAGGACGGACCGAAACAGTCCAGGACGGACCAGGACCGACCAAGACGACGTCGTCGTCTCTTCACTTTTAGTGTGTGTTTGGTCAACAATTAACATAGTGTTTTACAATGTTTTATACAATCCTACACGATATTTTTTTCCGGGGTATTCATAGGCAATAAACAAGGTTAATGTGTAAATAAAATTCTGGCAACTAGTACTAAAGCTATTTTTGTTGTAAGAAAAACATAAATATCTTGCAAATATAAATTATTTGTCATAATTAGCGCAATTAACTGTGTCGATTAATAACAAGATAAATCACCTGGACGGAATTGCTTTTAAGCAGAGGTTCAAGTATGAGATTTGCAGGAAGAGTAAAACATTCAAGAACAGCTGGGATGCGCCTCTGATTCGGAGGAAAAACTTGTACTTCCTTAGTTGTTGGGTGAGCTTCCGCTTAGTATCTGCCTCGCCCAGTTGGCCCGACGACTCGTCTCTGCGACCACCGGCTGGGGCCCCAACACCTGCGTCTTGCTATAATCCCAAATTTGCTATTCAGATTCGGAGATTTATTTAAACGCGTCTGCACATTAGTGACGTTTTTCCCACTAGCGTCCTCGATGTCAGCCAGATTACAATCACAGATGTATTATAGAGATTACATTACTCGGGGCTTGCTGTAAGGGTTCAACCACGCTGCTATTTACAACCATCTATCAGGGATTTCTGCCGGGCCGCTGCTGCAAACTCCCAGCTTTGTTAGCAAGCTGTTACCGTAGTCAACCCCGGGGTGAACAGGTCTCATTCTTCTCCCTCCCACCCCATCCATCTCTCCCCCCCCCCTCCCCCCTCCGTCCTCACCTTATAACCCTCACCTCACACATCAACCCCCTCCTCCACAAAAACCTCACCCCCCCTCCTCCCTCTCTCTGTCAACACCAATCACACTCGAAGAGTACTCTAATGACGAGTCTTGCCTCCACGCAAGATTCATCATTAAGGTACTGATAAAGCTACTTCCTCTACCAGGCATTAGGGGTGTAATTGACGCTGTAACCCTTGACCTCCGGACTGCGGAACCTTGAGGGGGGTTGGGGAAGAA
>WNGS01164437.1:54929669-54979369 GCA_020271785.1 Procambarus virginalis
TTACTGCAAATCGTCAGTTAATTAAAAATTTTTCGTGCATACATGTTGTTGTTGTTTAAGATTCGCTACTTGGAACAAAAAAGTTCAAAGCAGCACGGTCTATGGTGAGCCCGTAGTTGTGCATACAGCAAATTATCCTTAAAATTTCTACATGTATTGTTGTGCTCTCTGATCATATTAATGTGCAATTCGTTCTTTTGATAATGCACTCTAATCCAGTATTTTAGGCAGACCACTTTATAATGCATTCCAATAAGAATCTCATGTAATTCACCTAATAATTGACTTGAATCGAATTCAAGTATTTCTTAATCCTGTACACTCAACCTCTAAGCTGTTCATTTAATCAGCAAGATAAAATACACTGTTTAAGATAGTGGATAAAATTCATGATTAAAATCGTTGATTTAAAACACTGGATTAGAATACATGATGAAATTGAATATTTAAGTACGGGATTACAGCCCTTAATTAAGTGAACTACTTAAGATTCTGAATTACAGCACTTTTATTAATTGGAAATTATTCAGATACTGATTACGTCACTCTATTAGTGAACTACTTATGATAGAGGATTAGAACCCAAGGCTAAATAGCCGAGTGGCACACGTAAGCTCTCTACTCCTCCAAACACCCAACACGCTAAAGCCTACACCATTTGACTAAGCAGTCCCAAGGTTTGTGGTCAGCCAACACCTTCTAACTGTAGGTCTGGCTTATGTTTCCTTGTGTTGAGGAGCTAAGCGACATACTATTTTAACTTCTGTCTAAACATCACTTTCATCACAATAATATCTATGAACAACTATAAATTTCCTTTTATATCTACATATATATATATATATATATATATATATATATATATATATATATATATATATATATATATATATATATATATGTATTCGTGAAAAACTGTGAACTGATAGACTGATTGAGCAGTGTAGGTGATGGCGTGTCAGTCAAGTTTAGTCCAAAAATTACTTGAGATTTTGTTATTTTCATTTTCCTCAATTGCCTAATTTCCTAAAAGCGAGTTTGCTTATTACAATATTTGCATATTGTAATAAAATTATTATAATTATATTTCTAATAAGGACGCTTTAAAAACTCAAAAGGCAGAAGGCAGAGGTATGTGTGTATGAGTATTCAACTAGTTGTATTCACCTAGCTCTATTCACCTAGTTGTATTCACCAATTTGTTCCTACAGGACAGAATATTTTTCGTCTTGTACCGTGCCTTTTCAACCGGCTGTTCTCTAAAGTATTTACTACTGAACTAATCTATCATATCTACTTGGCCAACTATTGACCGTCAACACGATTCAACTAACAACAGGTGTCCCAGATACCTGTTTACTAGTAGGTGAATAAAGGCCTTAGGTGAAAAGAAACGCTTTCCAAACTCTTTGGTTCTGCCGCAGTGATCGAACACGCGATCTTCGGTTGTGATCCTACGACATAGCCTACTGCGCTACAAGACTCACTGTGTGTGTGTGTGTGTGTGTGTGTGTGTGTGTGTGTGTGTGTGTGTGTGTGTGTGTGTGTGTGTGTGTGTGTGTGTGACAGGGGAGGGGAGGACAGGGTGTATGTCGCGGGCTTCACAGTTCGTGCACGATATAAGGCCAAGAGCGGCAATAAATAATAATTGGCCGTGTGGACTGCAGAAACACACACACACACACACACACACACACACACACACACACACACACACACACACACACACACACACACACACACACACACACACACTTATTAACATGGAAGACCTGACATGCAAAGCCCAAGACGGGGAGCAGCGCCGAACGGCTTCTTTTATGCAACGATTTCGGTGAATGCTAATTTTATGTTCCTCGCTCGCTGAGTATTTCCCAACAACGTTAAGGGCCGTAAGAACTAGACGTTAAACAGGGCACCACGCAGGTAAGTGATACCTAGGCAACATGACACCAATGCTAAGCAACACTTTGTAAATAAATAATCCAGTGGTTTTTTTTTTGGCTGCAGCTACGAAAGATTGGTAATAAGATTCCTGATGTCCTTCGTATCACAATTGACTTCAATAATTTCGTTAATACGCTTGTTCAGAGCCATGGTAAGGTAATTAGACTCGCCTATTTTGGTTTGCGGGCTCATAAACCAGTCAGGAGTAAGAGGTGTGAGATTTAAAGCCTCTGGCAACCAATGATTCATCGACAGATTTGCAGTTGCCTATTGATGGCAAGATCAGAGGTCGTTTTTAAGGGGTTGCTTCCTCCTTCTCTTCCTCATTATCTATAATCTCCATTTCTGGAATATTGATTAATGTAGAGGTCCCAATATAATTGAATCGACTTGAGAATGGTCCAGGACGGACTGAAACGTCGTCGTCCCTTCACCTTCTAGTGTGTGGTCTGGTCAACATACTTTAGCCACGTTATTGTGACTCATCGCCTTCCTATATAATTGTTCTTATGATGTTACTCTTATTTATCAGTGTAATTATTTACACACAAATCACTCTAGTGTGATATATCATAAAGAAAATCAACTGGAGCTCTGAAGTGACCCCAATTTGAACCCTGTCAGACAAGTCAGGGTGGTCCAGTGGTTAGCGTCAGCGGCGGGGATTCTTTCGGCCGAGGGTTCGAGTCACCTCAACGCTCCAGTTGGTTTTCTCATTGTAATTAATTATTCATGATATATCTGTAGTTTTATTAAGAATTATAATTTATGTATTGACCATAGCAAACAATGAGACGTGAAGATAGAAAATGAGAATTAAACCTCATATTCCAGGAAAGAAGAGGTAAAGTACATATGATCATGCCATACAAGATATTATGTTATTGTGGCATGATATGAATTTGGAATGAGTGGGAATTGATCAAAGTACACATAGCATGGGGATGTCCAAGACGAGGAGATACACTTAAGAATCTCTTCAGAATCGGAGATAATGGCAAAAAAGAAACCATAGGAGGGAAGGAGGTCGGAGTGACCTCAATACATATATCTAAATCTAAATTCGCTTTGACAAAATGCAATGTAAAACAGTGTCGTTATAATAAACCATTCATCACATTTTTATGTAAAACTAATAGGTAGTACATAAAAATATATAATACACATATAGGACGAAATTGTACAAAATAATTTGTTATTATATTTGTCTAGTTGTACTCACCTAACAGTATTTGCCGAGCATGGGCCACGGTTTTTGGGTCCCGCCTCTTAACTCTTAATCAACTGATGTATAGGTACCATAGCCTATTGGGCTCTATCATATCAAAACTTAAAGCTGTGTACGGAGTCTGCATGCACCGCTTCACTTTTTAGCACATTCTACTTGTCCACTACTTAAGTACTGAGTATTTTCTAAGTGGTAATCATGTGTCTCCTGTTTAGCAATTCTAGCAGTTTTCAGTGACGTTTTATATCATACTTAGTTGCCAGTGCAAAGCTTCTGCTGCTCGTCAGAGTATCTATGGTGATATCTGGTCCACAGCCTTAGTCGGGTCTAGCTTCATCAGGTGCCGTTTGTAGCTTTATCTGTAGGTATCTCAAAGTCCTCTAGCGTTGCTTGGCTTGGCTCCATCCCCTTTGCTCGGGGGCTTATCCTTTGCTCTATTGCAAAGACCTCCTGGAACCTTCTGTTGATCTCTTTCACACACTTCTCTGCTGTTCTCAGTGAAAGAAGTCTGTCATACTCTCAGTTTCACCACTTGATCCTTAAGTGTTGTTATCCTCCTAATATGACTGTGAAGCAATTTGGGCTGGTTTATTTCTTTGTCTGCAATGTTATTTTAAATTGTGACCACTTAGTATGCTTAAGATATGTTTGGTATGAGAGCAGCAAGTCAAATATCACGAGGTTTGGGCCAAGTTGATGCTGTGTAAGATATGAGGTGATGAGGTGATTGTACCTCATTAGAATTCACAGAGCAAAATATTATGAGTAGAGAAGTTGAGTGAGAGAGAACAGAGAAATGAACACAACAGGAGACTCGATATTAATCTTGGAGAGTGTAAAGCAGCTATAAAAATTAACTTTATGGCCATGTGGAATGTACACTAAAAAATGTTGTTTTAGAATGCAAGTAAATGTGTAGAATTGTATAGATTGCTAGTATAATAAAAGAAATTTCTTGGTAGAATGAGGTGGCAAGACTTGTCGATGACAAGAAAATGAAGTTGATGTTATGAACTGAACGAGAGGAGCAAAACGTACAGTGCCATAAGAGTAAATGTATGTGACAGGATTACAATAATGCAAAATTATAAAGGAAAATTATGAAATAGGGCAAACACTCAAAGATTTTTTTTTAGAAAATAGGAAGCCCTGTAAAACATGTGAAAATGTGTTGCAGGAAGTCTGGAAGACGGGAAAATGGGGTTGTTGAAGATTGACATATAATAAAGTTAAATTATGAATCTCAGTTAAGATGTATATGGAGATAATACTTTGAAAGTTCGATAATGCTTGTGAGAGGAGCCAATGTAAACATGCTTGAATTAATATGTTGGTGTGAAGAGAATGCAAATTCGTTCATCAACAGAGATGTCTCTGAAAGAGGTAAGCGCATTAGCGAAGATGCTTATATGTACAATAACTGCTAGTGCTTGTGACCTATAGACAGATAAGTTTAAATGTTGTGAAAAAATCACATTTTCTATGTTACAGATCCGTGTAAACACAATGTATAGGTCATTTATGAGCAAATGTTGCTTGTCGAATTTCACGATTTAGGTCTTACAGCAGAAAGTTAAACAAAAATGTTATGCAGACTAGATGAAAACTGAATTAAGATGTTTGAGAGAACACGTTAAAAAACATATGTGGACACACTTAAAGTTATGATGGTAGTGAGAGGAGGAAAGTTTGTATGGGAGGACAAAACATTTAATATGACCAAGAACTTCAGATTGAGATCAATTATATTTTTCTTTTCCAATGACATTCGTTCAGTGTTTACTGGTTCTCTGAATTTTTTTAGATATATCTAAGAATTTATTTTATATTAATTTAGAATACCATATGTTCTCCATTCGCTGCACCTTGCTGTCCTCATTGCTGTTCTCTATAATAAGCTTATGCATCGAAGCATAACAGCTCTATATATAACTTCATTATTCATCTACATACATATGCAAAGGTATTTAAGTGATGCATATATATATATATCTCCACAAGGGCGCTCATGGACATATATTTATATATCCAATTAAAATAACTAATTTAATAAGAAAAAGCTCACAATTAACATCTGGCATNGAAGACAAATATGAAGAGAAAGAACTAAATTAGAGAACCAATAGAAGAAGAGAAAGATATATAGGAAAATCAGGAGGACGATGATGAGGACGAAGACGACAAACAAACAAAACTGAAGCAAGGGAGAAGAAATAGAGCAGCATTGTCAGTTTTGCCCTCCTCTGAACGCTGAGAAAAAGGGGCCTCATTTATTTACTTATTTTTTTTACAGTCTTGAAAATTACAATCTTCCCAGCCTTTTTTCTGACGTATGTGTAAATTTTGTCATAAAACTCGATCACGTTTCTCAGGCAAGACTCTTCCTCTTCCAAATACATGCTACCATTTCGTTATCAAGTTTGCCCTCTCCAAGTGCTCCAATATTCTCAACCTGATTACGCTCTCCAGAACTTAATACACCGAAAATTTAACCAGTGACACTGGTCTCTAATTTAGTCCCTCCTCTCTCTCTCTCTCGTTTTTGGAAATTGGGGCACGTTTGCCTGAATTTGTGGATAGGAATGTCCAAGAACATTGCTACGTTCCTTTACTACATGTTCCGCGATAAGGATAAATTGAAAGATATTTCTATCCACAACTTAACTTTTAGCTTTTGTTTACTAACAAGCTTTCTATTGAAAACTATTTAACACACACAGATGCTTTACCCTTTGACCTGCGATCTGGTATTGTTTGCCTTTTTTTAATGTTCGTTACCATATCGTTCGAAACGTGGGGAATACATAACGAAACGGAATACATGGTCAGTGGATGTGCTACACAGAGCCAGTGGGCGTGCTACACAGAGCCAGTAGGCGTGCTATACAGAGCAGTGTACGTGCTACAGAGAGCCAGTGTACGTGCTACAGAGAGCCAGTGTACGTGCTACACAGAGCCAGTGTACGTGCTACACAGAGCCAGTGTACGTGCTACACAGAGCCAGTAGGCGTGCTACAGAGAGCCAGTGTACGTGCTACACATTTCCAACCAGAGTGTAAAATTTCAATAAACGTCAAAGCTTTAATCTTCCCGGTAATTATTTATAAGAACTTACAAAGTGAGTATTATGACTCGCTGCATGACTAGTTATTACCCAATAAATTGTATAACTAATTGCCAACGAACGACCAAGGCATCGGTGTTTATTTTACGTTCTCCTGAGCAATAAATTCGACACCAAGCCCTGATCCCGTTCGCAGCGCCTGTTGTTTCTCAGTTCCGCCCACTCAGGGCGTAAACAATTGGACTAACCAAACACGTGGGGTTAATTATTTCTTATGGACTGGAGAAAAAGCGCCGGCGGTGGAATACTCATTCATTCGTGAGCTAATTGGAGCAATAGTCGAGAATCTTTGCATCCGCCGCGTTAGGAAGGACATCTTAACGCCCTTGTATGACGAAGAAACTTTCAGACAATCGTCTAACGAGTAAATTGGTTCTGCCAGTAAAGAGAATTTGAACAAATCCGAATGAAAATATAAATCCAATAAACATCAGAATCGCTAGATCGCGAAGCCTGATATCCAACAGCCAATCAGCTGGGGGTTGGATACAGATCTGAGGCACTCTTACTACCACATGTAATTTGAGACCAAAACGTGAGTATATATCATGTGAGCTATCGGAAAGGTGATAGTCAAAAATGACATATAATATGTTGAGCAACAGCTCTCATGAGAAGCGATCATTGCAAGCGGGGCCTTGCAAGTAAATACTTTTGAGTATGGCCAAATTCGTGGTCTCATGGACGTGGACAAGATCACTGATAACCTGTGATATGGGACTTGACGCTGGGACCACAGCTTGTGTGGTGTGGGGTGACGCTGGGACCACACCCTGTGTCCTGAAATATAACTGTGACGAGAGGTCTGCTAGTTTTATAGCTGTATTGGGGTCTTTGCTATATTATACGTGTGGTGCTGCTCTTTCTTGCAATGTAGATAGGACTTTATCCGAATAATGAATTCCTGCTATACACTCACCTGCGCGCGCGCGCGGACGGACACACACACACACACACACACACACACACACACACACACACACACACACACACACACACACACACACACACACACACACACACACACACACACACACACACACACACAAACACCCCACGAAATTTCACGTCGGTGGGTTGCTCGAGCACTTCTTAGTTGCTATAATGTAATATTAACAAATCCTTGCGGCTGACAGTGCACACAGTATACATCCTCCAATGATAATTTCCGACGCTGGAAGTGTTTTGCTCCATCTGTTACTGTCTACCGGACCTTGATGTTAGAGAGCTGCGAGGTTATATCGAGAAGAGGGAAGACAGAGCGGGTCCGGTCACTAAAGGTCCCGGTCATTACTCCCTGCCCAAGATAACGTCACCATCCATCACTCTGCCGACGTAGGGATGAGTATCGTAAAATATCATCAGCGGCGCCTCAGCCATCAGACTCTCCACACCCGCTGCTTGCCATCAACACACTTACCACACACGTGACTTGGGTCAATCTTGACCCCGTCAGAATTGGCCCGTAGTTTCCTCTACAAGTCTCCCCTCGTTGCTGAGGTTGACGTGATAAATGTAGAGGCGGTGGCTGGGATCAATCCTGTCAACGCCACAAGTAATCCAGCCACGAATGAGTTGGTGTTGAGATGGCTGATTTCTGATCGGTCTGAAAGCTCATCGATCTTGTCATACAAACAGGGCGATCCTTCTTCCCCATCTGGGGTAGCGGAGCAACAATCAGTGGCACATCTAATAAGATCTCCACAGTCGTAGCTAGGCAGACGTGGCTGACATTCGTCCCTAGCTGATACTGGGTGCAGATAAGCAGGGTTCGAGCCTCCTCACACACACGGCGCTGGTCGTTCAAGACCTGGAAGGTCTCCTCATTACATGAATCAGAGACGTGATAAGTATTTATAGTTTTATTTACATGTATAAGCTCAATTCTCCTGAAATTATAGTACTCAGAGTAACAATTTGGTCGAAAGTACCAATGCAGAGTTATCGACCACCAGAAAGTTGACTCTTGTATTAATGAATTTGGATAAATCGGCAATATTTGTATCCACAGCATAAATATAAAACCTAACCTAAACTAACCTCTCCTAGTAATCTTAAGTCTAATACATGCTATCTTAGCCCTACTATAGAACATATAAGTTATACTAGGCCTAGGAATATTTAAGTTTGCTTTGAGTTTTAATTTTTACGAACCCTATAAAATTAATAATACAAAAGGAGTGGTATACGTTTGTGGTCCATCACTACATATTGGACCTTTAGACTAAATAGTTACAATTAACACTCTCATTTCAGGAGGATGGGTTGATGAATAGACGGCCCCAGGACCCGTCTCTGTCATTGTATAAATGTGTTGAATGTTAGACGGGCTCGTCATTGATTATTGCACTAATTCATTCATTATAACTCTCGATTCAATTTACTCCTGCTGTTTCTGCTGTTATTATAGTTATATTAATCATAATTTAATTAATAATATTATTAAAATAATAATGATAATATAATATAATAATAATATTATTATTATAATAATATTATTATTATTAATAATATTATTATTATTATTATCACAAAAAATAATTATTTGCATTATTATTATTGTTATTTTTTGCATTTTCAATGTCTTAAAGCCAGGTTCATTATTGGTGTTATCATATCAAATATAAATGAACAAGAACTATGGAAAGATGGCAAATGATAACTCCATCATCTTAATATCACAGCGTGTGAGGAACGAGTCTGCATCAACGTAAAAAAATGATAACGCATCGAAAGTCACAGAAAATCTGTCTGATTATATTACAATAACTGTAAATTTATAGAATTATCATAATTGATATGATAAACGGAAGACCCAGCTCTGATATTAACAGATTTTAATGATTTTATAGATTCAAGAGATACTATCAAGCGTGAACACACGAGCTCTTATATGATGGGTGACTTCCTTCACTCTTGATGGTTTGAAGGCTGAGGAAGAGTGGATTTTGAGGTCATTGATTTCCTTGGAGGTGTATATGCTCTCACGAATTCTTTCTTATAATTATAAAAGCAATCAGGGTCCTCCTTATCAACGCTAACTCAATTTATCCGTTTTGGACTAATGTTATCTGTAGTAAATATATCAACGGGTGCTCTCATGTTTCCCCCGATGTCACTTATCATTTCCCTGCACTTTCTGTAACTTAACACAGACACTTAATCACCCTAGAAAATGGCACAATATTAAACACATTAACAGAGAGGGAAAATGATGACTGGTTTGGCTATCATGTTGCCCAACCTCTTGGGCTGGACGGTAGAGCGACGGTCTGGCTTCAAGCAGGTCGGCGTTCAATCCCCAATCGTCCAAATGGTTGGGCACTATTCCTTTCCCCCGTCCCATCCCAAATCCGTATCCTGACCCCTTCCAAGTGCTATATAGTCATAATGGCTTGGCGCTTTCCCCTGGTAGTTATCTTTCCTTTTCTTTGTCTGTCATGTTGACGAAGTCATATGGGAACCAATGACGACTTTTGCTTACGCTTGTTATTAACAACATATAACAACAAGCCTTGGATGAAAAGTGTAATTAGCAAAATAAATAAACAGTGGAGAGCTTTTTTTCCTGTTAGTAATTGCTCGAGGACCGTCAATTTTGGAACACAATAAAGAATGTGTTTAAACAACCCAACAAAACACATTGGAAAGTAGAAAGAAACTACCACAATGGAACATCCGATCCCTTGATTGTCGTCGTCCCTCAATCAAGAACAACTACCACAGCACAAAAGCTGAAACGAGTCTCTTGAATCAATAAAGATGAGGTAATTAACTGAAGAAAGCACTCGGCTATTACGACTGTATTGCACTTGGGAGGGATATGTGGATAGAGAGTTGGGATAGGACGTACGAAAGGAATGGTGTCCAACCACATGGACGTCCATCAGGGATTGAACACCGATCTGCAAGAAGCGAGACCGTCGCTCAACCCTCCAATCGCAGTTTTCGGGCGATTATAATAACTTCATATATTATTAACAAGTTTTCAAAAAGGAAACCAGACGCAAAGATTGACAAATCGTTCATAATTTGTTCCATTCTGATCAATTCTGATCAAGCCTCTTCCTTGAAAGTAGTCGGCTAGCACCTGAGTTGGAAGTATAGTTCGACTGTCTTGTAGACAACAATATCCGAAATGTTTTCGGTGCTTTACAAAGATGAGTAAAAATGCTAATTTTCAACTCTCAAGCTAGTATATTACAGTCAAATCCGCCTTCGCATTGTGTACCTTATTTTTCAGGGATATTCCTGCGCGGGCCCCAAGTCCCTGGCTGGCCCACTATGTGTTACTTAAACACCCACTTAGTGTTACTCTCTGATTCCTTTATCTGCCTCTGTGTGTGTGTTTGTTTACGGCTGTTTGGACGCTTATCTGTATGTGCTGAAGGGTCTTTGTCTTTGACTACCTTCAGAGCTTACACAAACGCAGCAAAAAGCTCTCTGGTTACCATATGGTTGCCTGTTACTATGTTACACCCGACGACAAAGCTGCTTCTTGTAAAGTTAGCCCAGGGATTTGATGAATATCTTGACCCTGCTAATCAGGATCGGGAGCCCCCCTGAGCCATCATAAATCAACCGGAATATATCTGATTTAGACGATGGACAAACTAGCCACACTTTTAGTAGATGAGAGTCGACCTGCGCTGGGCGGCGGCAGACCACCCCAGACACAGCCCCAACACTATAAATCAGTACGATGCATGTTAGCCAGGGAAAGTGGTCGTTTGCGCCGACAAGTGCCTCCTCCTAGGTCATTTAGCCACTATACGGGCGATGCTAGATATAGAAGGTAGACTCCACCTCCTCCCTAAACCCCCTCTGTTCGTCTTCCGAGTTTTCTACTTTATGGGGACCACGATGCTATCTATCTCTTGGGGCGAGCCGTCTTCTTCCTTAATTTTTCACGGGAATTAGCAAGTTCTGCATATCTTAATCAGATTTTGTGAGTATTTGCATAACTAAGTAAAGTCTACAGAGATTTTTTATTAGATTCTTTTTTAATTTTCTTCTTTTCTTTTATTATATAATTTTATTCATAAAACAAATATTTTTATTAATTTAATGATATATATATATATATATATATATATATATATATATATATATATATATATATATATATATATATATATATAGGGGGGTACCACCTCTGGTGCAATTATAGGGACCCACATCCTCAGAGAAGGGAACACAGAGCATTCATGGAAAAGCTTGCCATTTAACTCTGAATACATAAGAGTATTCGCTTCTCCTACCACCATATTGTGTATATATATATATATATATATATATATATATATATATATATATATATATATATATATAATATATATATATATTATTTTGAGGCGATGGAGTGACTTGAACCCGCGTTCTTGTGAGTCCCAGTCACCTACCTTAACCGACTCAGCCATGATGATTCAAAACTCGACTAACCCAGAACTCTACTGAATTCACTGGAAGTTCTGGAGCCCCACACACCAGAGTGTGGTGTGTAGCAGGCTACACTCTGGTCTGCTACACGGAGGACCTCCGGATGTTGACATGTGCCTGTTGCAGACATGGGTACTGCTAAAAGAATGTCCCCTGCATGGGGGGGGGGGTCATGCACCGCTCTTCATGAAGGGGGGGTTCTCCTTATCTGATGTTGCAGCGTTGACCATGGATGGCACCAGCTATTTTCTTAACTATTGGGGTGTCCCAGCTGGATTGTGTTTTTATTTGGGACTAAGTTTTAATGCTGGGGCTGCGAAAGTCTCCCACTGAATTAAACCTCCAATAAAACCAGCATCGTGTATGACTGCCGAATCACCAGGAGGTTCTATTCGGATTCTGTTATATTAGATATAATCTATTTTTATCTTCTTTATCTTGTCTGAAAACAATTCCCAAATGCGCCTCATCTTGTAATTTAAGATATATACGACCCTTTTAAATAAATAATTCTGCGTCCTTCGTGGATTTCATTCATGGTTGTCTAGCATTAATGATGCATAATAAATGTTGCGAAATTAATGGAATTGCTTTACATATTTAATTATTTTTTATACTCCCAGTAAGCTGCAAGTTTAATATTCAGGAATTTCTTAGATATTATTTTAGGGACCATTATATTTGATATCTGTAACTGCAGAATTTCTCGAATTTTAGAGGAGCTAAAAAAAAATAAAGCACCTCTTCAAACGTTTTATTAACTAAGAAATCTATGTAAATTGAAGATAACCACCCTAATTCAGTTTAATTTACCGTGATTTATATAAAGATGAGAACCCATTAAGTACTGATAGTGAAGTTTGGGAAGCTGATCTCATTAAAGGCCGGTAACACTGAGAGATAACCCATAAATATGCATTTTAGACGTGGGAGAAATAAATCCTTGTTTTTGTGTTGTCTCCTCGAGAGATGATGCGACCTGCTGATTGCTCTACTTTGTGGGACGTGGAGCTCCACGCTCCTAATCTGATGCATTTAGAGGCATGTCCTTATGTGTTGAGGTTGGAGTAGTCTCATCGGAGCTTATTTGTGACTTCGTGACTACGTCATCATATTGTATACCACAAGGCACTGTCCATGCCACCATATTGTATACCACATGGCACTGTCCACGCCACCATATTGTATACCACATGGCACTGTCTACGTCACCGTACTGCATACCACATGGCACTGTCCACGCCACCACACTACATACCACATAACACTGACTATGCCACGACATTACATAGCTCATAACACTGACTATGTCACGATACTGCATAGATTTAATGAAATAAATATGGCAAAAATAACTTTCTGAACAAACAGTTTCTTGTAATTTTTACTTCCTGGAGAAGTATTTGCAGCACTCTAATAACATCTTCAGAAGTGCAGTGTGCTTCGTGAAAGCCATGTACAACAATGAGAGGAATCTCCCTATTTTAGAAACCGAGTTATATAAATGGCTTTCAAAGCAATGTGATTTTTTTTTAGCGGAGGAATATCGAGCACGCAGGGAAGGAAGGAGTATGCCTTCTACCAAGACAGTTTTAAAACAAGCAGTCGAACCCGGGGCGGGAAAGGGCACCTAGAGGTACAGAAAGCTACGCTAACCGTCTTAGAACCAGGAGTATGCTCCAGGAGAGGAACGAGTTCACTGGCAAGACGGCAGTATAAGAGTTTATGGCGCAGTGGGCTCATATCAACAGTGGTAAAGCTTCAATCTGGTTGAAGTGAAGAACAATTCAGAAGCAGATAATATGGCCTCCAGTTCCGGAACACAGAAGGGGGATAGTTCACACAAAAGGTGGAGATTATTCTTCTTTGGTGACATATTTTAATTATCACACTATCACTATGCTAGGGAGTGGGAGAGACTGAGTAAAATGGCAGGTCTGGTGGAGGGTAGCAAGCCATGTACTCGCCTAGTTGTACTCACCATGTGTTGATGCTGGCGTGTCAGGGATAGAAATACCCTTGCAACACACCACCTGCAGGCTCTCTCCGTCTCACCAGTGAAGGAACCATTGTCGTCGGGAGTCACACATACCGGTATAGTTCAGTGCCTCATGGTTAAGTCATTAGTGTCAAAATAATGCAGTTTGAAACCTTGAATAGTACATCGCTAAACGGTGAGTACATCGGTGAATCTTGAATAGCACATCGATGAATAGTCATCTTGAATAGTACATCGATGAATAGTCATCTTGAATAGTACATCGATGAATAGTCATCTTGAATAGTACATCGATGAATAGTCATCTTGAATAGTACATCGCATTTTGATTTATAAATCTGCAACTACCAAAAGATAATTTGATATAAATCATGCGGCTCGCAAGATTTGCATTATATTTATATTGCAGTCCCGTTATTTATACGTGAGCCTTCGGTGTACCTGTTTGTGTACTCACCTAGTTACGCTTGCGGGGCTGAGCTTCAGCTCTTTCATCCCGCCTCTCATCTGTCAATCAACTGGTGTACAGATTCCTAATCCTACTGGGCTCTATCATATCTACATTTGAAACTGTGTATGGAGTCAGCCTCCACCACATCACTGCGTAATGCATTCCATTCCGTGTGTGTGTGTGTGTGTGTGTGTGTGTGTGTGTGTGTGTGTGTGTGTGTGTGTGTGTGTGTGTGTGTGTGTGTGTGTGTGGTGCGCCTCTTGAAAACTGTTTTCACAAATCACTCTCATGCTACGCAGTGCTTTGCATGTTGAAATTAAAAGACCCAGCGTGTTGGCTAAATGTTTGTGAGCTCTGACAAATTTCCAACCCCGTCCCCCCCCCCCAGATACAACCACATTGCGCATATTTACATACGAATTATTCATCTCGTGGGTCATTATACGCAGGTCGACAGCCCTCGTGACTCTTCAACCCATAAAACCGCGTCTTGAGCATACAACGAAACTCTTCGCTACTGCCTTCTGTTAAAAAAAAATCATGCGTGTGTAATATTTAGAAATATTCGAGGAAACTGGTGTAGTAATTCCTAGATGCGCAGCATGTACACTTCCTGTCCTCCAAGCTGCACCTGGGACCGGTGCTGTAACATACACAGTACAGTGGTCACACTGTAACATAAACAATTGGCGTAACATACTTATCACAAACATAAGCAATTCAATAACAAAAGCAAGTCATCCCATATATCGTTATAACAACAATCATTAGCAATATAATTTTAATATATTGATTAACCAATACATAGTAATATTTGACATAATCAGATAAAATTACAATAATCTGCAACGAGTGATTTGTTGGTTACTATATACTTATCTGCAAAGCTCGTTACAATATTACCTATTGTGAGCTGCTAACAGTCTGGATCTTTACTGACACTTTACTGTACAGAATGATGACCAAACACAACTCAGAAAATGGAGGAACGACGACGACGTTTCGGTCCGTTCTGGACCATTATCGAGTCGTGAGGACCATTATCGTGCATATATGGACCGTCCTGGACCGTACCCTATCCTGGTTACGGTCTCTTTGTATCGTAACCACTTCCAAGCACAAGATTTTCTCTCTTTCTCTCTCTCTCTTTCTCTCTCTCTCTTTCTCTCTCTTTTTTTTCTCTCTCTCTTTCTCTCTCTTTTTTTTTTCTCTCTCTCTGTCTGTCTCTCTCTCTCTCTCTCTCTCTCTCTCTCTCTCTCTCTCTCTCTCTCTCTCTCTCTCTCTCTCTCTCTCTCTCTCGATACCTTAAAGTATTCATTGCTGACTGTTTGCTCTCAGGGCTGTACAGCCTCTAGCCCTTTTCTCATGACCTCACACTTATAACCTCAGCATGACGACTCTCGCCATGAGTGTTTGTAAAGTTCAATGTACATTCGTCTGAGTGCTTGCAATCAAATTTGGTGTTTTGAGTTTCGCAAGAGATGGGTTTCTGTATTGCAGCGACGGGTCAAAAGTCGCAGAGAGCGTGGGTTGTGTGAGGGTCGCTTCTCCGCCTCTGGCCACGTCAGGCACTTCTCATGGAAAAAAAATTGCCATGTGATAAATTTTGTTCAAATAGTCGTGTTTGCTTTAACTCTCCGTGTGACTAGCAGGGTGGCCGCTTGCTGGGTGGCAGAGTGTAATGCAAGCTGCCACTTTATGGTTGCTGGGTGGCAGAGTGTGATGCAAGCTGCCACTTTATGGTTGCTGGGTGGCAGAGTATGATGCAAGCTGCCACTTTATGGTTGCTGGGTGGCAGAGTGTGATGCAAGCTGCCACTTTATGGTTGCTGGGTGGCAGAGTATGAGGCAAGCTGCCACTTTATGGTTGCTGGGTGTAGAGTATGATGCAACCGCCACTTCATGGTTACTGGATGGCAGAGTATGATGCAAGCTGCCACTTTATGGTTGCTGGATGGCAGAGTATGATGTAAGCTGCCACTTCATGGTTGCTGGATGGCAGAGTATGATGCAACCTGCCATTTGTGTACTACGGTCTGGTATGCATTGCTCATGTAGTTACTGGATCTTGAGAGCTTCTGTTGAGCCCTCCTTCATATGCAAATTAGCGACGTTGCACACAGCTGCAGTCAGGTAATGGTAATATAATTATAATCATGATAGCTGAGAAAATATTGATTTGCATCACTGTTCTTTAAAATTTACGAACGTGTCTGTTTAGACGGACGCAGCCCGAGCAAGCATGGTCGTAAACGAGCAGGGGCCATGAACGACCTGGTTGGGCTTCAACGTTCATTAACAATCAAATAAATACGGTCAGAGCCATTATGTTCAGGGCAGGAGGCACTAAGAGTATCTTTTGTGGACACTGAAGTGATTGCTGAATCCTTATCCTAACCTAGAATCATGACCCAGAATCCTGACCCAGAACTCTTACCTAGAATCCTGATCAAAATCTTATCTCAGATTCATAAATTGAATCGAAGTTCCATGTCATATTTCACTTTAAAGAATTATATAACAAGTCGTAAGAAAACCGAAAAGACTTTTGATGGCTGACAACAAGTAATTGTCAAATCAATATCCATGAATTAAAAAATAATTGTATTTAACTTTTGGCCTGTTTAATATTGGTGTAAGGGAAAATTAATAGAGCATTTTGTGGGGCAGGGAGTATTGCTTAGATTTTAGAGGATAAGAGATTTGTAAAGCAAGATGACCTATACAAGGAACAATGTTGAGTCAATTATCAGGACACGTGAGTCAAGGTGTCCTTTTTGTAATTAATTTATATTATAATATCAAAGGACTTCCCACTATCGACGTCAGGCTAACAGGATGGTATAGCTGGTAGTGAGGGATCTGTCCCCGGGTAGAGGGTATCAGCACCAGCTGGCCGCTCTCATCGCAGGGTGGAAGGTTCCTGTCTGACGGATATATGAGCACTAACTTGGGTACGGGGCGTCGCTCGAGGGGGCAGAGTCCTGCACCTCTGCAGTATACATTATAACCCTTCACTGTGACCATTTCCACTACACACACATCCATATCACTGTACTTATCTTCACTACACACTGTCTACATCACTATAACGATGCACAATGTATCACGACCATCATCGCTGCAACAATCGTCAAAAACACACGATCATTATCACTAACACTATCTTCAATTCAGAATGTNACACCTGCACCTCAAGCAGCTGGAGGCTGATTGGTCCTCTGTTGGTAGTTTTACCAAGATATTTACAGCTAAGCCAAGACACGTACACTACGTCTTTCTTGGATTAGAAGCCTTTCCTCGCTATATCAGAGCGCTAATGTTCTTCCAGACATTTGGTGTTGAAATTTTCTTTTGTTTCCAGTATGCATATCGCTTCAGTTGTTAAATGTATATGGTATGTTTTAGTCTACTCTGATGTAGTGTTAAGTGTTTATGTATGAAGTTTACTCGTTCTTATTGAAGCACTTTGATATCATCAATAATTCATGTGTCGTTTGAATTTAGAATTATTGTAAATAAATCCATTTGTTTCCGACAATATACCAGGTTCCCCACAATATTCAGTTTGTATTTTCTAAACAAAAACTGATGTATTTGGAGGACAATAGTAGAAAACTATATTTTAATCCTAATGAAATGAAAGTAATGGTTATTTTATGCGAAAAAATCAAAACCTCATTAATATTATTAAGGTTATAAGATATATTAGTCCAACTAATGGCATGTATTCATCAATTACTGTGCACTCAAGAGGTTGGCTGCGCGCTGAATAATTAACTCGGGTAATAATTTACTGATCGCGGTTGATACCATTGTCTGATACGGTCTAATCATTGCCATCTGAAAGGCTCATGAATGTGGGGTGCTATTTATGGCGCTCAGCGCCTCTGGCGACTTTCCTAGAAGACACTGAAATTAATACCTTGCTTAGTGCAGGCAATGTGCGCCTGTTTGGGGTGTTTCAGACCGTCCTGTTTATATGATACTAATGAACTGGTTCTCATATGCTTATGCTCTTAATGAATGATACTCCGGTTATCTGAACATGATGCTGCAGCTTCTTTGATTCAAATAATCCTCTTTTTGTAGCCGAATGCACAAAGAAATCTTATCAACGTGATGTATCAACGAGTAACCAGTATCGTTCATGGGATTGCTTTGTGCATTTGAAGAGAGCGATGAGGGAAGACTTATACCACACCAGAGGAATGCACGCAGGTAATGTGGGCTAAAGTTGATTTAGGATTTGCTCGATACCTTAAGATTTTCTTGTGGATTCAGGTAAATCCTGGGCAACATTTATTTTAGCATTTCGTGGTTTATTGGTTTAAGGTGTGCGCTTAGGAGTACCCATAGTACAAGTTCGGATCCTCCACATGTCTTCAATAGATTTCCTGAATTCATTATTCATTTTGTTTGGAACAGGAAGGCTGCGTACATATATATATATATATATATATATATATATATATATATATATATATATATATATATATATATATATATATATATATATATATATATATATATATATACTTTAGACTTGTATCGAGGCCCTTCCCCTCCCCCCAGGGTTGAACTAATGACCCTCCCCAGGATGCAACCCCCCCACAACAATTGCCTCACTTCCGGGAACCTATTTACAGTTAGGTCGACCGAGGCATTAGGTAAAACAAAACATCCCCAATCATTTATGTCCCCGTTCGGAAACGAACCCGGGGTTACTTTAGATTGTGAGCTAAGAACGAAGCTAGTATCTATCGTTAAGAGTCCCTCGTTGAATAGATCGCCTATAAACAATGATGTTGCATTCACTTAAAGATGTTGCATTGTGGAAATAATTTCTGAAAAATACAAATGCAAAGAAACAATTTGTTGAAACTATCAAATAAAGATGGAACTCGTAACAACGGAATCATAAAACAAACGATAATCTAAAATCTGCACTTGAAAACATTACGAGGAAATTGACCTTTCGTAATTTCCTAAATTTTTGTTTTCTTATTAGTTCCGCGACTCGTTAAAAAGTTTTCTCAAAGAATGTGGAACAAAGACACAAGTCACTTGTACCTCAAGACATGTTGAAATTACTGTTAAATACTTGGCCGTGACAGGTAGCCTCAATTACCGCCTCGTCTTCCTCTTTACATTTGTTAATTATTCTCTCACGGAATAATGTATTTATTTTTTTTCACCTAAGACGTGAGTTTTAATTTATACAATGCTAACCAGTATATATACATTTTATTCTGTCCTTCATGGACAGGGTTAGAGATTTGTTAGATAATGTGTAGTGTAGTGAGTTATTCAGCACTCATCCACAGTTGAATTGAGCGTTTTGCAATGCTAACAAGCATTCCTACATTTTCGTCAGTCTTACTAAACAGGCTTAGAGATCCGTGGGTGCTTGCGTGACTGCTTCGTGAATCTGACCCCAGATTTTCCCATCACTGAAATATAAGAAAAACTGTTCAAAAACGAAATGAAAAACAATATGGAAAAGTGGATCATTGAGCACTCAACCACAGGTGTTAGTAGGTCTTTAACAATAATAACCAGAGTATATGCATTTTCGTTCGTACTTCGTCGACAGAGTCGTACTTCTCGTGCTTCCACCGTGTTGAATCTTGATGAATCTTGTTATTGTAAATGTTCGGTGAATCCTGGCTCACCGGGACCAGGACTCGACAAGCATTTACTCTTCAATTCACAAACCTGTACATCTTTTCTAATTCTTTGGTGGCTTTGTTTACATGTATTAAAGTTTACGAGCATCGAAACTTGCCAGTCAAATGTTATTAAAGTTATAAACAACCTGCTAGTGCTCCGGAGCTCATAAAACTCCTTAATAAACGTAAACCAAGCTGCCAAACACTGGTAACAGATGTTCAGGTTTCTGATTAGATGCGTAAATGTTTGTTGATTCGTGGCCCTGGGTATTTAGATTCTCCTTACACGTCTCGGCCAACCCGTTATCTTGAGATGATTTCGGTGCTTAGTGTCTCCGCGGCCCGTTCCTAGACCAGTCATCTTGTTTGTTACACACCCAAGAAGCAGCCCGTAGCAGCTGTCTAACATCCCGGTACCTATTTACTGCTAGGTAACAGGTGCATCAGGGTGAAAGAAACTCTGCCCAAATGTTTCAGCCTCCACCGGGGGAGCCCGGAACCTCAGGACTACAAATCCGAAGCGCTGCCCATTCAGCTGTCAGGCCCCGTGTGCATGCTAAACGTTTAATTCTTCTCCAGTTTGGCAATGCCTCACAAAATATCTTATGTCGTGATCAGGACACCTCCGTAAATGTTATTGACCCATCAGGGTTAAGGTCGCTACCATTATGACTGTAATCGTGTATCAGACTTCCAGGTTCAGGAAGCAGTCTAGTAGCACACGTTTCGACTTTCTCTTTCTCTCACGTTTCGACTTATTCCTTGAACTATTTGTTGAAAAAACAATTTGGTTACATATGCTCGTACTGGCCAGGCGTAGGTTGCTTCCAACGGCCTAAACAAATTTTTTGTTAATGCTTCCGCAGGTTACAACATTTTTTTTGCCAGCTCTAAGTATTCCGCATACAAGCTGAAGGTTATGTCTGCATCTTGATTTTATTATCCTTTCCAGATTCGAGTGATTGTCTTCCATTCATCTCGGATTGTGTCTGTGTTTTTCTAATCTCAGCCTCCAATCATACAACCTTGCAGTTTCTGAGATTTAAGTCAATCTGATACTTTTTATACTGGCTTCCAAGTTTGTATAGGTTTTCCTGTAGTATTCTGAAATTCTTGTCTGTTCAGATTTGTTTCAGCGTTTTTTCATCGTCTATAAAGATATACATATATCAGCATACTTCCTAAGTTACTGTTATATATATATATATAGGTCGCAGCACAGATCTGCATGGTACTTTGCCTCTTACTTCCCTCCAATCTCATCTCTTCCCCTCGCACTATTAATCTATGCCATTTATCGTTTTTAAATTGTCTGAAGATTATACATGATACGCCTGTGAAGAATGCTGTCGAGGATTTTATGGCAGTCATGGAAGATGCAGCCATCCATCACTTAACAGTGTAATTATCGTCGTGTTGACATAAGACTGCAGCAAGTTCTTTGCAAAGGACTTTCATCTCGTTGAAGAATGTTGATACTCTATTGCCAAATGTATTCTCACTAGATATTCCTCTAGCTCTCTCTCTAGATTAATTAACTTTGAATCTTTCATGGCATTTTGTCAACGTTTCTGCCATGTAGTTTAGTGCCTCTGGATGACGTCCTTTTATTTATAAACATTGCTATGACATTAATTGTCTGACAGATCATGTCTCGTGAAGCTTTGTTGATTATCGTCGGAGATTTGTTCAGAGACTTGGCGTCATATTTTATTATCCACAGAGAGACTTTGTCAAGTGTTATCATCTTTACTATGTCCAGAGACTCTGAACATTTGGAGACAATGTATGTTGCCTTCTAACATCTTTAACCTGTCATTTTTATTATGATTTTCATGTCAGTTTAATACAAAAATATCCTTGTGTAATTGTGCGTGTGTATATTTACGTGCGCATGTGTTAGTCAAGGTGTGCTTGTGCGTGCGTGTGCGTGTACGAATATGGGCGAGTGAGCGTGTGTGTGTGTTGAAAATGGTTCCTACGCGTTCATGTGTGCACGAGTGTGTACGTTCTCGCGTTTGTGTATATGTAGGAATCCGCATGTGCACATTTTTGCAATTTATCTGAATTACTCTCTCTCTCAATATATGATTACTTCAGAGTTAACCATCACTGATTCTGTTGAGAGTTTCGGTGACGATGTCTTCAACACCATCATTCTTATCAACGTGCATCCAACACCACCATCCTTATCAACATACATCCAACACCATCATCCTTAAATGATTTTAAGTATTTTTATATCAACATCATTATCGTTGCCAGCTCAATCACTCCCTTCAATCTTCTTCAGATATCATTAATATATGATTTTTTATTTAACTTCTCCTTTTGGTCAACATTCTCCTTAATAAGATCGTACAAGATATATATACTATGAAGTTGTTAAACCGCTTGTTAATCACCACCAAATAATCAGCTAAATCGTCTGTAATTACTCGAAACTTTGCATAAAGTTTCAATATTTTGTAAGGTTTTATCACAGCTCAGTTTTTACCTAACGTCATATTACTCTCAATATTATCAGGTTCTGCAACTTCACCTGTCCTAGTTAAAAAAAATATTTTGAACCGTGCTTGCCGGCTTGCCAAGACGTTAAGCCGCCAAAGCAGACAGCATCTCATAACCCTTTAAACTTATAATGCCCCTTAAGAAAAGATAAAATAGGTAGCGAAACATAACAAAGTCATTTCGTTCCCACGAATGTTCCCTTTTTTTCAGAATTAGATGCAATTTAAAAATATACTTCATTATTCCTTATTTCAAGTAAGACATTTTATATTATTGTATATGAATGCAAATTATGGTCTAAATTGGAATACATGTCTTTGAGTACCCGTGTGTCTGGTGAGGGTATCATAACTATCCATACTGATGGTGGCCGCCCTTGTTAAGATGTTTGGTCGCTGGCCTTGAGTTTCAAGTTAATTGCTGGTTACAATCTCAGGCAAGAGCGGTCTCTACATGGTCCAGTGACTTTTACCACACTTTGCGCGCCCATGTGTGACTGAATTACAAATCGTTGTGGAGGGTAAACCACAAGATCGAAGTCACAATAAATCCGTGTTTTTAGAGGGGCAGTGATTTTACAATGGATTAAAAACACATCCGGAAGCAATGGATCATTGTATCCAAGTGCGGTTGTTTGTTTAAATAAGTTAATGGTAGTAGGAACAGTTTGTGGTGCGGATGTGAAGTGACGGAGTTAAGCTATTGTTAAAAGTATGCAAGTTAGTATACTATTTTGTATCATTTGTTAAACTAGCGAATGTTTAATATTCTATGTTTAATACTTGATATTCAAACCGTATATTAATATGTTTGAGCAAACACATTTGTCTTAAATTTAAAAACAATAGTGCCTAATTATGTTACACAATACTTAAATAAATATTTATCATGGATCAATCTGGACATGCCTTTTAATTATCTTAAATTTATTCGACTTTGAAGACTGAACAAATCCCGCTGGACCAAACAGGTTTCATACAATTTATTTCCAAATCTTGTCTGATACTCAACGCCGAACACACTTTAATTTATCAATATATTTTCTCAGATATGGTAATCAAAACAGCATGCAATATTAAAAAATATACATATGCTAAAGAATTATAGTGAGAATGGCTTCCTCAAATCAAAACTCGACAAATTTATCTTCAGAAATCTATTATTATATTATTGTAATCTATTGTATAGCCTCGGCGCTCTCCTTACCTTACTTAGAACTTTCATAAGCATACATTATGAATGTTTTTTTATACAATAGTTTGCCTCCTCAATTTTTTTCCATTTTATATATATATATATATATATATATATATATATATATATATATATATATATATATATATATATATATATATATTATGTTTACATTAATAAAACTCATCTATTGTTATAACCAATTAACAAAAAAAATTAATTTTAGTTTTATTCTCATCACTCGTTTATTGTTGTAACTTTTCTTCCCGGTTAAATAAAATCAGCAAATGTTAATCATGTGCAGCACAGAGCACTGTCAATGTCATGAATGTAGATGAATAAGAGGATTGTCCTCACGCACTCAACTTGTATCACTGGGAATTCTAACGCATGTATATATAGAACGACGTTTTTAGTGCCCGGATGTCCAATTTTCACGGCTTATTAATATATAGCCGTCTGAAACGACGTGATTTAATTTTTAAGGGAGTCTTAGATGGGAATAATAACAAACGCTGGAATTATGTTCAGGACTAGCGTTTACTTGCTGGCTTATTAGTACGCTATTGTGTTCGGCGTATTAACCCTCCTTCGGTTTATAGGCTCTAACATCAAATTAAATCCTGGCACAAAAAATGTTATTATAAATTTCCCCCCTAGAAAGAGAGATGGTAGCTTCCATGTTTAAACAATTGCATTTATTTTCTCTCTTTTTTGTGATATCAGGAACATTACGGTTTCGTCCCCCCCCCCCCCCGCACACACACACACACTGCAAAATATATATAGTAACCCTGTCCAATATAAACACTCTAACTCATATGAATATCTTCATTAAACTTAGCCTATACACTGGAATGTATAATGAGGACGTCTTAGTCCTCACTAGATATGTGCTCGAATCAATGACAACTCTACGATATTGACTTTTTCACCATTTTCGTATATGATTAGTGTCCACTTAAAACACAATGACTATGTAAATTTTTATTTATATATGCAATTTACGTCCAACAGAGCAGTGTCAACTCTTTTCTACAATACTCAACAAATAAGTGCTGCTAGGCCTTAGTGATGGACAAGGTTCTGGGTTGTCGTGACTCTTAAAATAGATAAATTAACGATGCTTAGTGCCTATTTAGGTCGCCACTAATGGTCCATGAAATCTCGCCATCGAGTTTTAGTTTGGGCATAATCTCCGTTTGTTTTGCTCATCATCTCCACTAGGGAATGTCCGCGAGGTTTCCACTCACAAGACAGCCCTTATACCTTGCTACCTTCTCACATACACAATAGCACTGAGTTCACCTCCACACCAGACTAACACACTTCTTAGCAATAGGGTATAAAGACTACTGGAGCACTAAAATAATTTACCATATCTGGTGACCTCTAACAGCAATTACAGCCCCGTTCCTGTGCCAAGTAAATCGACTACGGGCTCACCGTAGCCCGTGCTTACTTGGAACGTTTTGTAATGAGTAGATGAGTCTAAAACAACAACAACTTATCCCAACCACTAATTTAATCCTGCAGACTTACACAAGGCCACTACAACAGCTCCTTAAGATGCAAACTTTCAGTGAAGATCAAACTTCTCACTTGTTGACGAAGTTCTCTTCAGAAATAGCTCCAGTCTCTGCTAAATATTCCGAGAGCGTCGTCAGCAGGCGACCTTCGAACCTCCAGAAACAGTGCCGGAGCCAGCTGTTGTCCCAGCGGCAGCCAGAGAGCGGGCGACCCACAGACCAATGCAATCCGAATTTTACCCTAAATGGGTGACCTGTATTATGTGTTTCTAGTTTTGCTCTTGATACTAACATCGCGACCCCTCTCCGAGAGACTGATAATTTGTATACATGAACATATTCACAGTAGTTTGAGAGATTGTTATTACGTTTGGCTGTATTTCCCTTCATATATATAAATAACATAAATTTCAGATTCTAGTAAATATCAAAAGCAATAGAAAATTGCCTTTTTAAAAAGCTGAATATTTGTATATGAGTTTCTGTAAACAGTTTAATTACACACATTCTTTCTTATTGACATGAACGACAAACACGGTCACTAACCTTCAGGTAGGATTTTGATCCTTGATTATTTGGCTTCAGGAGTAAATCCATTATATGCATAATTAGTGAGTTCCCACACTAGTGCTACACAGGTTTAAGGTGATCCAAGGGAAGGCAGCGCTCTTTGCTTCTAACAAAGTCAGAAGTCTCCACGTGGGGGAAGAACAAACGTTAAAATGTCTTAATTAATGCCATTATAGTTCTAAGAGAGAGAATGTCTGTCTGTTCGAGGTTGGAAGCCAGACGTTTCCGGTTGGCCTCACACAATTTATATGGTGAATTGTGATTGTATGGTGAGTGATTGTATGGTTGTGTGTGTGTGTGTGTGTGTGTGTGTGTGTGTGTGTGTGTGTGTGTGTGTGTGTGTGTGTGTGTGTGTGTGTGTGTGACAAAGTTGCATGAACACGCATGTTTACTCTGTATATATAGTCATAGTCAACAAGGAAAACATTGTAAATATAATTATTACCTGAACTAGTGACCGTAAAGGAAAACTCTACCTAAGATGAGCAATACAGATTCCAGAGAGCATTGAAGTGAATAATTCGAATGCTTTAAAAAGGTGGACAGGTTATTCGAACGCTATTAAAGGTTCCAGAAGTAAGTATTCTAAGAAGTCTGACTCACTGCTTGACCACAGAGCAGAAAGTCAGGACCCAAGTGTGGAACTCGTTTCTACAAATATTTTTAGGTAAGTGAATCTAGGTAAAGGTAAAGTACATGGTTGAACAAGAGCCGTAGCTCGATCTTCGAAATAAGTTTAGATGAGTACGGATAAGCGAGTATTATAAACATTCCGCTAAGAACCTGACTCACACAACACATTACGTGTGCCTTTTAAACCGGACAGTCGAAGCCTCAATAGCGTCCGATATCTCCGGGTCCTCAGAGCTCTTCACCACTAACCTGATTACCTTGCGGACACATGAACACGCCTGGGCCACCGTGCGGTCATTGCAGCCTCCATTGTGGGCACCCTATTGCTCAGAGGAGCGCAGCCAGGGTTGACAAGGATGTTAAACCACACACCCTCCTGCTTTATTCAGGCCGTTCAAGACACTATGTGCGACAGCTGTACGTGCTTGGCATGCTGGAGGAAAAGGGTGTGCTACTTTGTATAACCGACATCACACACATTAACAACTTGCATTCATGAACTGGGCTAAGTCGAATGTTTATTGAGGTAGTAAAACCAACCTCTGTAACAACACAAACTGTCCAATGTTAGAACTATTATTTGTTTGAAATGCTAAGAGGCACAATGTTGGACGTTTCGCTTTGAAAATAGTTAGAAATTCTATATTACAGAAATTTGAAATGTTAAAGTGAATTCCTTATTTCACAACTCATCTTAAAGAATTCACTAGTTTTGCCATCCAAAAGTTATTTTATGTCAAGTAGAGATTATCTATATTGATATTAAAGGTGCCGCCTTAAGCCAGAACATTGGCGTCATTGCTCGAGAAAATAAAAGTTCTTATTTAGGTAATTAAAACAGTGTAAGTAAGTTCCACTCCTTATATAAGTTCGTAACTCCGTATATAAGTTCGTAACTCCTTATATAAGTTCATATATGACTTCGATGTGTCGTGATAGAAGAAGAATTATCACGGTTTTATTAATTAATTAAGAATTATCAATTATTAAATATTTATATGACCGTGTTGTAATACGAGGTTCGGGGAAAAAAAATATTCATTGCGAAGTTTAAATGTTTAAATTCACTAAATGTTCAGTCTCCATTATACACCAAAATTTTAAATTCCTTTATGATAATTTTAATTTTAAATAATTTATTTAGTTCATTTCTCGTGAACATTTGTTGAGAGAAGATATCATATAGAGCTTGAGTAAATATAAGTTATCTTCATACAACTGACTTTAATATTTTGCTGATTGGCTTTTACAATTCAATTACAGAAAATCCAATTTATTGTATCATCAGATATCGGAGTGTCCAAATTGGTTCATCAGGAGCGGGGACGTTGATGTTATTTAAGATCAGAGATTTTGTAAATGTAGTTATCCTTATCCTAGGTGATACAAGAAATATTCTCGCAAGAATAGAATTTAAAGACGATTAAAAAAATGGAGTATATTAATATACACATTATTTAACAAAACATGGGTAATATGCATGAAATATATTTTACGAACACTAATCTTCGTAAAACGGCTCAATTCGGCTTCATCAGAGCAGGATTGAGATTGGGCCACCCTCGATCTTGCTCTGATTAAGGCGAATTGAGCCGGGAAACGTGTCCAGCATTCTGTAATTCTCCAAATGTGTTTTTCCGCATATATATAAAAGTTGTGAGGTTACCACCTCTGGTGCAAGTGTAAGGGACCCATAGTTTCGGAGAATAAAATAAAGAGTATTCAGAGAAGAAATTGTGGATTCTCACTAAACACTTTAATATTTTCTTCTCCTACCACCCCTATTCTTTTGTATATATACATATATATTTGTTTTATTTAAACTTTGTCACAAAAAAGGTACATATTCTTTGTACATATTGGGTACAAAGAAGATTATCACAAACTGTCGAGTACCTCCAGCTCCTCAGATGGCGGGCAGGAACCCTGAATGCAGTGCGCATTTCCCCTCTGTATCGCCACACTGAGGTGCTAGAAAAGGAAGCTGGCAGCTCTTGGGTCTCTTGTTGTTTCAATTACCCTAGAACCCACTTCCTTTTAGAAACTGGTGACACTCTTACCCAGGCGCCGAGTGTTTCAGAAGCAATGGGGACAAAATTGTAGTGGTGATCCAGTTCTCTGTACTTACGGGATTTGGCTGATTCCCTGATTCCCAGGTGGCAGTGCTACCTGGTTGTGCAACACTGAAGTCGATATAGGTGTTAGCCAGGGTTAATACACATGTGTAGTCCCATACCAACTGCTTGCCATTTTTCCATGTATGTGTATATATATATATATATATATATATATATATATATATATATATATATATATATATATATATGACCTCAGTGTTGCACAACCAGGTGGCGCTGCCACCCACAGGGAAGCAGCCAAATCCCGTAAGTATAGGGAACTTGATCACCACTACAATTTTGTCCCCATTGCTTCTGAGACACTCGGCGCCTGGGGTAAAAGTGCTACCAGTTTTTTTGAAGGAACTGGGCTCTAGGCTCATTGAAACAACAAGGGACCCTAGAGCTGCCAGCTTTCTTTTCCAGCGCCTCAGCGTGGCGATACAGAGAGGAAATGCGCACTGCATCCAGGGTTCCTGCCCGCCATCTGAGGAGCTGGAGGAACTCGACAACCTATGATAACCATCTTTGTAACCTATATGTAACTCCTTTTTTGTAACACAGTTCAAATAAAGCAAATATATAGTGTACATACAAAAGAATGGGGGTGGTAGGAGAAGAAAATATTAGTGTTCAGTGAGAAACCACAAGGTCTCCTCTGAATACGTTTTATTTTCTTCTCCGAGGCTATGGGTCCCCACATTGGCACCAGAGTGGTACCCTCACTTTTTAAAAAAAAAAAATATATATATATATATATATATATATATTATATATATATATATATATATATATTATATATATATAATATATATATATATATATATATATATATATATATATAGATATTATATATATTAATATATATATATTATATATATAATATTATACATATATGGCATGGCGACTTTACTCTTCGATCTCACGTCTGAGCTCATGTGAGCGTTCCCTGTGCCGGTATCCATTAGTCATCCGTGCTAATGTGCACATGAATGGCCGTGGATGATGCTCAACGATCTTCCCGAAACATTAGAACAAACGTCTTAATTGTCTGCGTTGGGCACGTCTCGTCTGCCGCCAAGCTAGCACTTACACTGGCACGGACGAGTCAAGCAATAAGGCATATCTTAAGTAAGTCTAAGAGCTAAAAATTAAATAAGAAAAATACCTTCTACTTCCGAGAATACTATTTACTCTAAAAATAATAATATTTGTTACCATTTTTTAGACCAAGACGACCAAAGAAAGAGTCCGCTAAAGATATTCAAGGAAATGTTAAATAAAGGGAATATAAGAGGAATGGCTCAGTGGTTTTTAAAGAGATTTTGTAGCAACATTGGCACCAAAAGTGGGAAGCAGCACGCCTGTGAGTGCAGCCGAGCGGAACCATACGAGGGAGATCAGCGTTGTGGGAGGGTGGCGAGGCTGACGCTGAGGAAGCTGTCCTTATGACCACTCCTGCGTTGATGTTGGCAACTACACCACCACCCACACACACACACACACACACACACACACACACACACACACACACACACACACACACACACACACACACACACACACACACACACGCACGCAAACATTCACGCACACATACACACAGTTTCATGTAAATGCACAGTAATGAAGCTAGGTGGAGGAAGCAGGAGGGCAGACACAACACACCAAATGGCAGACTGTCCTCCATGAAACAGGCAGAGAGAAGGATCTAGGCGTTGACATCACACCGAACCTGTCTCCAGAAGCTCACATGAAAAGGATATCACCTACGGCGTATGTGAAGCTGTCTAACATTAGAACTACATTTACAAATTTTTGTAAAGAATCATTTAGAACATTTTAGGGCAGTTAGAACATTTAGCATTATGGGAGACATGGTTACTACATACAAAATTCTCCGGTAATTGACATGGTAGATAGACAGGTTACTTCACACGGGTGATACTCATACAAGGGGACTCAGCTGGAAAGTGAGTACCCAAATGAGCCACAGAGAAATTAGAATTTTTTTTATGTCAGTATAGTTATCAAATGAAATGAACTAGGCAGTAGTCTAGAAAATGGCTACTAAAGTTCAATTCAGGAAAGTATAAAGTATCGTCGGGGAGGTGAAATCCTGCAAGAGTCAAATAAAGAGAAAGATATAGCGGGTGATATAACACCGAACCTGTCCCCAGAAACCCTCATCAAAAGGATATCATCAGCGGCATATGCTAGATTGGCCAACATAACAACTGCCTTTAGAAACTTGTGTAAGGAATCGTTCAGGATCTTGTTGACAACTTATGTCAGACTAATCCTGGAGTATGCAGCTCTAGCCTGGAGTCCACCCCTAGATAAACACAGGACAATGTTTGAGCAGATTCAGAGTTGCTCCAACAGACTAGTCCCAGAACGGAGAGGTATGAGCTACAAGGAAAGGCTACCGGAGCTAAACCTCATGTCCCTGAAAACAGAAGAGTAAGGGGAGATATGATAACACCTACAAAATTTCTCAGTGGAATTGACAGGGTAGACAAATATAAACTACTTAGCACGGGTGGAACACGGACAAGGGAACACAGGTGGAAAACTTAGAACCCAAACGAGCCACAGAGACATTAGAAAAATTATTTTCAGTATCTGAGTAGTTAACAAATGGAATGCATTAAGCAGTGATGTGGTGGAGGCAGACTCAATACACAGTTTCAAATGTAGATTTGATAGAGCCCAATAGACGTCAAAATCTGTACACAAGTTGATTGACAGTTGAGAGGCGTGACCAAAGAGCCAAGCTCAATCCCCGCAAGCACAACTAGGTGAGTACGCATACACACACCTTCCTGCTCTTTCCATCCTTATAGAGTTGGGGATATTTTACGATCTCCAAAAATCCATCCACGGATGGAAGCCGCCTCCCAGTTTTGGCTCCGTTACATCGACAATCATAGGTCATGCAGAAAATACAACCCAGTCTTTATTGGTCGTTAGTACATTCCTCACCTAATCGTTACATAATCCATTACTTACCACTCTGCCGTCTTATCAACAAGCGTCCGTGGGTATTCAGTCCCTTGGTCCCAGACCCGAAACTTTGTAACGACAACTTGCCTCGTTAGGCTGGCATTTGTATATTATCTTTTATTGGATATAAAAACTTTAACTGCTCTTTCAGGAATGGCAGACCGAGCCTGAGACCTCATATTGAATCATTGATCATTATCTGAACATTGAAATATATTTGAAACTAGGAATAATTGATGGAGTTTTGACTCTGCTTGTGTCTTCTCTGATGAACAGTGTTTGAGTTTGTTTATATTATTGTGTTCTTCATCCCTGCCCAAATCACTCGCACAGTCGTTCAACGGCATCATTAGCTACATGTGCAAGGTTCGTCAATATAAGAACTATCTTAATAAATTTAAACATGAGGTTGCCTTGTATTCCATATATGTCACACCATTTCCTTAATATGCCGCACCAGCCTGGAGTCCACATCTCTAGAAACACAAAGTGGTGCTGGAGAAAGGTCAGAGGTATGTCACCAGACTAGCCCAGGAACTATGAAGTAAGATTAAGGAGGATACACTAAAGACACTAAAACTCCCGCCGTTGGAACAGCGAAGACACTGAATGGAGATAAATTTTCACCACTAAAAATTTTCAGGGGTATGGAAATATTAGAAAGAATATTATTATCATCAGAACATTAAATACATGGAATGCGTTAAGAAGTTGTGGTCAAAGGAAACAACCGCAGGGGGAGGGGGTAAGTCTTATCTTAAGCTATGGGAAAAAGGGATCTCCCAGCCTGCTAAAAGGAGTCAGAAGATGTCTACTCCTGTATCCACCTGAGTATCAAAAATTAAATAAAACATATTATATAGTGAAGTGGTAGAAGCAAGTTGACCAGACCACACACTAGAAGGTGAAGAGACGACGACGTTTCGGTCCGTCCTGGACCATTCTCAAGTCGATTGATATTGACTCAATCGACTTGAGAATGGTCCAGGACGGACCGAAACGTCGTCGTCTCTTCACCTTCTAGTGTGTGGTCTGGTCAACATACTTTAGCCACGTTATTGTGACTCATCGCCTGCATATGGTAGAAGCCAACTCCACACACAGCTTCAACTATAGATATGATAGGACCCAGTGAGGCTCAGATACCTATTCACAGTCGAATATTGGTTGAGAGCCGGTTCTAAGAGGCAAAGATAATCCTCCGCAAGTTCAGCTTGTTGAGTCTATACCCATTCGAGATTCGCGCGGCAGGACAGAGACGTTTGGGTACGTATATTGCGTCTTGGTAAAGGTTAGTAGTTGGCCTACTCAGGGAGGGAGCCTTGAGTGTTGTACGATAGAAGATAGAAGTGGACTCGCCGGGTTAGAAGATCGTAGACGTTCGTTTGTAGTGTCCTGTGTGGAAGTGACACCTGCAGTGTTATGTTATGTACATATGTAATAGGTATATATAGTTAAGAGGAACACATGGTGATGGTGATTGTTTAGTGTTATTTACCCCCTTTTTCCCCTTAACATTCACTATTACAACGTTAACGAGTAAGAAGAGGTCCTAAGGCCCCCCATATAATGTTTGGTATGAAAAGAACCTGGTTACTGGCTAAGTAAGGCCGTAACAACTCTATATATCTATATATATAATTAATATATACAGTAATTTAGAAATCCCATACTGAAGAACATTAAATTTACAAATAATTTACACAAAAATTGTACAATTAAAATTGTACAATAAATTTAAATATCTATGGAATACATAGGGCACAACAAAATGAAAATATTAACTTTGAATTCTTCTCACATACACACTCGAAGCCGTGTATAGAAATGCAACCGAATTTCTTTGCAAATGCCTTGCTTCACATAATTCTTGAGTGAAGCATTTGCAAGACACCAGCTTCGGAGTTGTCCATGCAGGTTATTATCAGTTTTGGTTCAGTCCCATCAGGATGGTGACAGATGCTCTGGGCATGGTACAATCCCTTGTCCACAAACACGACCTCAAGCCTGTCGCCCTCTCTTTTGCTGCTTCTCTTGTCGGTCGCCCTCTTTCGTGCTACTTCTCTTGTCGGTCGCCCTCTTTCGTGCTACTTCTCTTGTCGGTCGCCCTTTCTTTTGCTGCTTCTCTTGTCGGTTGCCCTCTTTTGCTGCTTCTCTTGTCGATCGCCCTCTCTTTTGCTGCTTCTCTTGTCGGTCGCCCTCTCTTGTGTTGCTTCAGTCACACACACACACACACACACACACACACACACACACACACACACACACACACACACACACACACACACACACACACACACACACACATTGGCTGTGTGTGTGTGTGCATACAGGCAGTACTTGTGGGCAGGTTAAAGTTGGAATGTCTGGAGAGACCCCATGGTAGTATCGGGCAGTAATCAAGCGATATGACAAGAAACCCTTTTTGTTATATATTTGTAATATATATACATAAACTAGCTTGGGGTACTCGGCGTTCCTCGGGTCACAGAGGTCACATCTTGACTACACACAACCCCTCATTACTCTAGCCGCCTTCACGCCACACTGTACCCATCTACACTACACACGCCTTTCATCACTGTAACTGTCTTGACTATCTGGGGACCCCATCCAAGCAGTGTACAGATTCAGGGGCCCTCCTATCACTCAGTCATAACTTACAAAATATTATGCTGATGGAATTTTAGTGGTTGTAAGTTGGTATGAAAAGGGGGGAGTGAACCGACCCACCACCTTATGACCATCATTCACTCACCATATAAACTTTAATAAGGGTAGCCCCATGCTTCTGACCTCCAACCTGGGAGAGACATTCTATTTTTCTTTCTATTTATATAGCTTTCATGTTCGCTTGTGACTTGTGAACAAAGATGAAAAATTTTATCTACAAAGTTCATTTTCCAGTGTTATTAGCCCTGGCATCTAAATGAAACATATTCATTTAGATGCCATTTAGAAACATTTTCATTGTTGAACATCCTAACATCTGGGCAGAAAGGTCGATACAGTTTAGCTAAAGCTTCAGTATGTATGACCATGAAAGATGTGGTGAAGGGTTACAAGGTCGATGTTAGATGGGGCAGTTGGTGAGGTATGAGCTGGATATTCTTTCTGTCTTGAGGATGGTAGCATGTTCCTAAGTATATTCTGGCTGTTGATATCACTACATATCAAGCCCTCAAGAGAGGGCTTAGAGAGGGCTTGATATGTAGTGCTTCTGCTATATTTATTCTTCTGCACTCGTTGTGTCTGTCGATAATTTCGATGTTGCTGAACAGGAAATAATCTGGTGACTATTGAACAGGAAATTGCCTGGTTGTGTAAACATAGTATGTGCTCTTTAATTGATTCCCATTGTTTGTGATATGTCCGGTGCCTTGAAATAGATGTTGTTGTTTTTGTCTTGCCTATATATCAAGAATATTGAGGCTGAAAGTCCCACAAGAGGCAATATAAAGTCATAGACGTCATTTGTCTGTTCTGAAAACGATTTGCTTGGTGTTGGGAGAGTTCTTCATGAAAAAGTGTTCACACTGCTAGCTCATGCAGCAGTTAGCGAACTGGATCTGCTGGCTAGTGTCAGGAGATGTTTTTTAGAACTTTTTCCTCCGCCTTGAGGGCCGTTGAGAAGAGATTTCTGTAAGAGATGAACAAGTTGGACAGATTCTGAAATGTTGACCACTTCACTAGAATTAGCATGACTGTCAACCTTCCTTATTAAAATCTCTTCGACAAAGCCGTTGGAGTATCCAGTGTCACCGAGGACTTGGCTTATGTTACCGAGATCCTCTGTTTATGTTACTCTTCTCCCACTTACTGTGACCTCTTAATTGTTGCAACTACACTATGCACATGAAAAAGTAAATGATGAGGAATTTAACCTTCACTTTTTTTTAGCCAGATTATCCTTATTACACCAATTATTCTTGCCAAATTATTTAAGTTCTGTTCTCCAACAATCTTGCATGTCCTTGGGGTAATTAGTTTTCACTTTCACTATCTAGGCATGCACGTTCAGTCTGTTTGTAGACATATAGCAGCCATTTTATAAAATGGCTTCCACGGCCTCCACGGAAGGATTGCAGATCTGTTCATAAGTCGTTTTGGTACTTAAGTGCAGTTTGATAATTTCATCACAAATACACATTTGTCATATACATTTTGGTCATGCAATCCTACAACTTTACATGATCCTAATGCATTAAAATGTAATCCACTCACCATACTTTGTTCCTTCGATCTTGCACTATTACTTAGAGATTTCATCTTTCAACTCCAGTCACACTTCAATCAGACGACTAGGCAACTGCTAACAAATAGTGTACTACTCCTTCATACTACATATGTTTGTTGTTTAGGCACAAGGATTCACTCCTGATCCACGATACAGTTAATTATGAATTCTGTTCTTTAGTCATCATAATAATGTACCTTTATGATATCTGGCTTCAAAATTAGTAAAATCTTCAGGCGCTCAATGAAGCCTAATTAGAAAGGGGACGATATGAAGAAGACAATCTGAAGAAATCTATTATTGTGGATAATCCTGAATTAATCTTAAAACACTTGTCCTGAGGTATTTAGTAGAATAAAATGTAGTTATTGTAAAAGGTTCAGAGCTATTATTGTCGAGCAAAATGGTGTATTATTGGAATTAAAGTCATTTACTAGAGTATAACGAAATCCCCACCTGTACGGGGCAATACCAAAACATGTTTATAAATTTCCAGGTCTATAACTTTACTATAGTTCCCCACTGACCGCGTCTGTGGAAGCGAGTCCAGTCTTATGAATTTGTCGATTTGTAAACACTTTCAGCTTTTGCAGTGTTAGTGGGTAACATGCACATACTAGATTCCATATCAATACATTAATATTACCAATAACCAAAGTTAAAATGAACACAAAGATTTTCTTGTTCATTTAAAAGTTACAGACGGCAGCGCAGGTGCAAAGATTTCACCATCAACACACAATCATTCTCCTTTCTACAAAAATTCAACTCACAACTAGCGAGATCAGTACTATGCTCGTCAAGAGATTAGGAGTCGAAAGAACTTGCAATTTGCAACAATTTGTTCTCCCAAATTGACAACCTTTACTTATATTCAAATCACAAAGTTTTTTCTAAAAACGTTCACGTGTGTGGCCTTCTAATGTGTACACGACTGTCTTCATGTCCATTTGTGTGTGCATTTTTATTACATGAATATTCATCGCTAATGTATAAAGAATGTGAATATTTATCTCTCATGAATAAATGTGAATATTCACCACTAATGTATAAAGAATGTAAATATTCATCACTCGTGAATAAAAAATGTGAATATTCATCACTAATTTATAAAGAAGATGAATATTCATCACATAATATGAATATTAAGAACAAATGTGAACATGAATATTCTGTATTAATTTATAAAGAAAATAAATATTCAGCGCCAATGCATAAAGAATACGAATACTCAGCAGCAATGTATAAAGAATACGAATACTCAGCAGCAATGCATAAAGAATACGAATACTCAGCACCAATGCATAAAGAATAAGGTCTCGGCTTCCCCAGCAAGCAGCTACAATGATCTCATCAGCGAGGCAGAATAGAAGTTGTCATGTGAACGGATTTATCGCCAACTTTTCAAGAACAGTGTGTGGCAGGCGGTCATGAGAGGTGATAAGCGCAGAGTGCGCATGCACACAGTGGCATGCGCAGAGTGGCATGCGCAAGGTGGCATGTGGCATACGCAGGGCGGGACGCGCAGGGTGGCATGCGGCTAAGGTTCATGTTTACTCTCGCAACTCATTTGGGTTTAAGAGGCCCATCAAAATCACAGAAACATCCTCCCACAGCCATTTTTCCTCAATCTTGGCTCACCACGTCTGCCTGAAACTGGTGGTCAGAAACAGAGCGACTAGGGTGGGCTCACACGAACGAGGAGATGTGCAGAATATTAACGAGGGCGTGTTGGTGCTACTGGGACCCGACTCCAGCTATAGCGGGCAACCACCCATAACACGTGACAGCTACTTCCAACTCCTGGTTGGATGCGTCTCAACCAATAGGTTCTGACCCCGGGGATTCCTTCTTTTATCCCAGAGAGTCGAGTCTGTAAACCAGATACCGTCCGGATGCTTGAAGATCATCCAGGTGTGTTGGAAACTTTAACGCAGGGCTTCTTGGGCGTATTTGGAACCTCATGGTAGGGATACTCAGCCATGTTAGAGCCTGTAGAGGCTCAACCATGCTAGAACATTAAAAAGAGCAGTTTAGCCATGTTAGAAACTTTAGGAGGGGCTACTGAGCCGAGTTAGAACTTTAAGGTAGGGCTGCCGAGTCGTGTTAGAACTTTGTTCCCTGGGACCTTAAAGCCTTTTAGGGTGGAGCTGCTCCGTCTTGTTGTCCGTGCGCAGTCTCAAGGAGACTACAAAAGGGGAAGGATTTGCATGCCTGGAGAAGGTGGGGATGTGGCAGGCGGCGGGCGGAGGGCCAGTGTTTATGGCTGTGATGTCAGCGCTCGAGAACATGAATTAACATCTCGAGGCTTATTTGTCGTATGTGAAGCCCACCACTAATTACTGACCAAATGCATCGTGGTCCCCACGCTTCACCCTAACATATCAAGATTCTTTGCGTTGTTTCTCTATATGGAAATAATAACACTCATTTGGTAAAGAAAACCAGAGATAACGAGGTTAAACGATAAGAAAATTGGGTAAAAAGCTACATATCATTTCCCCAAATGGAGATAAAAATAGAAGCTAAAAATAAATAATTAAATTATTCTTTTTTTAAGTTTAACGATCACTCAAAAATCTAAAGCCAGATTCTATAACCAGTTTAGGCAGTTTCTGTGTACGCAGCGGAATGTAATGTTCAGAACTATACTGCACAAACAGCACCACTCAAATAACCTGACTCGTTTGCAGTCCTTGCAATAATCATTCAAGATGTTAAATAATCTAAAAAAAAGTGTCAGGTCAGGAAAGATCAAAAAGCCATGTTCAGATGCACACGCAAATGTTTATATTCTTATGCCCCCTAAATATTTATGTTGTACTTTTTCCAATCATTCCCAACACAGTTGAGGATTGATGACCTGTAATATATGTGTGTGTGTGTGTGTGTGTGTGTGTGTGTGTGTGTGTGTGTGTGTGTGTGTGTGTGTGTGTGTGTGTGTGTGTGTGTGTGCGTGTGTCAATTATTATTCTAATCATCATAATAAAGTTAAACATGCAGTATTTTTCAGGAATATTCCTTCAAGCCTTGAGGGTGTGCAGCCCCGAGTTTTTCATGAAGAGATGGTTAAAATATATGAAATTGGGAAGAGTTTAAAGTGCTCTAAGGTGTTTTTTGGACTGCTCGTTCAAGCAGGCAAAACGTACGTTTTATAATCATATCCCCAAAGCTAAACCACGAATTAGAAACTCGTTGGTGGTACCTTATGCAGTAGGACTAGAAAAAACTTTCCCCAGTTTTTAAGAACCTTAGTATCAATCTGGTTTTCAATAATAGTACGATTAAGTCCAATTTAATAAAAAATTCCTCGGGTACAGAAAGTTGTGTGAATTAGATTCTCTGCAATGATTGTGAGTCTGAGTACCTCGGGCAAAATGGAAACTCCTTACAACTGCTTTTGTCGCAACATGCTTATAGTATTGGAATACTGCCCATACATCTAGTATATTGTATCTACACACACGTTTGTGTGATCACACTATTATTTGGGGAGGGGCGCAAAGCATTACGAATTTCAGTGGTTTCGTCGAAGGAAATTTGATTGAGTCTGCCTTAATCAGTGTTCAAATCTTCTCAATATTAGTACTGGTATATACAAACTTCACCCATATATAAGTTGCAATATTGCACAACAGTTTATGAAAAAAACTCTGATAGGGTGGGTTACAATGTACAATATTGCAATACAAATATTGTGTATTTGTTCCATGATACTTTTTGTTTATTCTGTCATACTTATTCTCTGGCCGCTTGTTACTTCTGAACTGTTCTAAAGTACTCTATACCTGCCTCTGGCCTCACCTCTCCCTGGGGATGGGTGGTCAGGTCGCAGACCTTGGCCGCCACCCTTCCCCTGCTCCTCTTGTTGTCCTCGTCTGTCTGTTGCTGACAACGGCTCTAACCAGCCGAAGCGTTCAACTCCCTTTCTCATTTTTCTGTGGGTTATATATATATATATATATATATATATATATATATATATATATATATATATATATATATATATATATATATATATATATATTTATATATATATATATATTTATATATATAATATATATATATATGTATATATGTATATATGTATATGTATGCGAACAAGCCTGAATGGTCCCCAGGACTATATATGTATGTATGTATTTATGTATTTTATGTATGTATGTAAGTACGTATGTTGAATATGACAGAAAGGTTGAGATCAATGATTTTTACACGAATCATCTTTATGTTCCTTACGTTTTTCTTCAACTGAGAAGGAAGTTAAAAATTTTAGTCTCCAAAGTTCATTTTAAAATTGCATTGTAGCCTGACGCTAGGAGTTGGATTCCGTTGACCCTTGTCAACATTATTAAAGGTAAATTGATAAGTGGATAAGTAGATACAATTTGTAGATCCTGTGAATATGTAACCGGGGGTGAGGCGAAGCACCTCATTGTGGGTCATTAGGCCCGCTGCAGCTTACCAATCTCTTATGTTTCAATGTTTACTGAGTCAGCATGACGGAGGAAGAGAAAGAGATTTGGGAGTGGGTACAATTCCAACACTTTTCTCGAAAATGTCAGTGTAATCTGGTATTAGCTGGTTTCTAATAGTTGTTAGGGTTTATTTGATATGCAATGCCTATCCAATATACAATCTTCTGTTGTAGTTGTATCTATCGGTTATTTTAATGTTTTTCGACAAATCCAGTCTACCATCTTCAAGAACAGTGCAAAAACAATATATTCACTACCAGATCTCTTTTTTTTTCGCTTTATCCGATTCCCTTACTTGCCTTCCTCTTATCATATTGATATCGTCTGGTCACCTTTCTCACTTTATCCTTCTCATTACCTTACATTTGTTAGGACTGAACTCCAGCATCCACTTGTTTGCCCACTCCTGAAGTTTGCTAAGGTCTTCATGTATCTTTCTACATCCCTTCTCTGTTTTAACATTCTTCATTTGTTTTGCATTGTCTGCAAACATTGACATGAAAAAGCTCACTCCTTCGGGTAGGTCATTCACATAAATGAGGAAGTTTTGGAATGCCAAGACTGACACTTGGGGGACTCCACTTGTTACATTCCTCCAACTCGAAACCTCATCTCTGACGTGATTGTTTTTTTATCATTTAGGAAGTCCCTTTCCCACTTTAGTGTCTTCCTAGTTATCCTTGCTTGTTTTCTTATCTTGCGCACCATGCAGTGTTTAACGATCAAGAGTATCTAATGCGTTTTGACAACCGAGGAAAATGCAGTCTACCCAGCTGTCTTTTTCTGTTCAATTTATTAATTTTGTCGTTGCACTGTTTCACCTTTGTCAGGCACGATTTTCCCCTCTCCAGGTGTTCAATTCCTCTCATCCTGATTGCTGTTTTCATCATTTCCCATTAAATACTATTGAGACCACGCTTGTTTTTTTCCCAGAATTCCGGTAAGTTTCCAGTCTCAAGTGTTTTATTTAAAACTTTAGTTAGCTGGTGATAAAGTGCTTCTACAGCCCCTTCAGCAGCCATGATGTTATTGACTTCGATTTTATTGAATCTGTAGGATCTAATTCCTCCAGGTGTCCATTAACCTCCTCATCAGTGACTACTAAGTCATCCAATGTTACATCCGGCTTTTTCTCTCTACATCCTGGTCGTCACATTAGTTCTTTTGTAAGGACTTCATGACAACTTTTGTAGAGTTTGACTACTTGTTGTTTTACTTGAAGTAAACTTAATAAAAAGGTTTACTTACCACCTTATCTCTTCAACGTAATCAAATGGTCCTGTTAAGTGGTTTTCGTTCATATATGGCTAAAGAACAGGTTTTCTGATCCTTAGCATTTGCTGCTCTGCCGCTTTCAAATTTTCTCTCGGCTTCCCTCCTGACTCCTGTCTATTCATTTCCAGATCTATATCAGTGAATTGTCGTATGTTTCTAGTTTTCGGTACATTTGTCATGCTTTTTTTATTCTATTCTTTGCATCCCTGAAGTGCCTATTGAACCAGGAGTTTGCTTTGTTTGTCTCGTCTATCTCCTCCTTAGGCAGGATGAGCAGCTTCGTTGCATCTGTACATAACTGCGTCATTTATGTCAGGTGGGTGTAGGTGATGGGCCTAGTGTCATTTGGATGTAGGTGGTGGGTCGAGTGTGTGTTAGGTGGGTGTAGGTGGTGGGCCTAGAGTGTGTCAGGTGGGTGTAGGTGGACCACCTCTCGTCAGGTAATAACCGCCGTAGGTGGACTGTAACTTACAAAACAAAGCTGAAGTTAATTACAGGTGTGCGAGTGGTGGTGGGCCTGCCCTTAACACACCCCACACCACCTCTCGCTCAGGTGACCCAAACCACCACCTGTCTCTGCATTAAATTGTTCTTGGATTTATATTTGTAATGGATAGATTTATATTTGTAATGGATAGATTTATATTTGTAATGGATAGATTTATATTTGTAATGGATAAATTTATATTTATAATGGATAGATTTATATTTGTAATGGATAGATTTATATTTGTAATGGATAGATTTATATTTGTAATAGATAGATTTATATTTGTAATGGATAGATTTATATTTGTAATGGATAGATTTATATTTGTAATGGATAGATTTATATTTGTAATGGATAGATTTATATTTGTAATGGAAAACAATGCACACAATGCTTTGTGTGCATTGTCTTGGTAGCGCGCTCGTGTCGATCTATTTCCTCGTGCGGTGAATACTATTCATTTTGTTCTATAGTTCTATAGATATATTACTATAGTTCTATAGTAAGTTCTATAGAAATTTTATGTGTGAACCAAAAGTTTGATTTAATTTTCGGCAAATTTGACAATAGTTAGAACAGTTTGTGTACTACACTGAAGTAGATTTAAAGTTTATTTGTAAAATTTAAATGGATATTATGCCTTATCGGGGTTATTATTTATTTTCTTAAATTGACCTAATACATTAAGCTAATTTCAAAAGTTAAGCCGGAATGGAATATTCTGACGTAGGCGACACGTCATATAACACAAATAAGTGTAAGCTCCTTCTTTATAGCATTTTATTGGGTCATATTATTAAATCATTACAGGACCGATCGAAATATGTATATTGCCGCACATTCTCTCTCTCTCTCTCTCTCTCTCTCTCTCTCTCTCTCTCTCTCTCTCTCTCTCTCTCTCTCTCTCTCTCTCTCTCTCTCTCTCTCTCTCTCTCTCTCTCTCTCTGATCAAAACACGGATTAATTCAACAAAAAATAAACTGTCTGGGCTATAATGCATCCCACAAGGATCGTCTTCTCAAGTGAGCCGGAGTTGTGGAGTTATGATGTATATTAACACAGATATGAGATATTAAGGCGGGAGAAAAAAGCTTTTAACTCCGTATATTAATACATTCATATAAAAATCTAGTTGAAATCAGGTTTGGAACTGTGTACACACCATTTATATTCAGCCAAGTGCATTGTGCTCTTTTGTACAATTAACTTGAATCAATTATAAATAACAGCGAGTCTAATAAGTAAACAGTTGCTGGGAATGGTTTATTAGGTAACCAAGAAGCAGGTAAATTTGATATTTGACGATAATTGCAAACCTGAGAAAATAACATACATAAAAAACGATGAGTAAATATATAAGACTTAGTTCTTACAATGGAAAGTGATCTAATCTTCTTATTGAATGTCGGGGAAAAGTTATGAAACAGTGTCCATTACGTCGTTCTAGACACCTTGAGCACATTTCATTTCCAACATATTCTAATACTGACACAAACTTACAGGGTCAGGAAACTCGGGTGAGATTCGTAGATATGTAAATAGCATAAATAGGATCGAAATTCTGACTGCACAAACAATGGGTCACGAAATGCCGACAAGATCAAAAATAAAATGCAAACTATTAACCCAAACACTTTTAAATAATACTAATAATAATCATAATAATAATAATAATAATATAGGATAAAAACTCACACTTGTGTATTAGTGAAATTTATGTTAAGAATTTACACCAAGTCTTTCGCACTCTCCTGAGTGCTTTATCAAGTTCTGAGTGTTATTTGGATGAAACCTGCATCTCAACCTCTAATGAGGCTGCTATCCTGGATACAATCTCTTATAATTATTGACCGCTGGAACAGGAAGCTTGATGTTCTTTTGTTTACCTTATGAATTCCTAACTCCCTCCCACCTTCAGGAACTTACGTAAACATCTACTCCAAGCGCCCAGGATCTCAGAGCTTATTGGCATAAACCTGCAACTATCTCCTAAGTCATTGTACTTAATAGTTTTCTGGGTTTGAAGGCGGCAGGTCCACTATCTTCTGCTTCAGTGTACCGTAGATAGTAATCAGCCAATGTAGATGCTTACGTATAGTCCCCCACAACCTGTTAAACATGCCCCCAAAGCTGCAGGGTAACTCCATCTGGCCGCTTGTTTCTGTTGTCGCTTTAAGCTCGAGGTTACTTGAACGAGGGACTCCTGCTTGTAGCCAAATTTCTCGTAATGATGCAAATCCTGCATATTTAGCTATTTTTTGTCTCTGACTTACGACAGATGAGGCCAATTGTTGCCGTAGTGCTCTACCGATGCGTAGCCGCAGCCACACCAGTGGTTAGTGGAGATTATATTTTAGTAGCACCACTAGAATACTGTATTGAACAATTATAGGAGCACCACTGGTATAATGTATTGAACAATTATAGGAGCACCACTGGTATACTGTAATGAACCAATTATAGGAGCACCACTGGTATACTGTATTGAACCAATTATAGGAGCACCACTGCCATACTGTAATGAACCGATTTCAGGAACACAAATGGTACAGCGTGATGAATACAAAACAGAAACACGAATGTTAAGATTGGGTACAACCAGTAGTATGGTGTGTGTTAAGCACGTCACCACAACGCGTGACATAGTGTGAGAAACATGCCACAATAGCACCACTCGTATGGCCTGAGGAACAGAACTGAACATTACCATTGTCGTGAACATTGCCAGCATGTTCAGAGTGAGCAGAGTGGTGAAATGACAGGCGTTACTGCTGCTGGAGAAGCTGGGCCACATTTACACCAAATAAGAACAATAAAATAAATCACTCTACCTCGACCAGCCAAACGAAACGGAACAAAAATGAGGTTAAAAGAGAAAATGAGCAGTCTCCATCACATAACATTCATCGCTGCCACATCCGCTACACCCTCTACACTCGCCACACCCACTACACCCTCTACACTCGCCACACCTGCTCACCCCCACGCCTGCCACACCCGCCCTCACATTTAATGCCTTGATATCTGTATGCGAGAGGGATACATTCAGGCCAAACTTGGTTGCAGAAAAATATATGCGTAGAAGTTGGATAAGATAAGATGAAAGTAAAATGAGGTAAAGGTTATAAGAATATACGCGAAAGAATATGAGAATATATGTCTTTTTACTTGAAAAAAAATGTGACAAAACTGAGTATACGTTGGGTACAAATGAGTACCAGTGGAGCAGGCAAACTGTTCTTAAATACTGTCAAACATTCTACGTAGATAACAGTTCATGCAAGATATATAATTGAGGTAACTCGTTAGTGTACTTCAGGAGAATAGTAGGGTAGACTGAGCGTAAACCAAGCAAATGGCCTTAAAAACAATTTCAGTTTTTCAAATTTGATGTAGACAAGTGATAAAGGTGTTTCAGTAGAGAGTGAGAGAGAACGATCAAGACAAATTTAAAGATTGCTTTAAGCGTGTCAGAAGAAAGTGCTAACTGAGAATGCGGAGAAGCGTAGTTATGATGGGGGGGAAGAAAGACTGAAATTCTGTCTGTAAAATAAATGGTGAAGTGTTGGAGGTGATCATTCAGCTTAAACACATAGGACGTATGACTGCTACAAGGGTAGGTTGTGTTGCTGAGAGAGAGGTCAGTCAGGAAAGAAAAATGGATGGTGTAATAAAAGCCTAGATTAAATAACAGTGAAGGTTCAGATGCACAAAGGGACTTGCATGAAGCAGCAGTGATGCTAACTCTCAACAGTGACTGCGAAATTATGGTGTGGTTTGAACGCTTCATGTGTGTAAATCACGAAGAAATTAACACGTGAGGAATTATGTGAAATTATTTATCTACGATTTGAAAATGAAACCGGAGTGGACGAGCTCTTTCGTGTTAACCAAAACATTTTCAAAAGTACAATGACGTATTATATCAAAGTACAATCACGTATCCTATCAAAAGTACAATCACGTATCATATTAAGAGGATATCTTAAGATAGGAATGAAAATAACATGAAGTGACGCGGAGTGCAAAAGTCAATAAAAGGCATATTAAGAACATACAAATTTAGTTTTGGCAAGTTGAACTGATGGATGACGGTAGGGTGTATTCAAGTGAACTGAAGTGTCAGTGGAGGAAAAGAAGGCTGGGAAGATGGTGGTGAGATTGAGTATGGAAGCGTCTGTTTGATGAAGTGGGAGTTCTTCTTTTATTTGATGTGTTATTGTTTTTTTTTATTGTTATTATTTTGTACCACAGACGTGGCCACACATTTACAGTGCTAACCATCATATTTACATTTCTTATGTCCTCCATGGACTGAGTTAGAGATCTGTTAAGTGTATGTGGACAATACCCTGGAGGTGGTAAGACACAGTTAATGGGAAACGGGTTGTGAGAAACGAGTAAATACATCTGTAAGTAATATTCATGACAACAGACGAGGGGCGCAATTCACATCGTCTTACGAAGGTGCGGGAGTTTCTTACCAAGGTGCGAACAGAAGCGGATGACTTCTGACTCCTGTCTGACTCTAAGAGTCTTTCCTTCACCATAGCTCATGATAAGTCCTAGTTAATGTTTTCTCCTGGAACTCGAGACCCACCAATCGATTTACAACCAGGTACTCAATTATTGCTGTATGAACAGTGGCGAACAGTTAATAATTGGTGCCCGGACGGTCCTCCCTGGCCGGCGCTCGAACCTAAACCAAATCGCTGGCGATAGGCATGGTGAGTGCATTTCCACAACGCCACCAGTAAATGCATTCTGCAGACGATTGCTGGAGTGTGGTGTTGCTTATTGATCTGTCATGTTGTATGTATTGTGAAGGCTGTAATTGGATGTGTAATGGTTTAAATATTTTAGTTATAAATAGTTACTCTTATACTATTTAATTTGCTCAGGTAACATATCTCCCCAACCAACGAAAGTGGGAAATAGTGAAATGATAATGAATATGAAAACATTAACTTTTTAGTGTTTACAATAATGTTCTAATATTTTTTTATCAAATACATATGGTTACGCGGGTGCTCTTGTTGCAAACATTCACTGGCAATCCATAAATATTTATAAACTGCATAATGAGGTTTTTTCTGTGTTCTAAAAAAAATTATTGGCTACTTTTTCTATTTGTAAAGATGAGCATCAATTTGAGTCTCCAATTTCCAGTTGATTATTTCCTGCCTTATATGAAGCCTCTATTAATTTTCTTCTGTAAACTGCTAATCTGTGTTGTACATGCACCTCCCAGGTAGGAAATTTATTTCTGTATTAACGTGTTCAAAGATCCATAGCTCACAGGATTCTCTGATTGTGTTCTCGAACAATCATTCTTCAAAAATCTTTTGGCAATCATTTCCACGGCTCTTACAGAATCAAATCAACTTGAATTTCGTTAACGTCTTTCTCAATTATTGTTTTCCCCCCGATGGTGTTGATGATCATCATTGTGCAGTATGTCTCCTGTTGCATTTCAATTCGCCACAGTTTCCTGCTTAAGTTCCATTAATGATATCTTAGTGTGCGCCGTTCCTTGGCTCTGTCAATATCTTTGACATTAAGTCCATTTATCAACATTTCAAAAGGAACTTGTTCCAGAGGACTCCCTGCCATGGTGAGAGAATCACATGGTACAACTACATCCATGCTGTGGTGAGACGCATGGTACATATACTACTATGTTATGGAGAGAGAAGCTTGGTACAGAAGCAGAAGAAGAAATCTTCTAAGATGGGAAGATTTCTGCAAATTAAATTTAAATAATAAACTGATTAACTGGGAGCTAATAAGCCGCACCCTAATATAAATAAGCTGGGAAGGTCATCCGTTGAGCCACATAAAACAACATGATGTTCAACGAAGATAAATTCCAGCTACTCCGCTAAGGTAAAAACGTAAATATTTAAATGGAAGCCGCATATAAAATAGTCATATCCCGATATATAAAGAAAAAGCAACTTAAAAGATTTAGGAGTAATCATATATGACACCTTTTTGAAAACAATTCAGTAGCTGTCAGAACAACAAAATGACAGGCTGGATAAAATGAACCTTACAAACACGAGATGATGAAACAACAATGATAGGTATTAATACACTTGTGTTCTCCAGGATGGAATGTTGTTGCACAATAACAACCCCATTTAATACACTTGTGTTCTTCAGGATAGAATGTTGTTGCACAATAACAACCCCATTCAAAGCTGGAGAAATTGGTGACTTATAGGACATGCGGAGATCTTTTTATGTCCGAATCCATTCAATAGACCATCTTAATCACTGGGAACGCAGGCGAGAGATATTCATAATAGCTTTCACTTTGAAAAAAAATAGAGGAACTGGTTTCAAATCTGCAGGAAATACCAAATTGCACCACTGAAAAGCATAGGGACAATAGGTACACTAAGAGCCAATTAAGGAACCAAAACCTTTTAGCACTCTCCCTCTAAACATCAGAGGCATAACTAGCTGACTTCTCACGGTGTTCAAACGAGAACTTGATAAGCACTTGCAAAGAATACTTAATTAACCGGACTGTGATCCATTCGTCAGTGGTGTCTAACAGCCTGGTTAACCACTGGACAAACTGGAACTTTGCTGGAACCAACAAAAGGTAGAATCTCTTCTTCGGTGTGAAAAGCACCAAATGGTAAGAGAAACACTTATGGTGAGAAGCTTCATACAGCATTTACACCTGCTATGGCGAGAGACGCTTGATACAGCATACACACCTGTTATGGTGACAGAAAATTGGTACAGCATACAAGCATGCTATGGTGAGAGTGGCATGGTAGGGTTGCAACGCTCTAATGGTTGGTAAGCCGTTGTACGGTAACATCCCTGATATCGAGCAACGATATCAACGATATCAACCAATATCGATATTTTATACCGATATCAATATTTTAAGTGAAGCATTGTACACTATAGCACCCTTGTTATGATGAGAGAAGTTCGGCACAGTAGCACCCTTGTACCGGTGAGTGAAGCATGCAACAGTAGCCCGCCTGTTACGGTGAGAGGAGATGCATGGTACATCAACACAACACGGACAAAGACCCTAATTAGAGAAAATATGGGTCATAAACAAAACTCCGCCTAATTAACAACCGCACACCATTGTCTAATTCCATTGTGTTAGTTGGCTGCTGTGGCGTCGTTATGCATTACCTGGCATTCTCTGCTACACCTGACCACCTCACCGACATAAGTATTCACCCTCCCCCCTATCTGGTCCACTTAAGTATTCACCTCTCGACAATTAAACGACTTTAGCATACAATACAAATCTTAGCCACGTATACAATCCATTTTTTTTCCAAACGGTGTTTTTTTGTATGTTGTATTGTAGACCACCGAGGCAAGGTTGCCCACTCAATAGTGCTGAACTAAAAGAAAAGTAAACACGATTTTCCTTGACTATCGCTTTATTGGAAGAAGGTATAGGGAACGATATACTGTGGTAATATCTCGACTTTTGGAAGGTGTCTGGAACGATACATTGTGGCAATACCTCGTAAATTTCTTTGGAAGAAGGTATCTAGAACGATACATTGTGGTAATATGTTCTATGAACAAAAATATATCGTTTAATTTAAAATTACGCGTCTGTGAAATCACCACATACTTCATGAACCTAATTCATACCTGGACGACTTGACCTTCCCCCTCATTCTTCTGATATATATATATATATATATATATATATATATATATATATATATATATATATATATATATATATATATATATATATATTGTCGTATCTAGTAGCCTGACGTACTTCTCGCCTATTATACAA
>WNGS01164437.1:55008514-55025031 GCA_020271785.1 Procambarus virginalis
ATCCAAATCACCGTTCGACCCAAAATACGCCCTCAAAACAAAATGGACCGTTGCCGATGCCTCGAGGAGGCAGAGTGATAATCCTCGTGATTGTCGGGTGATGGTGGCCGCCCCGGCGCCCAGGCTTGTTGAGTTCACCGATCGTCAGACCAACACCACTGCCAAATTATAACTGTATGAAGTCGGCTTTGTATCACGGAGTGGGTATCAAAAGCCATATTTGTATGACATATGTCGTTATATATATATATATATATATATATATATATATATATATATATATATATATATATATATATATATATAATATAACATGCCCCACACTTGTAATTTCGTATATATATATCGTATATATGAGTTGAAGTATAATTTCTTTAAGTTAAAAGGAGAAATTCGATGATTTACAAAAATATGATATCATACCTAATAGAAAAGTCATATCACATATAGCAAGTCACATTAGTGTAATACAAGCACAAGATAACATATAGCAAGTCACATTAGTGTAATACACGCACAAGATAACCTCTGACAGTTCGGGTCTTCCTGAGCGCTTGTGTTGAATTGGCATTACCCTCTAAGAAAGTTGTATTCTGTTTTTTTTTTTTTTTGAGACTGACATGTGCTTAATGCAAGCGGTCTTTCGATTTATTAGACTGAACTCGTCAAAACAAGCGTTATTTGTATTCAACAACGGTACCTTCCTATCTACCTACCTACCTCTTGTTGGTTCCGGGATCATTGTCCTCGAGGCCCGGTCTTCAACCAGGTTTCCTGGTTAAGGGGTCAGTTCAACCAGGCTGTTGGACTCAGCTGATCGCAACATGATGATTGAATCACAGCCTGTTTGATCAGGTATCCTTTGGAGATGTTTACGTTTTCTCCTGAACGCAGTGAGTGGTAGGCTAGTTACACCCCTATGTGTGGAGGGAGTTTTGGTAAGTCTTGAGCCATTCATGTTGATAAGTTCTCTCTCAATGTGCCTATTTCACCTTTGCTTTACAACGGGGCTATTTTGCATATCCTGCCATGCCTCTTGGTCTCATGAGGAGTTATTTCCATGTGCCGATTTGGAACCAGTTTTTCTAATATTTTCGAAGTGTAAATTATTATTTATTACTCTCAACTGCGCTCTAGAGAATGCAGATTTAAACATTTTGATCAATCCCAATACCTTAGATGTTTTATTTTATTGACACTGTGAGATGAGATGTGAGTACTATGTAAGTACCTGTACTGAGTACAGGTAGTGAAGGTATGTTCAGCAGTACTCAGTTAGATTCGCACGTAATAAACTCTTTGAAGGTTGTTGTAATAAATGTATTCTACAAATAAAACTTGTAGCTAAAAAAATCTTTAATAAATAATCGATTCAAGTCACCTTTAACGGATTAATCATAGTTTCTATATTATCTCTATTAAATATGAAGAACTCATGCATTATGCATCGGAGTGCAACCTGCACATGTATCATCAGCCCGCACACGCGAGATAACTCCACAAAATTTGCATGCAGAGCTTTAGGTATATTAAGTGACCTTCTTCTTATGGACACATGCGCCCTCTGCTTGCACGCACCGTGTCCAACTAACCTGAGTGCACAAAACTGGCTTCACTGCGTGTCCTAAACACTAAACTTCAGTAAATTTATTACTGAATACACTTTTTACAACTCCATGAGAAGAGTGTTAACGGAGCACTGCTATAAATGTTTGTTGACCATCACCTGAATTACATTCAAAATGCTGACTTAACTTAATCTCGAACTGAGGCTCGCAGGTTTGCTCAGAAAAATGATTAAACAACATTGCATGCATATATCTCAAGTATTATGTCCATTCAAGCATTTTACACATAAGAAAACTCTAAAGAATTATTGAAGTCTTCAGTTACAGAGGCATCATTGTGCCTCTGCTTTACAATGCAGGAAACAAACACTTGATAAGTTGTACTACACGCACACCTGATGTTTGATTTAAGTGCATTCATTAATTTCTACCTAGGTTTCCACCACCAACACATACATATATCATACATATTCTTGGACTTCAAAGTGGTCTAGGTCTATAGGAAAACGCAGCAGAAAACTCTGAACCTTAGGAAATCTATAAATAACAATGTAAAAACTAATGCAAATCTCCGCGACAAACGCACGAAGCCAGCACGCTAACCATCCTTCGATAAGTCACTTGTGTGGCAGATAGCCAACAAGATTGGCGACGCATCAGTAACCACGTGATTTGATCACAAAGACAACTGATCACTTGAGTAAGCCGCCAAGGCTAAGCTGAAAACATGTGAGTGTTGATCTAGGCGAGAATGTTGCCAGTAACCACACACACACACACACACACACACACACACACACACACACACACACACACACACACACACACACACACACACACACACACACACACACACACACACACACTGTTGATTGACGGTTGAGAGGCGGGACCAAAGAGCCAGAGCTCAACCCCCGCAAGCACAACTAGGTGAGTACAACTAGGTGAGTACACACACGGAATACACGGAACACACGTGCCAAGCGGGCCTGTGACTGAGTGGACAGCGCTTGGGACACCTAGGGTACTGGTTCGATACCCAGCGATCGCGGAAAACAAATGGGAAGAGTTTCTTTCATCCTGATGCACCTGTTACCTAGCAGTAAATAGGTACTTGGGAGTTTGACAGCTGCTACGGGCTGCTTCCTCTTTGTGTGTGTGTGTGTGTGTGTGTGTGTGTGTGTGTGTGTGTGTGTGTGTGTGTGTGTGTGTGTGTGTGTGTGTGTGTGTGTGTGAAAAAAATTATTTAGTAGTTAGTAATAGTTGATTGACAGTTGAGAGGCGGGCCGAAAGAGCAGAGCTCAACCCCCGCAAGCACAACTAGATTAACTAGGTAAATACACATAAATACGCACACATGTATATATTGCACCAGAGGTAGTGCCCCCTTATATATATATATTCAGGTTATATATATATAACCTTAAAGGGGTACCACCACTGGTGCAATTGTGGTGGCCCATTAAAAGCTATATAAACAAATACTTATATTATTAAAAAAGCGTATATATATATATATATATATATATATATATATATATATATATATATATATATATATATATATATATATATATATATATATATACGCTTTTTTAATAATATAAGTATTTGTTTTATATAGCTTTTTTTAATTCAAAATATGTAAATCAACAACCATTGTCATTAAATTTTGGAACACATTCACCATCAATAACAGTATTATTACGATAAATTCCCATTTTACAATTCAGATCACACACTAAAGTTATTCAGTACTTATTAGGTATCACACCGACCATTATCTCTGAGCTTATCTTCAAAAAAACTAATTTTACTTTCATGTTATCACGCGGTTCTTAAGAAGTTACAATGACCACCTTTACTCGATCTAACTTGAATTTCACAAGCAGCTTGAACTGCTACAAGGAAAGTGATGCGTGGGTTCGTGGTTGTGATTGTGGTTGTGAGCTTAACGTTTCAAGATAGAGAAATTCTCTCCGGTTCTTGCTGAAATTTTCGGTCAATGCCTGATAGGAGACGTTCCCCGGCGCAAGGAACATTGCCCTGAAAGGACTTAAAGGTTCTGAAGTAAAAGTTTCGAATGCTTGTTCGGTCAAGCGTCGAGGTGATATAAATCCCCGCAAATGAGTCGGTCGTGTTAAGAAGATTTTCTCGGTTGCTTTTCGCCGCTCAGCCAACAGGAACCTAATCAGATTATATCTAGATTATGGACACCAAGAGCTGATAATCAAGTCATTAGCCCGAGCGTCACCGCCCTCCGCTTCCAGATAAGGAGGCTGACATCGCCACCCGCCGCTGGAGAACTCTGATGATGGTTGGTAATTAAGATCTGGATTAAAACCTAAGACCTCCCGTGCTTTGACGGTTAGCTCATGTCTGCTGCTTTCGCATGACCTTTTTTTTGTCTGTTACATACGTGGTTGATGTCTGTATGTTGTATGCAAGTCCTGGGTGTGTCTTCTGCCTACTGGCAGTGCTATGTACTTACCTATCAGTGGTTACATATCAGTGTCTACAGAGAAGTGAGATCTTGATCTTCATGCCCCGCCTACTAGTCATATTGTACTTGGTGCGTTTTGATATAACTATTCTGGTGGTCAGATTCTGTGTCGAAACTGGCTTAGCTTATAATTGAGGGTGGAGGTGGCTTCCACAACTTCTTTCTGTGCGTTTCTAGTTTCCACTTATGTCCTCTTGGCTTACTTTCTATCAATTTAAAGACGTTGTTCTTGATCACTTTGTTTATTCCTCTCGGTATCTTATATGTTGAAACCATATCCCTTCAGTATTGTACAATATCGTATAATATATCACGTGAATATTATAACCCTATGCTGTCTATGGTCGGGAAGCCAACCACTTGGGCTGGTCAGTACAGATGAAGCCTAGCTTCTTGCAAGTGTGACTGTCGAAACGGTTGGGTACCATTCCATCCATCCGTCCTATTCCGGATCCATGTCCTCATATTCAATCCAAGTGCCGTATAAGTGTACTAAATTAACGCTCTCCTATCGTAACTACCAGTGTTCGAGTATACGATGGTCCAAGTGAGTGAAATATACTGTTATTCGCCGGTGAATACAAGTAATTGGTTGGCAAGAGTAACTATGTTCCAGGAAGTAAGTAATTATCAAAGAAGGCACCAAGGCGGGAAGGCTATGTAGCACCATTATGTCCCAAGAAGTGGCAACAGATTGTCCATCTACCAAGGTTTCACAAACAAGATAATTGTATTTACGAGGCAGGAATCCAGTACCTGGTGAATTCTACACTAACAACGGTCATTGACCGTTGGTGGTTTACGATTATCGCGCACTATGACAACGGTGAACGTTAGCCAGTTGCATTTTCTTTCTAAAATGGTTATTACCTGTTAATTAGCTTGAATACACAGTTACAAGGTTGATGGGGGAAAGTGAGGGCTACTCGGCTGAATAACAGTCATGTGTAATGTTCATAGTGTGAGCAATGAGATAGTTCTGGTGGAGGCTAAACGTAATAATATTAGAGGCAATTAAGAATTCATTAGCAATATCGTGCCTTGTGAAGCTGTCAGGAGAGTTGCATTTAAATCTGCATTCAATTGTATATGTGTGTGGTAAAGGTTAACGTTTAAGCCGGGGAGATATTTTCGGCTACGAGTCTCTTACAGCTCTGAGGAGGAGGATAAAGTATCTAATATCCACTCCCACTCCCCCCTGACCATAAATAACCCCCCTCCTCCCACCCAGGCTCTTCCTCGCTCCCCCCCCCTTCCACAGTGTTAAGTATCCACCTCTACCTCCCCTCCCCATGGGTAAAGTTTCCCCACTACCCTTCCTCCATCAATGCCTAGTATGCCCCTTCCCCCCTTGTGCTTAGTGTATTTTTAGTAAGGCATGAATTTAGTCAAGCATAGTATTTAGTGTTATTATTCTTATTATTCATTAGCTATTCCCATACACATGTTGTTCATATGCACATGTTGTTCACATACATATGTTGTTCACGTGTACCAAAACAGGTATGTGATACCCTTTGATATGTAAAATAAATCAGAAATCTATATTAATGGTCCTCGCCTTTATATAATTTTTTTTATTCCTAAACAAAGTGTTGAGACATGATTGCACAAAAAACCTCAATTAAATATAAATAAATAAAAAAGTAAAGCAGTACTGGAGAAAGAAGTTTATTGGTTGAGAGTTAGAATCCACGAAAACTATCAGGGTATCCCAACTCTAATTTGCATCTGTGTCACTCGTTCTTCTTGCAGGTGGGATGGGAAGAACATCAGTGGTAAACTGGTTGAACAGGTGATAAACGGGGAACTGATCCCCCCTCTCTCTTTCTCCGAGCAAGGGGATGGTGAGATTGTAGAAGTACGTAGGTAAACTTGGAATGCACAGGAATAACCAATGAATATATGAACATACAGAGAAGCATTCCAGAAAAGAATTCATAACTAAATACCATTCAGTGTGAACTTGTCAGTGGAGAGAGGGAATTTATATAACTTCCCAGCTGTCAGTGTTGAGGGGGTTTGTTAAAGTCCTGAAGCACTGACACAAATGACAGCAGGGATTGACAGGTTGTGGTCAGACGGGAAGTGGACTTGCATCTTGGTTCAGATTGATTTACAGTATTCGAATCTCCTCTCATAAGGTCTTGACTGTCGGGCAAATGTCAGTGTGAAAAAGAGGAGACAATACCTCAATCTAAATAATCATAAGTAACATGACCGTAAGGTAATAATGCATCCTGCCCTCTTACTTTCTTCGCCAGAGCTTTATGGCGGAAGTTTATAAAAAGAAAAATGGGACGATTTTCCTCCGTTTTTGACTAATGAAAGGGCCCTAATAGGCTAAATGGGGTGCCTTGGGTCTTACGTTTCTGACTAGGCAAAACTGCATACAGTTTTACAGTTGACAGATCGGGACAAAGGCACCCCATTTAGCCTATNCAGCCAGACTCATGACCACAATGCTGGCTTATAAGGAGTTATAAACGCTCACCGAATACCAACATTTTTCATTCGTGGCTGTCTTGTTTCCCATTTATGTCTTCTCACATTCTCGAGACTTCCCTGGCTGGCCACTCGAGAAGTATTTATGAGTCAAGCCACGTCTTGGCCACGTGGGTCTTAAATCAAGTTCAATCACCCTCTGGGGCAAGATCGGAACGATATACACTCGGACCTCCAAAAGGAAATTAATAATAGTCACAAGGCTGTGTTACGTTTTATGATATATATATAATATATATAAGGTAAAAAATGGAAGGGAGTACACCTCTGACTGGAGAAGGGGGACCCATAGCCTCGGAGGAAATCACACATAACGCATTGGAGGGAATGTAGGTCCCCTCCAATATATATATATATATATATATATATATATATATATATATATATATATATATATATATATATATATATATATATATATATATGTATATATATATATGTATGTATAAATACAGTTTCCCCTGACAAATTCCCTACTAAATTTCCCCAAACACGATAACAGTAATAATTTACCTTGGGGAAGACGTTGGCCAATTTATTGTTGTCTAAAAAGCTCAAATGATGGCAATCTCACGAAGGCCCCGAAATATACGGCTTGATAAGATAATTTTGATAATTTATACAAAGCTTAATATGATGCGTTTAGAGACTGGTGAAACTCTGTTCTTTACTAGACAGGTGAAGGATTGCATTTAAGTGCAGTAGGAACTTTGCATATGTGCGGAGGATCGTTCTTTATTTAAATGCTAATTGATGTCAAACGCTATTCAAGTAAAACATTATGATAATCATGCCCTACTTACCACTATTTTAGGATTCATGTTAGAATCTTATCTAACGTTGTTAAATAGAATTCAGGAAATTGCAGCACATCTGATAATAAAAAAGTATTTTAGGATTTCTGCTGACAGTGGTTAAGTAATATTCAGAACTTGGATACACGTCTAATGAAGGGCAGAGTTAAGGAACCTCCCTCGATGACGTCTTACCATATTCCCCAACATATAGAAGTCCACAAAATACATTATTCCTTTGAGTTTCTATTCAAATTTTTGTATTAATATCTTCCGTCAAAGATTTACAAGCAGATATGACAAGAAGGAGTTACGTTTAATAGTTACAAATATTTTATCGCAAATGAATCGATACTAGAGTTTTGAGGAGTCTTCGTGGGTGACGCAATTGGTACCGGTCGTTACGTCACTTGTTACCAGCCGTACGTCACTTGTTACCGGTCGTGACGTCACTTGTTACCAGCCGTTACGTCACTTGTTACCGGGTCGTTACGTCTTTGTCGAATTCCTCACTTACCTCATTATCATTGTCTCTCCTTGTCTTCTCACTCTGGCATATGGTCTCTCACTACTGCTTTACTCCTTTATAAACCATTCTATCCGCCCCAGGAATTTCTCTGACCTTCTGGTATTTCTCTTCTCCATCTCCATCTCCTTACATTCCTCTCATCCCTTGTTACATCTTTCTATAGTCTTCATTGTCACCCTCCCTTTCCTTGTTTCCTCCATGACTGAGTTCTCACCTGCAGGATCGAGCTCAAGCTCTTGACACCGCTTTTTAGCCATTTGTTGTCTAATGCAATGACTCCTGGCCTATTTCTCTGGTATACTGATTTTAAAGTAATGGACTGGAATTGGCCTCTACTGCTTGTTCCATTATGTCATTCCATTTACTCACTACCCTTGCGGTAAAATAAAACTTTCTAGCATCTCTATGACACATCTGAGTCTCAAGCTTCCATCCGGTCCCCTGATCTATTGCTTATTCATTGAAACATTTCCTTGTTTCCACCTTGTCAATTTCCAATGTGTGTGTGTGTCTCTCACCTAGTTGTGCTTGCGGGGGGGGTTGAGCTCTGGCTCTTTGTCCCGCCTCTCAACCTCAATCAACAGGTGTACAGGTTCCTGTGCCTGTTGTGGGTGTGTGTGTGTGTGTGTGTGTGTGTGTACTCACCTAGTTGTACTCACCTAGTTGTGCTTGCGGGGGTTGAGCTCTGGCTCTTTGGTCCCGCCTCTCAACCGTCAATCAACAGGTGTACAGTTTCCTGAGCCTAATGGGCTCTATCATATCTACACTTGAAACTGTGTATGGAGTCAGCCTCCACCACATCGCTTCCTAATGCATTCCATTTGTCAACCACTCTGACACTAAAAAAGTTCTTTCTAATATCTCTGTGGCTCATTTGGGCACTCAGTTTCCACCTGTGTCCCCTAGTGCGTGTGCCCCTTGTGTTAAACAGCCTGTCTTTATCAACCCTGTCGATTCCCCTGAGAATCTTGAATGTGGTGATCATGTCCCCCCTAACTCTTCTGTCTTCCAACGAAGTGAGGTTTAATTCCTGCAGTCGCTCCTCGTAGCTCATACCTCTCAGCTCGGGTACTAGTCTGGTGGCAAACCTTTGAACCTTTTCCAGTTTAGTCTTATGCTTGACTAGATAGGGACTCCATGCTGGAGCCGCATACTCCAGGATTGGTCTGACATATGTGGTATATAATGTTCTGAAAGATTCCTTACACAAGTTTCTAAAGGCCGTTCTTATGTTAGCCAACCTGGCATATGCTGCTGATGTTATCCTCTTGATATGAGCTTCAGGGGACAGGTCTGGCGTGATATCAACCCCCAGGTCTTTCTCTCTCTCTGACTCTTGAAGTATTTCATCTCCCAAATGATACCTTGTATCTGGTCTCCTGCTTCCTACCCCTATCTTCATTACATTACATTTGCTTGGGTTAAACTCTAACAGCCATTTGTTCGACCATTCCTGCAGCTTGTCCAGGTCTTCTTGAAGTCTCAAGCTGTCCTCCTCTGTCTTAATCCTTCTCATAATTTTGGCGTCGTCAGCAAACATTGAGAGGAATGAGTCTATACCCTCTGGGAGATCATTTACGTATATCAGAAACAGGATAGGTCCAAGTACAGAGCCCTGTGGGACTCCACTGGTGACTTCACGCCAGTCTGAGGTCTCACCCCTCACTGTAACTCTCTGCTTCCTATTGCTTAGGTACTCCCTTATCCACTGGAGCGCCCTACCTGTTACTCCTGCCTGTTTCTCCAGCTTATGCATCAACCTTTTATGGGGTACTGTGTCAAAGGCTTTCCGACAGTCCAAAAAAATGCAGTCCGCCCACCCTTCTCTTTCTTGCTTAATTCTTGTCACCTGATCGTAGAATTCTATCAAGCCTGTAAGGCAAGATTTACCCTCCCTGAACCCATGTTGATGGGTTGTCACGAAGTCTCTTCTCTCCAGATGTGTTACTAGGTTTTTTCTCACAATCTTCTCCATCACCTTGCATGGTATACAAGTTAAGGACACTGGCCTGTAGTGTGTGTGTGTGTGTGTGTGTGTGTTGTGTGTGTGTGTGTGTGTGTGTGTGGTGTGTGTGTGTGTGTGTGTGTGTAACTCCAGGTACCATTTTACTGCGAGATTAACAATGTTGAGTGCGTTATGTACTTTTTTATGCATCTGGGTGCATGCGCGCGCGCGTGTGTGTAGCCACAGTGTAGAATACTCTACATGCGTGCCGATGACGTGTGCTGCAATATAATTCAATGCGATTAAGCCTGATAACATATACAAAGTATAGTTTAATATAACTTTATTTCATACGCTGCTACTTTCGACCACTAAAGCACAAGTTCTCTTAAATATTCTCCCTGTGTTATCACATATTTCAGGTAGGCAAAAAAATTATTATAATCCAAGTTAGCGTATAGGAAACTTACATTTATTATGCATTAATCATTAAAAACTGTGCACAGTCTCAACATCTCGCTCTACACAGTGTGGACTTCAAGGCCCTTCGAACGATGTATCTCTACCATCAACTTTGTGAATTGATAAGAACCTCAAATTAAAAATCCTATTGATTAAACCCCAAGACGGTTTAACAGTCTCTTTTACAACTGCAATAAAGTTTTGGGAGGCCCTCGTGCGGGCTCGACTCTACCCCCTTATTGACCAGTTTTAGCCTGACACAAGCGCCAACATATCGCTACAACAAGACGCTTCAGGAATAAATTAGTGTATGCTGGAGGGTGTTGTTGTGCTTTGGAGGGGGGGGGGGTGGCATGGCCACCATCACAATTACTCTCAACACCCCTTATTACCATTACCACCACTCCCACCACTACACACTTGGTCCATTTGGTGTAACCACCTCCATTAATTCCACAATAACACAGTATTTTTAACTTGAGAAGAACACAATCGACTTGAGAATGGTCCAGAACGGACCGAAACGTCGTCGTCCCTTCACCTTCTAGTGTGTGGTCTGGTCAACATACTTCAGCCACGTTATTGTGACTCATCGCCTGCAGTATTTTTAATTATTTAAAGAATTTAACACAGTATTTAAAGCTATAACACAGTCGATCCTCTACCTCCTCCACTTCCCAAGTGGAGGAGGTAAACTTTAGAACTTTGCGACAACTTTCTAAATTAGTGACAAATTACTGACAAATTATTGACATTGGAGCAATAATTCATCTCAAGCACACAAGACGGCACACAACGATTCATCCAACCACTCATTCTCATCGAGTCCTGAACCTCTTCCAAGCCAATGGAAGGATCGCATCCCCTTGCACGACCCCGGCGAACTGTCCAGCACCCGACCACGGGATCGCATGCTTGCTCTGCGTCACCAGGCCCCGGGGGGAACGCCACTCCCGAAGAAGGCTTGCACAGGGACCTAGGCAGGGCCTCGCTACTGTCCAGTACAGGACCAGCGTGTGCAACTTCCAAACTCTCCACTCAAGCAACACACATAAATTCGCCGACTTATCGCAAACCACTGCCTGGAGTGTGTGAGTCTTCACACATAATTCATCATATATGGAAGTCTATAGATGAATACTTTGTAGCATTCACATATACAAACACAGATGCTTTCACACATGTTTAATAGTCTGCTTAAGGCTCTTTATTTTATTATTTTTCATATATAAAAAATTAAGTACGTGAAGATATATATATATATATATATATATATATAATATATATATATATATATATATATATATTATATATATATATATATATATAATATATATTGTACTCATTAATTGGGGGAGTGAGTTTGGATCAGCATTTCATCTGGGAATTATGTACTGTGGCGGCTGGGACTCACTAATATCTTGCGGTTATGCGGTTAAAATGTGTGTAGTACACATTTGTGTTCTAAACTTTAAGACAAGAATCAAACCTGAAATTTGAAGTACGTGACGAAAATATCATAAATGACACCAAGAACAAAGACAACACCAATAACAGACACAACACTAACAAAACACACACGACGCCAAAAACACAACACAATAATAAAGACACAACACAGGGTTCAGATCTAACACCAGTAATATTCATTGTCTAACAGAGCTGCGGTGTGTCGGCATCCACCTGGTGACTACACACTTTCCTAATAATGGTGGTGGAACTCCTCTGGAACTTGCTAACACAGTGTTATTGGGAGCTAAATAATGTTGGTTAGACCAAGAAGCACCTTTGGGATGTTAAGAGATAAATACGTGAGGACTAAGGAAGGGAGTAAGAGCCTATCAGGGAAAAGTACTGAGACATATAACTTTTATGCCGTCCCTGGGTGAGGAAAGTAAAAGAGGGGACAGGATCATAACATACAAGATACTAAGGGGTAGATAAGGTGGTCAAGGACATCCTTTTTAAAATTTACAGAAAGTAGCATGAGCGGACATAAATCGAAGCTGGAAATGAAAATGATTTGAACATATGTAAGATAATACTCGTACTCTGTACGGGTTATCAACACCTGGAATGCACTGAAGGTAGAAGTTGTGGAAGCTACCTCCTATCCAAAAATTTATGGCTAGATTTTTTAAAATGAATTCGAACGTCAGGATAGTTCAATTATAACGCAGCAGGTACAACAAGGCTAGTGGGAGGGACATACACAGTTGGATCTCACCTCCCCGATGTTACTGATTTGTAACACTAATAGGTAACCACAGTAGTAACACCATCTGTAGAATACCAGTTCTCAAACAGAACAGTCCTTAATATTTTCCTTTTCTCGGGCATATGTTTAAGGTATCTACATCTGGGTAATTATTGAAGTGTAGGGCGTTTTAGACTCGGGGAAAAAAACCTGATTTGAATACAAGTGCAATTCATGAAAATATATATGTATTGTTTGTGTCCCAAGGCGATGGCTCTTCCCTTTTTTTAATCTCTAATGAAATTAGCCTTAATAGGCATTGCTGGGCACAAAAGACTTTTGAAGTGAGTTAAAAGAATTCTAACGCGACCATTTTACTGCACGATAATATCAGACAATGAAACGTCCTCAGTGCACTCGGGTAAATAATGAAAGTATTTCTATTATGCAAATTATCCTTAAACATACAGCTTGCCAGGAAATATGGTCTCCCTGCGCTTCTGGAATAAGTGGACGGATGCCATTAATAAAATACACACCATACAATGATAAATCATTATCTAAAAAACAACCCTTGGAGTGGTCGGTAGGACAACGCCCTTGCTCCTCGGATATTCGGCTTCGAGGTCCAATAGCCCAAGAGGCTGGGCGCCGTTCCTTCAGTCAGTCGTCATATCCCTTCCCTGTGTAATAAAATTACTCTTCCTTAGCATAAAAGCTTTCTCCTGACGATTACTGTTATTTGAAAGTGTGTTGATTTAAAAATTCGTGATATGAGTTATGGACTTGTTTAGTTTCAATGTAGATCACTTAATTCACTGTGAATTTGAACTATTTAGAAGCGGAGCATACTTGAGCTTTAATTAATAAGAAACAGCTGCATTTAATGAGTGTTTGTAATATTAGCCAGTTGATCATATTAAGGAACGTTGACCAGGTGAATACAATGACCATTATATGTTTGTGTGTTAGTTAATACTAACCATTCTACAGTATATACAAAATCTTAAAGGTTTCAAGTGCTAAATGAGAACGTCATTGTCTGGCTAATTTATCAATAAATCTTTTGTGTTTTTACCTGGGCTGGACGGTAGAGCGACGGTCTCGCTTCATGCAGGTCGGCGTTCAGTCTCCGACCATCCAAGTGTTTGGGCACCATTCCTATCCCCCGTCCAATCCCAAATCCTTATCCTGACCCCTTCCCAGGGCTATATAGTCGTAATGGCATGGCGCTTTCTCCTGATAGTTCCCTTCCGTTTCCAACAATTATTTATTTATTTATTTATTTATTTATTTATTTATTTATTTATTTATTTATTTATTTATATACAAGAAGGTACATTGGGTTGGAGAGAATACATAGCATAGTATTTGTAAACTTGTAAAGCCACTAGTACGCGCAGCGTTTCGGGCAGAAACGTATATATATAACTATATAACTACATAATATGACATATATAACTATATTTTACCTGCCCGTCCGTACCTTATGACAAGCAGCGATGCCTAACGGGAAGCGAACGAAACATACAGCCCAGACTGTTAAAATAATATTACTTTGAAATACTTATACCTATAACTTGCTTCGAAATACCGTTTCCCGGCGCTTGTGGACTCAGCACGGATACCGTTAATTTACGGTAATATAGCTTAAAATAAAATGATAAATCGCTCGCTAGCCAAATGTTTATGTGATAAGGACTCCTCTTTGAAGTAAAGCCTTTTGGGCCGTTTATTTGAAGAACCTCTATTTGAAAACTCGCGATGTGGCATGTGGACTTGCTGGTCTTCCTTAGCAGTCACCTCATACTCCATCTTTCTTGATACTTACCTCATAATTCATCTTTTTAGATGTTTACCTCATACTCAGTCAATGAAAACTAATTGGGAGTTAAATGCAGTAAAGTTGGAATTACAAAAGAAAATTTCACCAAGTGTACTCTTGGTTCCATTAAGACATTAATGGCCCTAAGAGTACTTTAGGTGCCATTAAGACATTAACAGCAAATTCCCAAGTCATTAGATGCTCCAGCAAAGTGGGCCCGGTCTTTAATGTGAAAGGTTGGGTAATTACAAGTAGCAAGCACTATACTATTGTGGTTATGTAGTACTTGGAAGGGACAAAACGACAAGGAACTCGGAGATAAGGTCTGAGTGTCTTCCAGCCTCCTCTCTCTTACCACAGTACCATCTTAATACCGACTCCAGCATAAAAATTGCCGTGATTTACTCAAATTGAAAATGTCGCAAAACATACGCTCTCTGGGACTAATGAACAGCATCTGGCTGGACAGATCATAGAAGTTGCCTCTTATGCTTCTGGTTAGACAAAATACTTAATATCTTGTAGGGTTTGTAAGGACGCGCTGGTGACGAGACGTCATCCAACCACTCGAATACATGAGTATCGAACATCAGACTCTGATAAAGCGACGCAGGCGCTTTACCGGCCAGTTCAAGTGGTCGGCAGAGTGAAATTCATCGAGAACTATTGGTCCCAGAACGTCATTTATTATTTCTAGTTGATCAAAACATAAAAGACAATCGACACTGCTCCATTATCTGTAGTATCGCCACCAACCATTAACACTATTCAAACCATCGTCGGCAAGACTATCCTCACAATATCCACCAACATCATCAATGTCTTCAGAATCAACCATCATCAACAGCAGCTCTACCCCCCCCCCTTACAATCTCTCTCCTTCCTCATCCGCTATCACCATAATGCCCATTAATAACTTCGTATCACCACAATGTTCCCTATTGTTTTCCAGCCAGAGGTTCCTACTGGAACAATTATCCCCACTAACTGTTCCCGAGGGCATAGCCTTACCACTACCACGTTATGGCTGACCGGTAGTAACTACATACATCTGACCATGGAATTATTTACAATTATTGCATGCAAGACCTCTTAATTGGGAGCTTTGATTAGATAAGTGATAATTCGTATGATAATATTCAAGGAGGTACCCAGACTGTCTATCATCCGGTGGAGGAATTTAAGGGCGAGTCCTGTTGCACATGAACGCTGATTCGGAACCTAAATTGTTGCTGTCATATCTCTAAACTCGCTCTTTCTTTTTATCTTCAACGCCTACAAGACTCGAAGTCAAATGCAAGTTGACCGAGTGGAATAACTTAAGTGCCTTTTGATCGGCTGGGAGAGGTCGTGATCAGACCGGTCATCACTTCCCCCCGACGGGAGGTGTTAACGCCAGGGAGGAGGCTGGCCTTGGGGACCTGCCCTACTCAGCCACTTCTTCATGCTCCGGGAGTCAATACAGCTGTATACACCCCCCGCCCCTGGCTCACGCAAGCCATGGGATAAAACACTCAACACATCACAACTTTGAGTCATGATAAAAAACGAATTAAAATTTCACACTTGGAGAGAGACATATCTAATAAAAAAAGCGAGAGAAACTCATAATTAACTCTCAGAAAGTTGATGTAACATCCTTCATGCCAAAGAGCATCATTGGAGAAGCTAAAGCCGCATCCTTGCCACAGGGCCGGCCATGACGCCACCAAGCTATCGAGGTCTTGATCGAAATATACGATAACGAGAATATCGTGTCTTGCCTACTTTCTCAATAGAACGAGTGATATCGACCGACACATACCCGAGCTCCTAGTGGCATGCACATCCCTCTCTAGTGAACATGAAACTAGCAAACAAACTAAAATACAACTTAGATGGCTAATGTCTGGTGCATTTATTGATTTATATTATTTATTTGTGTATAGGAAAGTGCATCGGGTTGTGAGAGTACATACATTGGTGATCGTTACATCCTTGCAAAGCCACTAGCACGCGAAGCGTTTTGGGACAGAATAAGTTGAGGAAATGCAGACAAGTGGTTTTGGGTGCATATAAGAAACAAACCTAATGACTCATTCATGAGAGAAACAGATGTGTTCTTTATACATGAGAGAAGCATCCTGGTGCTTCATCCATGTTATAAACACACTAATGCCTCATATATGGTGCTTCATCCATGTTATAAA
>WNGS01164437.1:55047903-55061184 GCA_020271785.1 Procambarus virginalis
CACAATGATGCCTCATATATGGTGCTCATCCATGTTATAAACACACTAATGCCTCATATATGGTGCTTCATCCATGTTATAAACACACTGATGTCTCATATACGGAGCTTCATCAATGCAATAAACATATCTAGTGCCTCATTCGTGAGAGAACAGACCCGGTGATGCACGAAAAACAGGCCTGTTGCCTCATGTATGAGGTAGACCTGGTGCCTCAAAGATGTGAGGAGCAGATTGTTGTGAGCGAATAGTTTGATTCTTACCTTTTTTATATATCAGGTCAGCTTATTTTTTATACAAAGCAATACATTTGTTTTATAACTGTACTTCGTTCAGGTGAGAAAGAGGCCTCTGGTAAAGACCAGAGGCATCAAGAGGTTTCTCACCTACAAAAGATATCAGGTCTGTTTCTCACCTGAAAGAGACACTTATTATAATTATCATCTTTATTGACAAAATGAATTACAATTTTGCCTAATCTGAGGATTTCAATTAAGTCTTATTAAAGTGAGGCTAATGATGGTATTCACAGTTACGCAGGACAGAGGGTCATATACAAGACAAAGGTCTAAACTAGTGCATATGCGCAAGTTGCTGGGAAAGAGATAAATGATTAATAACAACTATAAATTGCATTGTAAATAGTTTAAAAGTATTTTAAGTATAGAGTTTGCTGCATTTTGATAGGTAAAATCAATGAGCATCATTCTAATGTCATTTATCAGGAAACGTCATCAACGTATGTGTCAACACGTCACAAGACGCCTATTATCCCCCAAGACTCAAAAAAATAGATTAACTATAAGATTTACCCGTCTGCAGTTAACCGATAAATTATCTAATAATTATAAGGTATTAAGAGCTCATCACCTCATTTCCAAACTCATTTTAAACAACCAGTAATTCTTATTTTGTAAGATATGAGAAACATTTTTTGCAGCAGCTGCAAACTACCGAAAAGTTTGATAAAATGCACTTATGGAATCCCGATGTGGTAGACTTACTGACCCAGCATCAATGCAACCTATTATTTGATGCTACTATGGTCAGCAAGACGTTTCATAAAATCAGTTCCTTATGGAAGCTTTATCCTCAATTTATTTAAAGGGATAATTTCTTTAAATACTAATGTGCCGCTCAGAGCAACATACTGCAATCATCTTATAGATTAGTGGTTAATTTGCTATCAACGCCTTGTGCCACGGGCGAGAACCTCAGCGAGTCTATTCTCTACCACCAACCATTCTTCACAATTTCCTTGGCCAGGGTTGTTGTTTTTTTAATCCTTATGCTAAATATTAGAGCGTGGAGCACTTTACCAAATTACCAACAAATTAGAGATGATAAACTCTCAATAATAGATAAGTGTTTAAATACTGAATACTCACATTACAGTAAAATCCACTTGCGATCAGCAGTTTTCCAAAAGCATAGTGTATAGGTTGTAGTTATGATCTGGGAGTGATATCAGGGGGGCGGGCCCTGACATAACATCTCCAGGAAGGGGTGGAGACACACTCACTGGCTACTCCACCTAGTTATCACCACGTGTGATGGCATGATAGCAGGGAGATAGGGCAATGATCACACCTCACACGTTCCCTCTCGGCATGCCAACCAGTTGCACGACAAAGGCTCGTACTCTAACACCAATATTAACGAGAGGAAGACCAATGTGATTGCAAACTTAAAAGCCGTTTGATGTGCAAATGCTTGTTAATAGCTCTACTTTCCACTGATCGTAAAAAACCTGCCTGACCCCAGTGTTTGCTAACCTGTCATTAACAAACTGTCCTTCAACATTAATGGCTCCGTAACGGCCCTAAAATATGCTAACAATTGATTTTATCGTGTTATCATAATGAGTTGATAAAAAAATAAGTAAAAAAAGGCATAGACGTATTGAATAATTGAATAAGTAAGATCTTTCATCTTTATACAAACGAATTTAAATCTATTACTTACTGTTGGCCAAAGATAGATGACGAACCATTTTAACCACAAAAGTGAGCAATACAAAATTTAAATCCTGCAGCAATCTATAAGATGATAAGTCCTATATAAAAGGGTTCCGGTAATAGAGTCTGGTTCGTTCTCGACGCACAATCGAAAATTCCGGGTTCGATGAATGGCATAACATAGAGGGATTATTAATTGGGTATTAAATATATCTACATGGGCAGCTTATTTTCCAACGGTAGGGTCATTGAAGGTTCATCCAATGACCCTACACAGTAAAATTGTTTACGGGCTATTCATGCCCGTGCCACCTCTTGGGTGGCTTAATCTTCATCAAGCGGTAAAATTGTATTTGAAAATGTAAAAGTGTCTTGCGAAACGCTTCTTGGCGTCAGACCATAAATGAAGTGTGAAAATGAACTTTGGAGAGTTAATTTTTCCACTACCCTCGACAGGGAAGGAGGAAAGATTGATGGGGGAGGACAAGTTGATGGGGAAAATGGGTATGGTGGGAGGATGCGAGGACGGGGGGGGAGGGGATATATAAATATAATATATATATATAAATATAATATATATATATATATATAAATATATAAATATATTATATAAATATATATATATATATATATATATATATATATTATATATATATATATATAATATAATATAATTAATTAAAAATTGCACCCATATTTCATTATTTGAAAAGGAGGTCATTTTCTCCTTAATTATACGTAAGCGTTTGACAACCGTCTTAGAAGGCATACATCATTTCAGCGGCAGCACCAATGCCCGTGTAGAGCTTCTTGTTTCAGCCCTCATCTGCCATACATAAATCGCTTGTTAATCATAAGTGTAACGACAGTGCGCATCGCCTCAATTTATTCGTCGCTGGAGTAATTGAGCAGCAAGCAAGATAAAAAGATAAGTGTCAGTTGGCGTTGCCTTTATTGATGAGAGTAATTGTTATGTCTTGGTGGATGGTGTAGTGGCCAGCGGTGATACTCCTCCCACCACCCACGTTGCCACCATCGTAGGGCCACAGTAGCAGGAGTGCCAGTAACAGCGGACGTGGCAGCAGAAGCAGGAGTGACAGTAACAGCAACACCTTAGCAGCGGGAGTGGTCATTACAGCAGGAGCGGCTTTTGTAGCAGCAGGTCCCTAACACCTTGCTTTCCCTCCCCTTATCTTCACCTCCTGCTTCTCTAAGAAGTTCTGTTCTGCTGTTAACTGACGAACCGCCTCACCTAATTATTCCTGTGTGTGTGTGTGTGTGTGTGTGTGTGTGTGTGTGTGTGTGTGTGTGTGTGTGTGTGTGTGTGTGTGTGTGTGTGTGTGTGTGTGCGCGCACGCGCGCTAACACATGCTTGTGTAACCCAGGAACATGCATGCTCGAATTAATATCATCAGGAGGTATAATTTCCTCATAACTTGAAACAGCATCGTCCATCTCATGACTCGATCACAAGCAATGAGAAAATGCTGTCGTGTGCTTCCTCAGCTCCTGCACCACCTTGACATCACCGCGCAGACAGACACACACGCGAGGCAGACACACACACACACACACACACACACACACAAGGCAGACAGCCACACACACGAGGCAGACGCACACACACACACACACACACGAGGTACATAGACACATCTCCGATTCCTCCTCACGTAAGCACATAACTAATGAATCTCTGAGTGCTGTCTATATGTAAGTTTTACGAAGGCTGAAGCAGAGGAGGAAAAATACAATAGATGTAGACAAGGATATTCATCAAAAAAGATATATGATGACAAGAATAATTTGTGCAATTGACAAAAACTTTTGATATTTTTTAATCTGTTTGTAAAGGCATTTACATCGTTTTACAGTCAATCCCGGAAAGAAGTTCCTTATTTTCACCACTCGATTCAATAAAATTAAATTGATCATACTTTGATTTATGTTAGATGATTTTAATTTCTTTAACATTATTTGCATACTTTAATTGAACAGTACGGAAATATATTCGGAATTAAGACTGTTATGACTTCAGGCAATATTGTCTCAAATATTTTAAAAATAATCGTATTTTCCATCAACGCACACACACATATTCAGCATTTTCAAGGGCTTGATATAACATTTTCTTCCTAATATAATCATCACTCTCGTCACAGCCTTCTAACCCAACCCGTCCTCGCAAATTCGTATAGTCAATATTGACTCATTAAATACGTGCATAGGTGACATACTAAACATAATAGTTTACCTTGAAAAGCTTCATAGAAAACACCGACCTCACCTAACCTTGTTAGTATGTAAAGATAAGCATCTTATAGCTTCGTAATTACAATTGTTACTTAACCTATTATAGGTATAGGTTAAGTAATAATTGTAATTACGAAGCAATAAGATGCTTATCTTAACATACTAACAAGGTTAGGTAAGGTCGGTGTTTTCTATGAAGCTTTTCAAGGTAAACTATTATGTTTAGTATGTCACCTATGCACGTATTAATGAGTCAATATTGACTATACGAATTTGCGAGGACGGGTTGTCTAACCAGCCTTCTGTTTATGAATATCGTTATGTACGTACTATTGTGTATGTGTATTACATGGAATCCACAATCAAAGAATAGAGGAAGAATGACTTTCTGGAAATGAGACTCGATAGAGCAACATATAAAATCGATAATGCTATTCATCTTCTCTATTATTTTTGTACTAATAAACCCCTGATCCAAAATGATTAAGTATTATTTCGTTTGATCCTTGTTTCTACGTTTTTTGTATCCGTTATAGTTTTATTGAGGTCATCCTGTAGCTTGGCTTTCAATTGATCTTTTCGAAATTCATTACGGAAATTCCAATACACGAAAAAGCTTATGTCATAGAGCAAAAACTCCAGAAATATTCTCTGGTTTCGCAGAAAAGGTTTGGCAACTTTAAATCCCTATTGTTTCTCGGTAATGTATTTATATATTTTTTTCCTTTTTCAGATATCACTCAATCTTTTTCTTAAATATTATATTTAGTACTTGACAAGAAATGCCTGTCGGGATAGGCATTCGTTGCCTGCTCACTCCTTCATCAGTATTTTGCACACATACATATTCCTGATTATTAATGCACACACACACAAACGCATACACACACACACACACACACACACACACACACACACACACACACACACACACACACACACACACACACACACACACACACACACTTGGAAGACGGGACACCACGAGCGTAGCTCTCATCCTGTAACTACACTTAGGTAATTACACTTAGGTAATTACACACACACACACACACACACACACACACACACACACACACACACACACACACACACACACACACACACACACATACACACACTTGCATGTGTGTGTGTGTGTGTGTGTGTGTGTGTGTGTCGGCGTCTGTGTTGCACTTTCTATTTGCATGAGTCAAATAGAAAGATCTTGGGGGTTGATATCATACCGAACTTGTCCCAAAAAGCCTACATCAAAAGAATATCATCAGTGGCATATGCTACATTTTCCACCATATGAACTGCCTTTAGAAACTTGTGTAAGAAATCACTCAGGACCCTGTACACCACTTATATCAGACCAATCCTGGATATGCCACTCTAGGCCGGAGTCCATACCTAGTTAAACACAAGACAAAGTTAGAGAAGATTCAGAGATATGCCACCAGACTAATCCCAGATCTGAGAGGTATGAGCTACGAGAAAAGGCTAAGGGAGCTAAACCTCACGTCCCTGGAAGACAGAAGAGTAAGGAGAGACATGATCACCACCTATACAGTTTTTAGTATAATTGGCAGGGTGGACAAAGACAAATTGTTTAGCATGGGTGGAACACGAACAATGGGACACATGTGTAAACTTAGTATCCAAATGAGCCACAGAATCATTAGAAAGAAAGTTTTCAGTGTCAAAGAAATGGAATGGAATCAAATGGAATGCATTAGGCAGTGATGTGGTGGAGGCAGACTTCATATACTTTCAAATTTCGATGATAATCATAGAACGTTTACGTTGTAAGAACGCAATGTTATTGGCAAAATAACATGAGATTTTGACCTGCACACGGATGCAGAAAGTTAACTAAAAAATAATTTAACTCTGCCACCAGATATAAAACTACCATGGATTAATTTTTATATTTTCGTAAATAATTGACTCATAATTATATTTGTCAAAATGAAATAGCCTTTCGATTGTTCGCTATATTAAAATACAGCCTGATTTTTTATATATTGTTTGTGTCAGATAAGACATATAAAGCCTTTGTTAAAAACATAAAATCAAGATGATTTAACAGCGTCCTTGATGGACGCCGGAGCGACGCAGTTCATTAAAAAGTGGTTTCATGTGCCAAGGAAAAAAACCTTGAGCTTGGTGCTTAAGACGCTAATTGCAGTGAGCGCAGTTTGTGCTCATTAGGTGGAAGTCACCAAATTATATTTTTGTTGGACATCAGACGGGTCATGAATTTCTAATGATATTTGACGAAATATCATTTAAAAGGCGTGATGTTTTCATTGGTGCATTTCTCTACGGGCACCAGTTAGTTCAGTAAGACTGGAAAGAAGATACTTTGTAATTAATTAATTCTAATGTTACCTCCTCATCTTGTGGTTAAGTTAACTGTGGTTAAAATTATATATTAACCACACGTAAGCGGTAAGAATAATTCCAGTCGACATTAATGTTAGTTGGAATACAGGACGAATGTTAGTTTGTCTCAATCTTAGAGGAGATATTTGTTACATGTGAATATTTTATAATTATAAACGTTTGTAGAATGATTAATTGAGACGTTGCCCCCAACCTTTCGTTGGTTTGATGTAAGTTTATATTTGCACAGAAGCTGGCCATAGCTCTCAATGTATACACAGTGAAGATGGACATAGCTCTCAGTATATACACAGAGAAGATGTACATAGCTCTCAGTATATACACAGAGAAGATGGACATAGCTCTCAGTATATACACAGAGAAGCTGGGTACATCTCTCGAGGTATATATCCCTCATGTGCTCAACTGGCAAACATGGTTGACAAAAGTTTACTGCTTTTGGTTCAAGAGTTTTAAACGCTTCAAAAGTAATTATAGAGTAATTAAATGTGATGAGTTGGCTGTTACTCTCAAACATTGAACAATGACAGACACGTCTTGTGGAAGGGCGCCATTTGCATTAATACTTGGCACAAACTTTAAAAGCGCATTAAACAAATTTAAGAAATAAATAGTATAAATAAAATATGTCGGAGAATGACTCGATGTGGACTGAAACATTGTAGCATAATATTTGAGATATTACATCTTTTTCAGAACGTATTTAGTGATATTAAAAACGTTTTTGATATTAAAACGGCTAAAAAATATATAATAATGGGTGCGATATCTATATGAGGGTTATAACATAATGAACGGTACCGATATAGAAATGACAACAGCCTTTTTTAAATATAAAAATCAATGTAATTTCCCTATACCTGACAGGTACGAAAGGGTTAAATATTAAGGTGTGAGTGTTCATACACAAACTGTTATAAAGGAATGTGGATAGTATGAGAAAACTTTCAGGAAAACTAATTATCAGAGCGACTGTTATTTTAGCATTGAAATATTAATTACTTTTTTCTTATTTTATTGAAAATTGAGGAGTTGAACTTTATAAATGATTGTCCACATTTCTCTTTAAAAAAAAATAATCGTTGAAAATTATATATACTTGAAATATTATATCAGTTATGGAACCTCCAACCAAGCATGAACCCACTATGACAGAGACACCTTACCTGAATGGTCTTAGAGTTGAGGCATGATATCAGCGTAGCCTAATAGTAGAATGACCTTAAGCCCGATTTACCTGAGGGCCACTACCACTAGCGGCTTCGACGAGGATAGGAAGCCGACGGATTGTTGAAGGTACCCCTCAATTGCTTTGATAATCTTCTCCAGTTGGATTTTGAAAGTCAAAAGAGTCTTGGTATTTACAGCTTCAGCGGGAAGGCGGTTCCATTGGTTTACAACCCTGTGGGCGAAAAAAAGCACCTCTTGTTCTCAGTCCTGCATTGTGGCTTGTCGAGATTGAAACTGTTGCTCCTTGTTTGTGTCACATTAGACCTTTTGAAGATCCAGTTTTCCGGATCAACATCCACCAAATTATTATTCAGTGTTTTAAAAGTTTCAATGAATCTGCATCGTCTTGTCTGGTTTGCAGTGTCGTTAGCTCTGTGGCCCTCAACCGTTCCTGATACGAAAGGTGTTTTAGCTTTGTAATGAATTTTGTTGCCAGGTGTTGCATTTTCTTCTGAGCAGCTATGTCATTCTGAAGATGGGGTCTCTTTGCTTGGATACAGTAATCCAAATGGGGGCCGCACCACAGATTTTTACCATTGAATCACCACCTTCTTATCCTTTCCAAAGTTCTGGTAAGTTACCAGTCTGGTCTTAAAACAGAATGTCATGATACCAGTCTTCTCGAAGAGCAGAAAGGCATGATACCAGCTTGATCTTAGAACACAGTGGCATGATACCAATTCATTGCTTAAACAGAAGCCAGATACCTGTTTGCTCTTAGAATAGAGAGGCATCATTTTCAATTCACTGGCTTCAGCTTCAGCTTCAGCTTCAGCTTCAGCTTCAAGAGAATTAAAACGAAATATAAAGAGAAAACAAATAAAACACAGACGAAATCTAGATGGAAATAAACTTTCCATCAAGATTTGACAGCTGTATTTGTGAAATCTCAAAAATACGGCTGAGAATATAGATACAACGGTGAATACAGATACAACGGTGAATATAGATACAACGGTGAATATAGATACAACGGTGAATACAGATACAACGGTGAATATAGATACAACGGTGAATATAGATACAACGGTGAATACAGTTAAAACAGTGAAAACAGTTACAACGGTGAATACAGTAATAGCAATAATTACAGGTACAGCAGTGAATGCACATACACTACATTCACAGATTTAATACAGATACAGTGGGGAAAACAAAGGTGAAAATCAATGCAACAGTGAATAAAGATACAGCAGTGAATATAGATATTGCTGTGAATACATATTCGGTGGTTAATACGGATATAGCGGTGAAAACAAATTATGTAGTGAATACCGATACAGTGCTGCATACAGTTGCAGCATTGGATACAAATACAGCGGCGAGTACAGCTACAGCGATGTGCTCTAGCACTGTGCGTTGACCACCCTGTACAATAAGAAAAAAACACGACCACAAGCTTAATTGTTTCTCCGTGGATGATTGTGAGAGTGAGACACGCCTGCTGGATTCCTGACGTCATGTTTGAAGCTCCGGCGCGGTTTAACAACGTGCATCATCGCGGGACACTGAAAAGCGTTTTAAAAATGTTGAAACAGACATATGCACGCGTACCCCGGATGTCAGGCGTACCGACACGTCAGTGGGGTGGTGTCAGCTCATAGGAGAGTTGACAAGTGAATGAGGTGTGTGTGTGTGTGTGTGTGTGTGTGTGTGTGTGTGTGTGTGTGTGTGTGTGTGTGTGTGTGTGTGTGTGTGTGTGTGTGTGTGTGTTTGGGGGCGCTTAGCAGGCGCTGGCCTTGATGGGCTGAGGAAGCTGTGTTTGCTGGCTAATTATATACAAGATCCTTTACTGATCCAGAAATTTAGATCCTTTGTATGCAAACTGCTTTTTGAGTTTACCTCTCTTGTGTATATATATATATATATATATATATATATATATATATATATAATATATATATATATATATATATATATATATATATATATATATATAATATTGGGATATTTCGCTCAATATACATGGAAGTGCTGGTGATTGAGTTTACATATATTGTATCAATACGGAAGCATTACGGCTCGGGTTTACTGTCTGAGTACATGTTGGAGGTTTTGTTACTCGAGTTTACCTCCCTGGTATACTTATTGAGATATTCACACTCTTGTTTACTTTCTTTGTACTAAGATGGAGATGTTACTGATCATGCTCATCCCTCCATTATCCTCTGTGAGATTTTTCAACAGAGTATAATTTTATTTAATGTTATATAAATATCTTAAAAGAAAAAAATCATATATTTTGACTTTATAGTAACTGAGTGACTAACTAATAATTTTCAGCCACGTTGCTAATTATCGTATTTCCATATTCCATCATCTTACTTATGAATAAATTAAATAATTATATATTATATGTATTCAATTATGTAGTGGATAGCACAAAGTACAGACATTACTCTTGAGAGAAAAACTGAGGTGAGAGAAAGCTTTAATTGTAGATAACTTGTCGCATGTTAAGGGTTTTGACGAGAAGTGCACACATTGCTCCCAGCACCAACAACATGGAAGATCACTGAGTACTAAACCACACGGGTGCAGCCACCATCGTTAACCACACTGAGCAACCAGGATCAGGATTCATCAAGTAGTACGCAGCCGCGTACGAAACCTGTGCATCTTTCAACAAATATTGCGGCTTTGTTTAGATGTAGTAAACTATTTACGAGGATCAAAACTTTATAAGACAAAGTTATTATTGTTGTAAACTACTTGATTGTGGTTCGGAAGGGAACTATCAGGAGCAAGCGCCAAGCCATTACGACTGTATAGCACTTGGAAGGGGATCAGGATAAGGATTTGGGATGGGGCGGGGGAAAGGAATAATGGCCAACCACTTGGACGGTCGGAGATTGAACGCCGACCTGCAAGAAGCGAGACCGTTCGCTTTTTTTTTTGAGGGGGGTAGTGGAACTCAAAAACTGCTTACTAAATGCAAACAAAGCCACCGTAATTGCTAATTACGCTGTATTTGTACAGTGAAAGATGTACATATTTCGTAAGTGGTTGGCTAAATGTCCGTTGAATCCTGTCTCCAGAACAGACAATTAAGCGGAATAGCTGTGATGATATGCTCCGTGGCGGAGCCGGCACCAGGGAGACACGACACCAGTAGCTCCAAGGGTCAGATGTTAACATCAATTGAGTCATTATACTCCATAACTAGTACTAGACTCGACATAGTTGACGTTAGTGCCCCAATCTGTCAGAGCTGCGACTCTCTTTGGATTGCTTGCCGCTCTTTAATGAAGATCATGGTAACATAATTATTATTTCCTTCAAAGTAATTATTATAATTAGTTCGGAATTGTAACATCAACACTAAGTCATCTCTCTGATGTGTGGTCAGCAACCCTTGTAATTTGGGCTCTGCGCTTGGATAAATTAATCATCGTTAATTAAGTAATGTCAGGGTTACTAATTAAGATACATCTACAAAAATTATAAGTAACTACAAAGAGACTAATCGCTCAACCATGTCGCCCTTAGCAGGAACAAGAATGAAGACGTTTGCCATAATAACACGCTGTTCACATATGCAGGCTTCACTCTGCGGCGCCTCTGACAGATGAAGACTATATACCAAGCATCAGGACCCCCTTATAACGTATGCGAAGTGACGCAGGGCTCAACGGATACCGCTGGCACTCTAATAACGCAAGGAATGTGCCACACACCTCCACCCTTAACGCAGTAACGCCAAACGGAACGTGGAACGATGACGTTGGCAACTGCTAACGCATCTCGTTTCAATTGTAGTATGTCGGTATTGCCAGAGCAATTCCCATCCGTCTTGGACGTGTCTCGCCGTCAGCCTCCTCAAGAAAGGCTACTGTCGTTATGCGCTGCTTCAGAACTCCATGAATATCATACCATAAATAGTGGTAAATATATTGCTGCTCTCGTCGTTAAATATGGAGGTTCACATGATTTACTGCTTACTGTAATGATTCTAAGTTTAACTTTTAGGGAATGAAGATGAAGGAGAGGATAAGCCTGAAGGAGGGGAGAGCCTGAAAAAGGAGGGGAAGCCTGAAGGGGGAGGGGAAAGAGCCTGAATATGAGGGAAGAACCTGAAGGTGAGACCTCTTCCTCCATCATCCTCCCTCCAATCGCCTCACCACAAATTTTCATCACTACAACCAAACTATGATTAAAGACACTTGACGTTGTTATACTGTGAACACTAATGTTCTCCATCAGAAACATTATTGAATCTGCTTAAGACAAATCACAAAACCATACAATGTGACCATTAGTAATGGTTTGTACAATTTGGATTCTTTATTAACTGATCAATTAAAACACTATTTGAGTAAGATCATTAATACACAGCTATATAATTAATATCTGATTAGTATCGTTGCTTCCAGGAATTCACATGTATTAGTAAATGGGTCTTCTGCAATTTTCTTTTATGTTTGTGAACAAAAGACCTTGTTTTTATCCCTTTTCACCACATTGTTTTAAATATATTTGGTATTTAATATGATAGGAAAGGTGAGATAAATGATTCTAGCACGAATCTTCACTTTATTTATGTTCTTTAGCTAAGAAAACAGTTGTAACCCCAATTCTCCAAAGTTCATTTTACAGTTTTACTATGATCTGTTATGGACTGAAGAATTAACTCTGAGTTACTTTCTGACCTTCCTTCTCACTTGAAAGTGATGATTCGTGATAGAAGAAATTTAGAGATGATTCGTGATGGAATAATTGATCTCTTCCGTTGTCATATTCAATGGCAAATATCTCCAAGAAGTACTGCTGTGCTGATTCAACATTGATAACTTCTTTATCTTTTTAAGTAGGAGGCCAGACGGTTGAGGCAAGGTTCACCAACTTTCATACATGAAACTCTGAGGGGGGGATACGTGAGCATTATATGTCACTCGGGGTCGACCTGTGTTCCTTGCCTTAAGAAATGTCAACATCTTCAGTGACCCTCATGCGATATTCAAGAAGTCTTATATAATCTCGGCATATTTTTCCCGTAGATTTTGATGCATTATCTTGCCATAGTGTCATGGATTACTCTAGAACGATGTACCTGAATGGGTTGGAACTGACAAGCCTGTTGACCAGACCACACACTAGAAGGTGAAGGGACGACGACGTTTCGGTCCGTCCTGGACCATTCTCAAGTCGATTGAGATATATACAAGAGTTGTTACATTCTTGTGACAAGCCTACTGCTACTAGACTAACGGGGCTATAATAAGGGAGGAGGTAGATGATAACTAGCTGCTACAAGATCTACCACAGCACCAGAAGATAGCAATAATATTCCGTCCTCACTTCCAAATCCTAGAATATGTAAAGCACAAACATGTGGGAGTAATATATGTAGATGTTCACAACAGTGGTTTTTGAACAGATTATATATAGTATTTTGTGTTTGATTTTTCGTCACTGGTCACTGGTAATAGTTAATTTAAATTCTCCACTA
>WNGS01164437.1:55061209-55092537 GCA_020271785.1 Procambarus virginalis
TATCTTTGTGTGCATTTATAACGGAATATACGTATTTTAGTTTCTTTTTTTAATTTCAATCTTAATATTCCTCTCTCTCTCAAGAAAAGAAACTCTACACTGAACAGCTCCTGGAGTGCGAAGTATCTATCACGCTCCCAGGACATATTCAAGGAGATTTTAACTTCCTGTACTTAACTTCCCTGGAATTACTTTATTTAAAGTGAAAGTAAAATCAAGTGATACCATGAGGGGGGGCTATTCGTGCCCTTGCATTATTTATATATAAGTAATAATAATGTATAAATGTATGGATTAAAGTAAGTATATTACTGGTTGATTTCTAAAAACATTGACAATGCATATGATGTTAGTCTTTGGCTATATCTTGCTATTGTTACGTTCCATTTAGATCATGCAGCTCAGTTTTGGTCTTCATAATATAGAATGAACTTGGTGTACACACACACACATGCCTTTCAATGGAATTTAGGTGTAGTATGTGTTTTCTCCCTTAGTTCTGTTAGCTGGGTTGGGCTCTGCTCTTCAGCCTCGTCTTTCGACTAACATGAATTAAATGCTGTGACCTATTTCCCTCGTTTTTCTTTTAATTTTTCCATGTAAAGGTGCGTATCTGAATTGGATTCGATGACTTAATAATCTATTCGTTAATAACCTTTTCGATAACGGAAAAGGTATTTCTGATGTCTCTGTACTCGTCAGTGTTTTCAGTTTCCAACTATGTTTTCTCGTTCTACAGTTATGAGTGTATGTCCTTGTTTGTTTAAACAACACTTCTATGTAAGAAAAACTGGCTTGTATAATTTATAAATATGTTTTAGAGGTACTGAAGAATTAATACCACAGATCTTTCCTTTTCATGCAGCACATTAGTTATGAGTTGACGTCATAATAATGAGGCAGAAAACCTATTATTCAATTAAAATAACCAATATAATAATTGAGAGCCCCAGGACATTTTAATTTACATATAATTAACGTCGAGTGTCGCAGGTTTTGTTATTTAGCATATTTAATAATAAGCATTCTACATCAAGTATTTACACTCATTACACAGCAGTTACACTTATTCTATTAATAAGATAAGAATACAAGAGTGAAGACTAAAAATGAACGGTATACCCAATTTCTAGGCGTATATACACTAAGAGTTTACTTCAGCCCTGCCCCATGTTCCGGACTACAATATACGTACTGGTTGGTCAGTAAGATATTTTGTTGGCATTTATAGGCCCTCCAGAGGTTTATAAGCCCAACACCAAAACCAAAAGCATGTCAGCACATTTTTAATATGCATGTTAACGAAGCCACTGATTATCGTCTCATTCTGGTGGTTGTTTTTACAGGAGGACAAATGACATGTCTGTTTTGCAAACAAAAGGCAATTAAACTTTTAGATGCATTTGTCACAATTATCATAGATAACAATAATTATACTTTTAAAAACGAAATTCATGCATATAACAAATTGTTCCTGTGATACTCTTCTTTTTCGGCTACAAAACGAGTCTTTGATTCATTAACTGAAGCTATTTGTGGAGAAATTCGTATTCAGCGAAAGTTTGTTACTCCAAATTCCAATAATTTTTAAATTTCAAAAAAAAATATTAAACAATGCATATAATGGAAAGAAAAAGGAGCTTAAAATGCAGTAGAAGACCATATAAACATATATATTAGACACAAAACAGCCGTGCAGCCAAGCAGTGAACCCAGATATTAACGAGATCTTAAATAGAAAGACAAGTGCTGTAGAACCTGTCTGAGGTGGGTCCTCGAGGCAGAATGTAACATGTACCTTGTTATTATGGTGAGTGACCGGCACGTGCTGTGTCCTTGGAATCTACTCTCACAGGTACCCGAGTGCTGCTACAAGCCTGCACTCTCAGTCAGTACTTACACAGGTACCCGAGTGCTGCTACAAGCTGGCACTCTCAGTCAGTACTTACACAGGTACCCGAGTGCTGCTACAAGCTGCACTCTCAGTCAGTACTTACACAGGTACTAAAGTGTCCCTACACTGGCTGTTCCATTGGTCTATACTATCACAGGTTCCACAGGCTTGCCAATAAGTGCTTGGAACCAAGAAACCAATTTATTGAACATGAAAACCGTCCAATACAAAATTGAAATTGTTTTATTATTATAATAAGGTTTGAAAAGATTTGATGAAGACGTTTTTATTAAAAACGTATCTGGGTCTATAAAAAGAGATGATATTTTCATTGCCTATATAGTAATTTGTTCTCAATACGACAATTTATGATAATTTCTGTATTAATTTTTGTAGTCCGTAAGTAAATCTAGCTTAGCAACCTATTCTAATACAGATATATCGAGTATTCTTCATTACTGGCTAACATGTATATATATAACATTCGACTGATAATAAATAATAACAAATAATTAGAAACACGCCGTATCGACATATTAATACAAATTAATGGGCAAAAGAAAACTATTATTCCGCCTAATCTAATACAGGTTCGTGCTTTTTTGGCCAGATAGGGACGGTCCAGCCTCAGGAGAGCTCAATCCTGCAGGTTCCAGGCAAGAGTGCGCGCAGAGCCTATTAAAAAGGAAGGAGAGAGCCAGTAGTAATTTTCTGCCACGTCTCTCTCTTTTATACCTCACCAGGCTCCAAGGATGAAGGGAACGGAGACTGAGGAGAATTGGCAACTAACATTATCTTTATGTACAACAAGGGAAGTAAATAATTATATGATATATTCCTTTAATACATTCTTTTCCCAATTCAGCACTCCATCCTTGAGCACTCTACTTCCTCCCTGACTCTGTACTTTTTTATTGACCCTCTACTTTATTTTTAACCCTCTACTTCCTCTCTATCTCTTTACTTTTTCCCCCAGCCATGTACTCCTTCCTCAACGATCTACTTCCTCCCCAACGATCTACTTCCTCCCCCATTCCTTCACTTCACTTTCCCCCACCCTCCACTCAAACTTCCCACCCATGCTTCCATCTCAAACCAGCTCTTATCCCAGTCAATCCATGTATTCGCAATCCACTAACATCATTCTGAAAATCTCGTCGCAATTCTTCCAATCTGCCAATTCCAACTAATCCACCAAACTTAGTTTTCGAAGTCTTAATACAACTCCGCACACCCAGCCCATTAGTCTCTCCGTTATTTAACTCTGATTCCCAATATCCCCCAAAAAACTTTCCACGCTATATCCCCTACTTCCACCTCTCTACCCCTCGTTACATAGCCGACTTTTACAAGCACATGTGAAGGAAAGGGAACTATCAAGAGAATTACGGGCTATTCATGCCCGTGCACCTGGTTGGCTTAATCTTAATCAGTCAAAGAAAGCGCCATAGCTGTTGCGACTATGTAGCGGCACTTTGAAGGGATGAGGATAAGAGGGGGACGGGGGGAAGAAATGGTGCCCAACCACTTGGACGATCGGGGATTGAAAGCCGACCTGCATGAATCGAGATCGTCACTATACCGCGAAACCACTGGGTCTGAACGGATTGTAAGTATAAAAGTGCTTGACTATGGGAATGCAGAATTGAAGTGAGCTTCTAAGATTATAAACAAAACCTTGATGGAGTTACAAAGCTAAGAAACTTTAAAAGCAGACATGTCAGAAGACTCAATATGTAGTTGCATTCACAGAAACGAAACTAAAAGGCGACAAAACAAATGTAGTATTATTATTATTGGAATCAATGACTGTGTATTAGACACCTTAAGAATGGGTGAATCCAAGAAAATATTAGTACTAATAGAATTTTTTCTATATAACGACAAAAGACCCAGGAAAGGCATAAAATAAAAATAATAGAGAAGCTATTATTATGATATGAAGATCCGGTTCATTTGCCAACAGATATATACATCAAATTTTCATTATTGAAAACTTTAGCCATGGAATAATATATTGCAAGATTAGGGAACATCGATGGAGCACAAATCTATGAAGAGCAAATCTAATGGAACCAACACATATTCACTTTCAAAGTATATATATCAAAATACCAGTAATAATAAAGAGTAATGATGATGATGAAACCAAAAATTTCTTCATAGTCATTCAAAACTAATCAGTCATAAAGAAAACAAACATATGAAGTCCCATTTCGAGTGAGCAATCACTGTGGACTGGGATTTGAGTAAATTGGCAAAGCAGAAATGTCCTGTTAAGAGAAACGATCACGAGAAAGATATCTACCTGAGGAGAAAATTAAATGGAAATGTGAAAATCACTGTCAGGTTTACTCTAGGACCCATAACTCCGAGGACAATCGCCAAGCTCGTTCCTGTCGAAAACGAAGAAAATAAGTAGCTTAAGTTCCATGGCTTAACTGAGGATTTAAAGAAGCAAGCACATAGGTATGAGCGCATGCAGAATGTCCATCAACAAAGAACTGGAAAAAATGCAAAAATGATGTCCCACTTATCAATTGATAAAATGTCGTATGAGGACGACATTTTAATGGTTTAGGATTGACCGAAACGTCGTCGTTTCTCCATTTTCTGATGTATTATCTGGTCATCATAATGTGCCTCTCATATATTAGATATCTGAGCGATTATGCTGCACCCATGCTTACTCTAGTTCCTGCGAGAATGCTTAGAGGGCTGGAAACTATGCAAAACGTAGCTAATGAGGATTATTCTCGGACACCCCGTACAACTAAATTACTAAACATGAGTAAGGAACTAAATATCCCATGTGTAAACGATTGTATCATTGAAATTAACGCTTTAATTGGTATCAAGATGCTTAGGATAACCCACCCCACTCTCTGAACTGAAGCTCACCAAGCCTTCTTTCTTGAAGGTGAGCATCCCTCTAAATGGATTATCAAAACCGGCACTGTGCTCAGAATGTATAATGTTCATCATCTCTACCAGGAGAGACAACAATGACACTTTCCTGCCCCATGGGAGTTCACCCCTTAACAAATTACTGTCTACCCTTTCCCACCCAAGAAGCTGATTAAAGAACAACCCATGATTCGACAAGAAGCAAATTACAATGTCTTAAGCCAAATTAATGATCTGGTCAGAGAGCGCACCCTCTCCCAGATCATTTACACTGGTCGCTCCTTGCACCAGTCCTATGGTGCAACTGGAAGTGCAGTTGTTGTGACAGCGGGAAATGGCTCCAGTTCTTATGAGTGAACTGGAGATGGCTCCAGTTAAATAACTGGGCCTCCACTCTTCAAACGCAAGTGTTTACCATAATCATTGAACTTGAATAATTATGTGAATCAAAAGTTGACACGTTAATTGTAAGTGACTCCCTGTCATCCTTGACTGCACTCAGCTCACCAAGGCATAACTGTGACATGCTTGTGTCTGAAGCTTGACACAGATATAATGAAAGATCAATGATGGAGTCAGAGTTTGTCTCCTGTGGATTCCTTCCATATTGGTCTCAGAATGCATGATAGAAATGATTGATGAGCTAGCCAAAACCTTTACTCGTAAAGAGAGAACAATTACCATCTGCGACGTCCTTTGAGCAGCCTGAGTGCTGCAATATTTCGGGAACAGCAACAAAATCTATTTGATTTGAGGCAAACTGAAATTCCCACCAGTTCCTTCTTGGTTCATATTCGAGGAAATATTAGAGCTTAAGGTTAGTTAGCAGACTTCTGTATGTTGCCACTGATAGGCTTAGGCTCAGCCTCAAGTACTTCTGGGAGTGTGCACAACCTGTAGATGTAACTTTGACTAAATGTAAACTCTGTCAATAGAACAATTCCCATACCTAGCGTTATTATATGGGGAAAAGGTTGAGCAAATTCAGAGATAACACCACCAATGGTGTCCAAGAAACGTGTAAGAACTTCATTCATAATTATTTTTATAGAATCCGAAAAATGACGCTAAAACAGATATCCCTAGACCTAGTATAGCACACATATGTACTGTATTATGCCTCAGATATCGTGTATGAGGCCTAAAACGGTTAGGTAAGTTTAGTTGTCGTTGCAACATAAATAGAATTTTTTTTTCGGTCTGATCATATTCAATAGAACCGATTTTTACATTCGAATTGCGTTGCACGTCGGTATATGTATTACGATCCTCATGGTTACTATGAGTACTACCCAAACAGGAGGATGGACTAGTGTGTGTGTGTGTGTGTGTGTGTGTGTGTGTGTGTGTGTGTGTGTGTGTGTGGTGTGTGTGTGTGTGTGTGTGTGTGTGTGTGTGTGTGTGTGCATATGCGCAAGTTGCTGGGAAAGAGATAAATGATTAATAACAACTATAAATTGCATTGTAAATAGTTTAAAAGTATTTTAAGTATAGAGTTTGCTGCATTTTGATAGGTAAAATCAATGAGCATCATTCTAATGTTCATTTATCAGGAAACGTCATCAACGTATCGTGTCAACACGTCACAAGACGCCTATTATCCCCCAAGACTCAAAAAAAATAGATTAACTATAAGATTTACCCGTCTGCAGTTAACCGATAAATTATCTAATAATTATAAGGTATTAAGAGCTCATCACCTCATTTCCAAACTCATTTTAAACAACCAGTAATTCTTATTTTGTAAGATATGAGAAACATTTTTTGCAGCAGCTGCAAACTACCGAAAAGTTTGATAAAATGCACTTATGGAATCCCGATGTGGTAGACTTACTGACCCAGCATCAATGCAACCTATTATTTGATGCTACTATGGTCAGCAAGACGTTTCATAAAATCAGTTCCTTATGGAAGCTTTATCCTCAATTTATTTAAAGGGATAATTTCTTTAAATACTAATGTGCCGCTCAGAGCAACATACTGCAATCATCTTATAGATTAGTGGTTAATTTGCTATCAACGCCTTGTGCCACGGGCGAGAACCTCAGCGAGTCTATTCTCTACCACCAACCATTCTTCACAATTTCCTTGGCCAGGGTTGTTGTTTTTTTAATCCTTATGCTAAATATTAGAGCGTGGAGCACTTTACCAAATTACCAACAAATTAGAGATGATAAACTCTCAATAATAGATAAGTGTTTAAATACTGAATACTCACATTACAGTAAAATCCACTTGCGATCAGCAGTTTTCCAAAAGCATAGTGTATAGGTTGTAGTTATGATCTGGGAGTGATATCAGGGGGGCGGGCCCTGACATAACATCTCCAGGAAGGGGTGGAGACACACTCACTGGCTACTCCACCTAGTTATCACGACGTGTGATGGCATGATAGCAGGGAGATAGGGCAATGATCACACCTCACACGTTCCCTCTCGGCACGCCAACCAGTTGCACGACAAAGGCTCGTACTCTAACACCAATATTAACGAGAGGAAGACCAATGTGATTGCAAACTTAAAAGCCGTTTGATGTGCAAATGCTTGTTAATAGCTCTACTTTCCACTGATCGTAAAAAACCTGCCTGACCCCAGTGTTTGCTAACCTGTCATTAACAAACTGTCCTTCAACATTAATGGCTCCGTAACGGCCCTAAAATATGCTAACAATTGATTTTATCGTGTTATCATAATGAGTTGATAAAAAAATAAGTAAAAAAAGGCATAGACGTATTGAATAATTGAATAAGTAAGATCTTTCATCTTTATACAAACGAATTTAAATCTATTACTTACTGTTGGCCAAAGATAGATGACGAACCATTTTAACCACAAAAGTGAGCAATACAAAATTTAAATCCTGCAACAATCTATAAGATGATAAGTCCTATATAAAAGGGTTCCGGTAATAGAGTCTGGTTCGTTCTCGACGCACAATCGAAAATTCCGGGTTCGATGAATGGCATAACATAGAGGGATTATTAATTGGGTATTAAATATATCTACATGGGCAGCTTATTTTCCAACGGTAGGGTCATTGAAGGTTCATCCAATGACCCTACACAGTAAAATTGTTTACGGGCTATTCATGCCCGTGCCACCTCTTGGGTGGCTTAATCTTCATCAAGCGGTAAAATTGTATTTGAAAATGTAAAAAGTGTCTTGCGAAACGCTTCTTGGCGTCAGACCATAAATGAAGTGTGAAAATGAACTTTGGAGAGTTAATTTTTCCACTACCCTCGACAGGGAGGGAGGAAAGATTGATGGGGGAGGACAAGTTGATGGGGAAAATGGGTATGGTGGGGAGGATGCGAGGACGGGGGGGGAGGGGATATATAAATATAATATATATATATAAATATATATATATATAAATATATAAATATATTATATAAATATATATATATATATATATATATATATATATATATATATATATATATATATATATATATATATATATAATATATAATTAAAAATTGCACCCATATTTCATTATTTGAAAAGGAGGTCATTTTCTCCTTAATTATACGTAAGCGTTTGACAACCGTCTTAGAAGGCATACATCATTTCAGCGGCGGCACCAATGCCCGTGTAGAGCTTCTTGTTTCAGCCCTCATCTGCCATACATAAATCGCTTGTTAATCATAAGTGTAACGACAGTGCGCATCGCCTCAATTTATTCGTCGCTGGAGTAATTGAGCAGCAAGCAAGATAAAAAGATAAGTGTCAGTTGGCGTTGCCTTTATTGATGAGAGTAATTGTTATGTCTTGGTGGATGGTGTAGTGGCCAGCGGTGATACTCCTCCCACCACCCACGTTGCCACCATCGTAGGGCCACAGTAGCAGGAGTGCCAGTAACAGCGGACGTGGCAGCAGAAGCAGGAGTGGCAGTAACAGCAACACCTTAGCAGCCATTACAGCAGGAGCGGCTTTTGTAGCAGCAGGTCCCTAACACCTTGCTTTCCCTCCCCTTATCTTCACCTGCTTCTCTAAGAAGTTCTGTTCTGCTGTTAACTAACGAACCGCCTCACCTAATTATTCCTGTGTGTGTGTGTGTGTGTGTGTGTGTGTGTGTGTGTGTGTGTGTGTGTGTGTGTGTGTGTGTGTGTGTGTGTGTGTGTGTGTGCGCGCACGCGCGCTAACACATGCTTGTGTAACCCAGGAACATGCATGCTCGAATTAATATCATCAGGAGGTATAATTTCCTCATAACTTGAAACAGCATCGTCCATCTCATGACTCGATCACAAGCAATGAGAAAATGCTGTCGTGTGCTTCCTCAGCTCCTGCACCACCTTGACATCACCGCGCAGACAGCCACACACACGAGGCAGACGCACACACACACACACACACACACGAGTACATAGACACATCTCCGATTCCTCCTCACGTAAGCACATAACTAATGAATCTCTGAGTGCTGTCTATATGTAAGTTTTACGAAGGCTGAAGCAGAGGAGGAAAAATACAATAGATGTAGACAAGGATATTCATCAAAAAAGATATATGATGACAAGAATAATTTGTGCAATTGACAAAAACTTTTGATATTTTTTAATCTGTTTGTAAAGGCATTTACATCGTTTTACAGTCAATCCCGGAAAGAAGTTCCTTATTTTCACCACTCGATTCAATAAAATTAAATTGATCATACTTTGATTTATGTTAGATGATTTTAATTTCTTTAACATTATTTGCATACTTTAATTGAACAGTACGGAAATATATTCGGAATTAAGACTGTTATGACTTCAGGCAATAATGTCTCAAATATTTTAAAAATAATCGTATTTTCCATCAACGCACACACACATATTCAGCATTTTCAAGGGCTTGATATAACATTTTCTTCCTAATATAATCATCACTCTCGTCACAGCCTTCTAACCCAACCCGTCCTCGCAAATTCGTATAGTCAATATTGACTCATTAAATACGTGCATAGGTGACATACTAAACATAATAGTTTACCTTGAAAAGCTTCATAGAAAACACCGACCTTACCTAACCTTGTTAGTATGTAAAGATAAGCATCTTATAGCTTCGTAATTACAATTGTTACTTAACCTATTATAGGTATAGGTTAAGTAATAATTGTAATTACGAAGCAATAAGATGCTTATCTTAACATACTAACAAGGGTAGGTAAGGTCGGTGTTTTCTATGAAGCTTTTCAAGGTAAACTATTATGTTTAGTATGTCACCTATGCACGTATTTAATGAGTCAATATTGACTATACGAATTTGCGAGGACGGGTTGTCTAACCAGCCTTCTGTTTATGAATATCGTTATGTACGTACTATTGTGTATGTGTTATTACATGGAATCCACAATCAAAAATAGAGGAAGAATAACTTTCTGGAAATGAGACTCGATAGAGCAACATATAAAATCAATAATGTTATTCATCTTCTCTACTGTTTTTGTACTAATAAACCCCTGATCCAAATGATTAAGCATTATTTCGTTTGATCCTTGTTTCTACCTTTTTTGTATCCGTTATAGTTTTATTGAGGTCATCCAGTAGCTTGGCTTTCAATTGATCTTTTCGAAATTCATTACGGAAATTCCAATACACGAAAAAGCTTATGTCATAGAGCAAAAACTCCAGAAATATTCTCTGGTTTGGCAGAAAAGGTTTGCCAACTTTAAATCCCTATTGTTTCTCGGTAATATATTTATATATCTTTTTTTCCTTTTTCAGATATCGCTCAAGCTTTTTCTTAAATATTATATTTAGTACTTGACAAGAAATGCCTGTCGGGATAGGCATTCGTTGCCTGCTCACTCCTTCATCAGTATTTACACACATACATATTCCTGATTATTAATGCACACACACACACAAACGCATACAAATACATTCACACACACACACACACACACACACACACACACACACACACACACACACACACACACACACACACACACACACACACACACTTGCAAGTGTGTGTGTGTGTGTGTGTGTGTGTGTGTGTGTGTGTGTGTGTGTGTGTGTGTGTGTGTGTGTGTGTGTGTGTGTGTGGCGCCTGTGTTGCACTTTCTATTTGCAAGAGTCAAATAGAAAGATCTGGGGTGTTGATATCATACCGAACCTGTCCCAAAAAGCCTACATCAAAAGAATATCATCAGTGGCATATGCTAGATTTTCCAACATAAGAACTGCCTTTAGAAACTTGTGTAAGAAATCACTCAGGACTCTGTAAACCACTTATATCAGACCAATCCTGGATATGCCACTCTAGGCCGGAGTCCATACCTAGTTAAACACAAGACAAAGTTAGAGAAGATTCAGAGATATGCCACCAGACTAATCCCAGATCTGAGAGGTATGAGCTACGAGAAAAGGCTAAGGGAGCTAAACCTCACGTCCCTGGAAGACAAAAGAGTAAGGAGAGACATGATCACCACCTATACAGTTTTTAGTATAATTGACAGGGTGGACAAAGACAAATTGTTTAGCATGGGTGGAACACGAACAATGGGACACATGTGTAAACTTAGTACCCAAATGAGCCACAGAATCATTAGGAAGAAAGTTTTCAGTGTCAAAGAAATGGAATGGAATCAAATGGAATGCATTAGGCAGTGATGTGGTGGAGGCACACTTCATATACTTTCAAATTTAGATGATAATCATAGAACGTTTACGTTGTAAGAAAACAATGTTATTGGCAAAATAACAGGAGACTTTGACCTGCACACGGATCCAAAAAGTTAACTAAAAAATAAGTTAACTCTGCCACCAGATATAAAACTACCATGGATTAATTTTTATATTTTCGTACATAATTGACTCATAATTATATTTGTCAAAATGAAATAGCCTTTCGATTGTTCGCTATATTAAAATACAGCCTGATTTATTATATATTGTTTGTGTCAGATAAGACATATAAAGCCTTGGTTAAAAACATAAAATCAGGATGATTTAACAGCGTCCTTGATGGACGCCGGAGCGACGCAGTTCATTAAAAAGTGGTTTCATGTGCCAAGGAAAAAAACCTTGAGCTTGGTGCTTAAGACGCTAATTGCAGTGAGCGCAGTTTGTGCTCATTAGGTGGAAGTCACCAAATTATATTTTTGTTGGACATCAGACGGGTCATGAATTTCTAATGATATTTGACGAAATATCATTTAAAAGGCGTGATGTTTTCATTGGTGCATTTCTCTACGGGCACCAGTTAGTTCAGTAAGACTGGAAAGAAGATACTTTGTAATTAATTAATTCTAATGTTACCTCCTCATCTTGTGGTTAAGTTAACTGTGGTTAAAATTATATATTAACCACACGTAAGCGGTAAGAATAATTCCAGTCGACATTAATGTTAGTTGGAATACAGGACGAATGTTAGTTTGTCTCAATCTTAGAGGAGATATTTGTTACATGTGAATATTTTATAATTATAAACGTTTGTAGAATGATTGATTGAGACGTTGCCCCCAACCTTTCGTTGGTTTGATGTAAGTTTATTTTTGCACAGAAGCTGGCCATAGCTCTCAATGTATACACAGTGAAGATGGACATAGCTCTCAGTATATACACAGAGAAGATGGACATAGCTCTCAGTATATACACAGAGAAGATGGACATAGCTCTCAGTATATACACAGAGAAGATGGACATAGCTCTCAGTATATACACAGAGAAGCTGGGTACATCTCTCGAGGTATATATCCCTCATGTGCTCAACTGGCAAATATGGTTGACAAAAGTTTACTGCTTTTGGTTCAAGAGTTTTAAACGCTTCAAAAGTAATTATAGAGTAATTAAATGTGATGAGTTGGCTGTTACTCTCAAACATTGAACAGTGACAGACACGTCTTGTGGAAGGGCGCCATTTGCATTAATACTTGGCACAAACTTTAAAAGCGCATTAAACAAATTTAAGAAATAAATAGTATAAATAAAATATGTCGGAGAATGACTCGATGTAGACTGAAACATTGTAGCATAATATTTGAGATATTACATCTTTTTCAGAACGTATTTAGTGATATTAAAAACGTTTTTGATATTAAAACGGCTAAAAAATATATAATAATGGGTGCGATATCTATATGAGGGTTATAACATAATGAACGCTACCAATATAGAAATGACAACAGCCTTTTTTAAATATAAATATCAATGTAATTTCCCTATACCTGACAGGTACGAAAGGGTTAAATATTAAGGTGTGAGTGTTCATACACAAACTGTTATAAAGGAATGTGGATAGTATGAGAAAACTTTCAGGAAAACTAATTATCAGAGCGACTGTTATTTTAGCATTGAAATATTAATTACTTTTTTCTTATTTTATTGAAAATTGAGGAGTTGAACTTTATAAATGATTGTCCACATTTCTCGTTAAAAAAAAATAATCGTTGAAAATTATATATACTTGAAATATTATATCAGTTATGGAACCTCCAACCAAGCATGAACCCACTATGACAGAGACACCTTACCTGAATGGTCTTAGAGTTGAGGCATGATATCAGCGTAGCCTAATAGTAGAATGACCTTAAGCCCGATTTACCTGAGGGCCACTACCACTAGCGGCTTCGACGAGGATAGGAAGCCGACGGATTGTTGAAGGTACCCCCCAATTGCTTTGATAATCTTCTAAAGTTGGATTTTGAAAGTCAAAAGAGTCTTGGTATTTACAGCTTCAGCGGGAAGGCGGTTCCATTGGTTTACAACCCTGTGGGCGAAAAAAAGCACCTCTTGTTCTCAGTCCTGCATTGTGGCTTGTCGAGATTGAAACTGTTGCTCCTTGTTTGTGTCACATTAGACCTTTTGAAGATCCAGTTTTCCGGATCAACATCCACCAAATTATTGTTCAGTGTTTTAAAAGTTTCAATGAATCTGCATCGTCTTGTCTGGTTTGCAGTGTCGTTAGCTCTGTGGCCCTCAACCGTTCCTGATACGAAAGGTGTTTTAGCTTTGTAATGAATTTTGTTGCCAGGTGTTGCATTTTCTTCTGAGCAGCTATGTCCTTCTGAAGATGGGGTATCTTTGCTTGGATACAGTAATCCAAATGGGGGCCGCACCACAGATTTTTACCATTGAATCACCACCTTCTTATCCTTTCCAAAGTTCTGGTAAGTTACCAGTCTGGTCTTAAAACAGAGTGTCATGATACCAGTCTTCTCGAAGAGCAGAAAGGCATGATACCAGCTTGATCTTAGAACACAGTGGCATGATACCAATTCATTGCTTAAACAGAAGCCAGATACCTGTTTGCTCTTAGAATAGAGAGGCATCATTTTCAATTCACTGGCTTCAGCTTCAGTTTCAAGAGAGTTAAAACGAAATATAAAGAGAAAACAAATAAAACACAGACGAAATCTAGATGGAAATAAACTTTCCATCAAGATTTGACAGCTGTATTTGTGAAATCTCAAAAATACGGCTGAGAATATAGATACAACGGTGAATACAGATACAACGGTGAATACAGATACAACGGTGAATATAGATACAACGGTGAATATAGATACAACGGTGAATATAGATACAACGGTGAATACAGTTAAAACAGTGAAAACAGCTACAAAGGTGAATACAGTAATAGCAATAATTACAGGTACAGCAGTGAATGCACATACACTACATTCACAGATTTAATACAGATACAGTGGGGAAAACAGAGGTAAAAATCAATGCAACAGTGAATACAGATACAGCTGTGAATACAGATACAGTGGGGAAAACAGAGGTGAAAATCAATACAACAGTGAATAAAGATACAGCAGTGAATATAGATATTGCTGTGAATACATATTCGGTGGTTAATACGGATATAGCGGCGAAAACAAATTATGTAGTGAATACCGATACAGTGCTGCATACAGTTGCAGCATTGGATACAAATACAGCGGCGAGTACAGCTACAGCGATGTGCTCTAGCACTGTGCGTTGACCACCCTGTACAATAAGAAAAAAACACGACCACAATCTTAATTGTTTCTCCGTGGATGATTGTGAGAGTGAGACACGCCTGCTGGATTCCTGACGTCATGTTTGAAGCTCCGGCGCGGTTTAACAACGTGCATCATCGCGGGACACTGAAAAGCGTTTTAAAAATGTTGAAACAGACATATGCACGCGTACCCCGGATGTCAGGCGTACCGACACGTCAGTGGGGTGGTGTCAGCTCATAGGAGAGTTGACAAGTGAATGAGGTGTGTGTGTGTGTGTGTGTGTGTGTGTGTTTGGGGGCGCTTAGCAGGCGCTGGCCTTGATGGGCTGAGGAAGCTGTCCTTTACTGATCCAGAAATTTAGATCCTTTGTATGCAAACTGCTTTTTGAGTTTACCTCTCTTGTGTGTGTATATATATATATATATATATATATATATATATATATATATATATATATATATATATATATATATATATATATAATATTGGGATATTTCGCTCAATATACATGGAAGTGCTGGTGATTGAGTTTACATATATTGTATCAATACGGAAGCATTACGGCTCGGGTTTACTGTCTGAGTACATGTTGGAGGTTTTGTTACTCGAGTTTACCTCCCTGGTATACTTATTGAGATATTCACACTCTTGTTTACATTCTTTGTACTAAGATGGAGATGTTACTGATCATGCTCGTCCCTCCATTATCCTCTGTGAGATTTTTCAACAGAGTATAATTTTATTTAATGTTATATAAATATCTTAAAAGAAAAAAATCATATATTTTGACTTTATAGTAACTGAGTGACTAACTAATAATTTTCAGCCACGTTGCTAATTATCGTATTTCCATATTCCATCATCTTACTTATGAATAAATTAAATAATTATATATTATATGTATTCAATTATGTAGTGGATAGCACAAAGTACAGACATTACTCTTGAGAGAAAAACTGAGGTGAGAGAAAGCTTTAATTGTAGATAACTTGTCACATGTTAAGGGCTTTGACGAGAAGTGCACACATTGCTCCCAGCACCAACAACATGGAAGATCACTGAGTACTAAACCACACGGGTGCAGCCACCATCGTTAACCACACTAAGCAACCAGGATCAGGATTCATCAAGTAGTACGCAGCCGCGTACGAAACCTGTGCATCTTTCAACAAATATTGCGGCTTTGTTTAGATGTAGTAAACTGTTTACGAGGATCAAAACTTTATAAGACAAAGTTATTATTGTTGTAAACTACTTGATTGTGGTTCGGAAGGGAACTATCAGGAGCAAGCGCCAAGTCATTACGACTGTATAGCACTTGGAAGGGGATCAGGATAAGGATTTGGGATGGGGCGGGGGAAAGGAATAATGGCCAACCACTTGGACGGTCGGAGATTGAACGCCGACCTGCAAGAAGCGAGACCGTTCGTTTTTTTTTTTGAGGTGGGTAGTGGAACTCAAAAACTGCTTACTAAATGTAAACAAAGCTACCGTAATTGCTAATTACGCTGTATTTGTACAGTGAAAGATGTACATATTTCGTAAGTGGTTGGCTAAATGTCCGTTGAATCCTGTCTCCAGAACAGACAATTAAGCGGAATAGCTGTGATGATATGCTCCGTGGCGGAGCCGGCACCAGGGAGACACGACACCAGTAGCTCCAAGGGTCAGATGTTAACATCAATTGAGTCATTATACTCCATAACTAGTACTAGACTCGACATAGTTGACGTTAGTGCCCCAATCTGTCAGAGCTGCGACTCTCTTTGGATTGCTTGCCGCTCTTTAATGAAGATCATGGTAACATAATTATTATTTCCTTCAAAGTAATTATTATAATTAGTTCGGAATTGTAACATCAACACTAAGTCATCTCTCTGATGTGTGGTCAGCAACCCTTGTAATTTGGGCTCTGCGCTTGGATAAATTAATCATCGTTAATTAAGTAATGTCAGGGTTACTAATTAAGATACATCTACAAAAATTATAAGTAACTACAAAGAGACTAATCGCTCAACCATGTCGCCCTTAGCAGGAACAAGAATGAAGACGTTTGCCATAATAACACGCTGTTCACATATGCAGGCTTCACTCTGCGGCGCCTCTGACAGATGAAGACTATATACCAAGCATCAGGACCCCCTTATAACGTATGCGAAGTGACGCAGGGCTCAACGGATACCGCTGGCACTCTAATAACGCAAGGAATGTGCCACACACCTCCACCCTTAGCGCAGTAACGCCAAACGGAACGTGGAACGATGACGTTGGCAACTGCTAACGCATCTCGTTTCAATTGTAGTATGTCGGTATTGCCAGAGCAATTCCCATCCGTCTTGGACGTGTCTCGCCGTCAGCCTCCTCAAGAAAGGCTACTGTCGTTATGCGCTGCTTCAGAACTCCATGAATATCATACCATAAATAGTGGTAAATATATTGCTGCTCTCGTCGTTAAATATGGAGGTTCACATGATTTACTGCTTACTGTAATGATTCTAAGTTTAACTTTTAGGGAATGAAGATGAAGGAGAGGATAAGCCTGAAGGAGGGGAGAGCCTGAAAAAGGAGGGGAAGCCTGAAGGGGGAGGGGAAAGAGCCTGAATATGAGGGAAGAACCTGAAGGTGAGACCTCTTCCTCCATCATCCTCCCTCCAATCGCCTCACCACAAATTTTCATCACTACAACCAAACTATGATTAAAGACACTTGACGTTGTTATACTGTGAACACTAATGTTCTCCATCAGAAACATTATTGAATCTGCTTAAGACAAATCACAAAACCATACAATGTGACCATTAGTAATGGTTTGTACAATTTGGATTCTTTATTAACTGATCAATTAAAACACTATTTGAGTAAGATCATTAATACACAGCTATATAATTAATATCTGATTAGTATCGTTGCTTCCAGGAATTCACATATATTAGTAAATGGGTCTTCTGCAATTTTCTTTTATGTTTGTGAACAAAAGACCTTGTTTTTATCCCTTTTCACCACATTGTTTTAAATATATTTGGTATTTAATATGATAGGAAAGGTGAGATAAAAGATTCTAGCACGAATCTTCACTTTATTTATGTTCTTTAGCTAAGAAAACAGTTGTAACCCCAATTCTCCAAAGTTCATTTTATAGTTTTACTATGATCTGTTATGGACTGAAGAATTAACTCTGAGTTACTTTCTGACCTTCCTTCTCACTTGAAAGTGATGATTCGTGATAGAAGAAATTTAGAGATGATTCGTGATGGAATAATTGATCTCTTCCGTTGTCATATTCAATGGCAAATATCTCCAAGAAGTACTGCTCTGCTGATTCAACATTGATAACTTCTTTATCTTTCTAAGTAGGAGGCCAGACGGTTGAGGCAAGGTTCACCCAACTTTCATACATGAAACTCTGAGGGGGGATACGTGAGCATTATATGTCACTCGGGGTCGACCTGTGTTCCTTGCCTTAAGAAATGTCAACATCTTCAGTGACCCTCATGCGATATTCAAGAAGTCTTATATAATCTCGGCATATTTTTCCCGTAGATTTTGATGCATTATCTTGCCATAGTGTCATGGATTACTCTAGAACGATGTACCTGAATTGGGTTGGAACTGACAAGCCTGTTGACCAGACCACACACTAGAAGGTGAAGAGACGACGACGTTTCGGTCCGTCCTGGACCATTCTCAAGTCGATTGAGATATATACAAGAGTTGTTACATTCTTGTGACAAGCCTACTGCTACTAGACGAACGGGGCTATAATAAGGGAGGAGGTAGATGATAACTAGCTGCTACAAGATCTACCACAGCACCAGAAGATAGCAATAATATTCCGTCCTCACTTCCAAATCCTAGAATATGTAAAGCACAAACATGTGGGAGTAATATATGTAGATGTTCACAACAGTGGTTTTTGAACAGATTATATAATAGTATTTTGTGTTTGTATTTTTCGTCACTGGTCACTGGTAATAGTTAATTTAAATTCTCCACTATTTGTCTTCAATGTTAAAAGTTAGCTGAGAACGAAATGCTCATCGAAACATTTACTATACTGTATATATATATATATATTCCCAGTACGCGTTATTTACAAACTCACAGTATTTAAGCTGCATTTACCCAGTGTTCCTCTCCATCATAAGAGCCCACGTTCAGCATTAAATGCCACCCAGTGTTTATCTCAGGTCACCGGCAGAGCGTGATAAAAGCCAACCCCAGTCGAGCTTGTAGTCTGGTATAATTACTGTTGTCAGAGATGACGTGTGTAGCTATTGTTCACGTCAAGATCAGTTGAACGCAGGTATCGCTATCGTAGGCGCGCAGGACGTTCTTGCCTACTCGCATTACCAGCAACTTGATCAGCTGTCAAGTTCACTCATTCTTTTATTTTTCTTTACCAGCCCGATGCTCATGTGTGAAACTTTAATCTTCAACCTGCACATGAAGGGAAACAGGAGAAAGATTGTTGAACGCAACAAAGATATTCAACAAGGTTTTGACCGATCTACACGAAGCGTGATTATCCAGCTGTCATACTTCTTAACGCACGGGGTAATAAGAACATCCTATTGAGATAATGCTTCTTGTGGGGCTAGTTTTACATGTTGTCTTTGTTGCTAATAGTGCTACTGGTGTTACTGGTGTTGATGCTGGGCTTGGAGTCAATGGCGCTGCTTGTGTTATTGATGTTAATTGTTCTGATTACTTGATGTGGTGGTGATGCTACTTGTGTTGATGCTTTTTCTTTCTTTTCTTTTAAGGTTAATTCTTAAGATCTTAATGAAAACGTCTTAGAATTGTTTGAAGATTGTGTGACGGAACTGATCATGTCTGTATCCATGCTCGTTCTTCACTATGAAGACGCTTGTGTTTACATACTCTGTTATTCTAGTCCATCGTCTTTCTGAGCCTACTTGGCTCTATCATTTCTGCATTTGAAACAAACTGTGTATAGAATCAGCTTCCATCACATCACTGCCTAATGCATTCCACCTGTTAACTACTCTGACACTGAAAAAGTTCTTTATAACGTCCCTGTGGGTCATTTGGGTAACCAGTCTCCACCTGTGTCCTCCTTGTTCGCGTACCACCCGTATTAAAAAAATTATCCTTATCTATCATGTCAATTCCTCTGAGAATTTTGTAGGTAGTGATCATGTCTCCCCTTACTTTTGTTTACTCTTCTGTGTGTGTGTGTGTGTGTGTGTGTGTGTGTGTGTGTGTGTGTGTGTGTGGTGTGTCTGTGTGTGTGTGTGTGTGTGTGTGTGTGTGTGTGTGTGTGTGTGTGTGTTTATTATCTCCCAAGATCACCTGACTTGTGGCACCGACCTTACACCCAAGCATGGAGGCTACCTCGCAAAAACTCTCCGACCCCTACACTTAGGACAGGTAAATTAACCCCTTGTTGGACAGCCTCTATATCCTGAGATATAATTATATAATCTGACACAAGTTTCAGACCTGAAGCATCATATACTCAGAGTTATCACCGTTGCCTTCACTCTCTTGCTCTCCCGTTAAATATCACCTCAAAACACTAACTGGGGCTCGATCCCCTTAACTCAACACCTCTATACCATTAACATGTATTTTCTATCACTGATAACATGAAATTGTTCTCCTGTCACTGCGTGTTGTCCGGTTTCTTCCACTTGGTCATCGCATGCTGGACTCCTCGGCCCCGCAAATTGTCATTGCATGACAGTCTGTACTACCCCCCCCCCACCCCTTGTCACCACATGACATTTTCCCTGTTCCTTTCTTTTGTTACTTTACTCCAGATCACCTCCCCTCCTCCTCGTCCATAATTACCTCAAGGAAATCTTTCCTTTCTCCTTTACCCAAACTAGTCTCCAAATTTCCCCTTGTAACTGCTCGCCAGTCTTTTCTCTCCACACTTTCTCTCCTCCCAACACACACCTCTTTTCCTTCCCTATGTTCACACACTCAATCTTTTCCCTCTGCTTGTGCCCATACGTCTGTCACCCCTCTCCCTCTCCGTCTCATCATGTGCCAGTCTTCCTCTCTCTTTACTTATCCCATAAAAACTTGCCTATTCCCTCTAATACCCGGTCATCTACTTAAGAATTACTGCTCCCGTGGATTCCCAATTTTCTGCTCTTCAGTCACCCCTCCCCACACACACACACCAACAATAAAAATGGAGCGTTACTGTAGACTAAGTTGGTTTCAGGAAGAAAGAAGTCGGGCCAGAGAAAGTTAGTTTTAGGCAAAGTAATCCAGTTAAACATGTACTAGCAGAAAAGAGATATTTAAGGTATGAACATAAGTCAAACGAGGACTGATCAACAGCAAAGATAATCAAGCTACACATGTAAGGAGACGGAAAATTCCTCAAACTATGGATGAAAGCAACGAGAGTTACCTAAAGTAATGAAAAATGGAGACACATTTGCAAACAGAGCAAGAGCTATTATTCTATTACATGAAAATTTTAACCATAGGAAAAGAGATAACAGACTTAAAAAATAAGGACCCTTTTAAACGGAGGTGGTGAGACTGAAAAGCAAAACTGGTATACATGGCAAAAAAAAAATTCTAAAGTAACATATATTGAAAACTACAAAAGTAAGGGCAAATGACCCTCCAACAACACTAGACCTGATGTTTTCCCAAAACGACGAAGATGTTGAAAATAAAGAGCCTCTTGTTGCTAGTGACCACTGCATTACTGGGCACAAGTAGACACTGAAACTAAACGGATGGAATAGTACAAGAACCCGGTTGAGGAAGATGAGAGAACACAGACGTGGACAATACAGTAGGCTAGTCTAGTGGAAGAGAGAAATGGCAAAGACAACAAACGAGGTGACGGAATATATTGCTCGGAAATGTGTCGTTGCAACTGAGCAATTCATACAACTCGAGGAGATGGACGAAAAAAGGCAAGTAATAATATTTAATACGCAATACATTTAAGCTAAGAACAGGACCAAAGAAAGCTTTAATCATTGTATAGAAAAACTAGGAATAGATGACAATAGACAGACAGTAGAGAGACCCTGAAATAAATACACCAAGTCAAGGCAGAAGCTAAGAAGCCTTTTGAAAACAGGTGTAAAAGCTGTTCTGTACTCATATAAAGAGAAATGTACTCATGGTTGCCACGTGAGCAACACAAATGCAAAAAATTGCTTTTGCATTTTGTTGCTCACGTGGTCCCACATAGTGAGGTGATTTGATGAAATAACTATGCCCAAGATTACCACAAGTGCCGTAGGGACGGTGAAATAGCCTCGGTTAACATCGTCTTTTGTACGGTCACGGATGGTCGTGTGGGTAAAGTACCGTGTATACCAGTTGCATTGTGTTCCTGGCTATCCCGGGTTTGAGTCACTTATGGGGTGGGAGTTTTCAGTCGCATATATGATTCGGGACCATTCAAGCTTGTTTGCATGTATATATATATATATATATATAATATATATATATATATATATATATTAATATTATATATATATATATTATATATATATATATATATATAATATGACAGTGTCAGTATCAGAAGGATTCCTTTGAAGAGTTATAATATACGAAAGTACTTAAGGAAATTCCAGTTTCAATTCATCCTCCGTGGTCTGACATGTCATATTTTCATCACGTTTAATATATATATATATATATATATATATATATATATATTATATATTATATATATATATATATATATATTGAAAAGTTATTGGGTCTTGAATCAGTAAGCAAGTCTGTTAATCAGACAATTATTAAATCAGTCACGAAGCCAATTTGTTAGTCAACAAAAAAAGTCACGCAGCCACACAGCTGATCCTTTGCTCCCTTCAATAGCTACAAGCTTCAGGATTGACGAATCAAAAATCCGAAAAAACTTGGAACAACAAATTTAAATTAAATCTTTTTAGTAACTTTTTGCCCACGAAGCAACACGTTGTTTGAAGAAAAGATACCCATTCGATTGACCAGCTCTCCTATGGATTCCTCTACCACACCCGTACTAATTACTGCTCTAGATAATAACACCTCGGATAATACACACCATCGGATAATAGTCTGGGCACTGTCAAACAAGCCTGTATAGGTGTGTGTGTGCTATAAATCTACCAAAAGTTTAATGAAAATACTTAACAAGACAAGCAGCTCTGACGCATCAATTGACTTTGCACAAACCTGTGTTTTTGCTAACAGCTGTTCAAGCACTTGCCAATTTTCGCATGAGAGTGGGTAGTTATTATATGTCTTGACGGTCGCTTCAAGATTCGCGTATTTTAACCGAAGAAAAGGGTTCACGGTGCGCTCGACGAAGCGCGCGCACACACACACATGGGGTGAGTTCACGAGTGAGAAGGAACTCATACGGCTCTGAGGCCCGGATGAATACCGACTGAAATCATACGGGACGAAGGTCCGAAAGAATAATCTTAAACTTCTAGTTGGCAGTCACACGGGGCGGAGGCCAGGATTAGAGGCTCCTAACCTCTTATATAGGGTGGAGTCCCGGACTCGCGGCACCCAACCACATAAGGATGAACAGCGCTTTAGTGAGTATGGTAATATTGACCACATGCCTCCCCGAAGTACGACGAAGGATGTGCGTCCTGAAGGAGAGAGTTCTTATGGTTCTTCATTAACAGGGCGCCCTGATCAGCTCTTTATGGAGCCCTACTCCTCCTTCGCTGACAACGCCACAACCGTGTTGGTATCAATCTCCACGGACGAATGACCCGGCCGATAGGGTTCTTCTTCAGTGAATTATCATAGAGAAATCGACTCTGGCAATGAATACCTTGTTACAGTTAGGCGCCGTGCATGAATAAAACATTTGGGTCGTTAGAGCGATGTAAATCCACTGAGTGTATTCCCCGGATCTCTATCAGTGCCTGTTACCATATCGTCTATACCCTGGAGGCCTCTAAGGGAGAACTGAACTAATCAACCCGTTATATGGGGTTACATCTTTAACGAAGGGGTCAAGACACACTATTCTTCAAACGTAATGAATAAGTAACATTGCATCTCATTCATAAAATTTTCACTAACGCCGTGAATGGTCATTATGGCACAGTAGCTTGTTTTATTTGTGTTACTGATTACTAACCTTTAAAAAAGAAAAAAACCTAACCATTTGGACTAGACGGTAGAGTGACGGTCTCGTGTGGAGATCAGCGTTCAATCCCCGACCGTCCAAGCGATTGGGCATCATTCCTTTCTTCCGTCTAACCCCAAAATTCTCATCCTCATCTCTTCCAAATGCTATATAGTCGTAATGATTTAGCGTTTTTTCCTGATAATTACCTTACCTTGTGTTCCTGATTTCCAGCTAATTACGATCGGGTTCTTAGTGCCTTATTATTAAGATCTTTTTGCAAGGAAATAATAAATTTTAAATATTCACAATAAAGCTGATGAACCAAATCTCTCACTAGAAATTGAAGACACAACGACGTGTCTTCTATATTCAATTATACTATATAGTTAACAATAGTCAAATATATAGTTGACGACTATGTTCAACAAATATAGTTTTATATATACACTTTCTGGACCGAGAATCTTCAACACATTTTATAAATCAAAGAGTTTCGAAGCGAAAAAATTATCTAAGCTTAAATATATTATTTGCTATCACAGTGTTTGAAGCATATATATATGTACTTTTACATTTGCAAAACTACGTATATTTAATATTTACAATAAAAAAATAGATGTAATGAATTAAATCCTAGAAATGATGCACACCTTGAGAACCAAAGTTCGTTCAATGTCCCAACTAAATCCCCGTCACAGCCAGACTCATGACCACAATGCTGGCTTATAAGGAGTTAATAAACGCTCACCGAATACCAACATTTTCATTCGTGGCTGTCTTGTTTCCCATTTATGTCTTCTCACATTCTCGAGACTTCCCTGGCTGGCCACTCGAGAAGTATTTATGAGTCAAGCCACGTCTTGGCCACGTGGGTCTTAAATCAAGTTCAATCACCCTCTGGGGCAAGATCGGAACGATATACACTCGGACCTCCAAAAGAAAATTAATAATAGTCACAAGGCTGTTACGTTTTATGATATATATATATAATATATATAAGGTAAAAAATGGAAGGGAGTACCACCTCTGGCTGGAAGAAGGGGGACCCATAGCCTCGGAGGAAATCACACATAACGCATTGGAGGGAATGTAGGTCCCCTCCAATATATATATATATATATATATATATATATATATATATATATATATATATATATATAATATATATATATTTATATATATATATATATATATGTATAAAATACAGTTTCCCCTGACAAATTTCCCTACTAAATTTCCCCCAAACACGATAACAGTAATAATTTACCTTGGGGAAGACGTTGGCCAATTTATTGTTGTCTAAAAAAGCTCAAATGATGGCAATCTCACGAAGGCCCCGAAATATACCGGCTTGATAAGATAATTTTGATAATTTATACAAAGCTTAATATGATGCGTTTAGAGACTGGTGAAACTCTGTTCTTTACTAGACAGGTGAAGGATTGCATTTAAGTGCAGTAGGAACTTTGCATATGTGCGGAGGATCGTTCTTTATTTAAATGCTAATTGATGTCAAACGCTATTCAAGTAAAACATTATGATAATCATGCCCTACTTACCACTATTTTAGGATTCATGTTAGAATCTTATCTAACGTTGTTAAATAGAATTCAGGAAATTGCAGCACATCTGATAATAAAAAAGTATTTTAGGATTTCTGCTGACAGTGGTTAAGTAATATTCAGAACTTGGATACACGTCTAATGAAGGGCAGAGTTAAGGAACCTCCCTCGATGACGTCTACCCATATTCCCCAACATATAGAAGTCCACAAAATACATTATTCCTTTGAGTTTCTATTCAAATTTTTGTATTAATATCTTTCCGTCATAAAGATTTACAAAGCAGATATGACAAGAAGGAGTTACGTTTAATAGTTACAAATATTTTATCGCAACTGAATCGATACTAGAGTTTTGAGGAGTCTTCGTGGGTGACGCAACTTGTTACCGGTCGTTACGTCACTTGTTACCGTCGTTACGTCACTTGTTACCGGTCGTTACGTCTTTTGTCGAATTCCTCACTTACCTCATTATCATTTTCTCTCCCTTGTCTTCTCACTCTGCGAATATGGTCTCTCACTACTGCTTTACTCCTTTATAAACCATTCTATCCGCCCCAGGAATTCTCTGACCTTCTGGTATTTCTCTTCTCCATCTCCCATCTCCTTACATTCCCTCTCATCCCCTTGTTACATCTTTCTATAGTCTTCATTGTCACCCTCCCTTTTTCCTTGTTTCCTCCATGACTGTGTTCTCACCTGCAGGATCGAGCTCAAGCTCTTGGACACCGCTTTTCTAGCCATTGGTTGTCTAATGCAATGACTCCTGGCCTATTTCTCTGTCATACCTGATTTTAAAGTAATGAATGGAATTGGCCTCTACTGCTTGTTCCATTATGTCATTCCATTTACTCACTACCCTTGCGGTAAAAAAAACTTCTAGCATCTCTATGACACATCTGAGTCTCAAGCTTCCATCCGTGTCCCCCTTGATCTATTGTTATTCATTGAAACATTTTCCCTGTTTCCACCTTGTCAATTTCTCAATGTGTGGGTGTGTCTACTCACCTAGTTGTGCTTGCGGGGGTTGAGCTCTGGCTCTTTGGTCCCGCCTCTCAACCGTCAATCAACAGGTGTACAGGTTCCTGAGCCTATTGGGCTCTATGTATGTGTGTGTGTGTGTGTGTGTGTGTGTGTGTGTGTGTGTGTGTGTGTGTGTGTGTGTGTGTGTGTGTGTGTGTGTAACTCCCAGGTACCATTTTACTGCGAGATTAACAATGTGTGAGTGCGTTATGTACTTTTTTACGCATCTGGGTGCATGCGCGCGCGCGTGTGTGTAGCCACAGTGTAGAATACTCTACATGCGTGCCGATGACGTGTGCTGCAATATATTCAATGCGATTAAGCCTGATAACATATACAAAGTATAGTTTAATATAACTTTATTTCATACGCTGCTACTTTCGACCACTAAAGCACAAGTTCTCTTAAATATTCTCCCTGTGTTATCACATATTTCAGGTAGGCAAAAAAATTATTATAATCCAAGTTAGCGTATAGGAAACTGCATGTATTAGCAGTTACTCATTAATGTATCTCTACCATCAACTTTGTGAATTGATAAGAACCTCAAATTAAAAATCCTATTGATTAAACCCCAAGACGGTTTAACAGTCTTTTACAACTGCAATAAAGTTTTGGGAGGCCCTCGTGCGGGCTCGACTCTACCCCTTATTGACCAGTTTTAGCCTGACACAAGCGCCAACATATCGCTACAACAAGACGCTTCAGGAATAAATTAGTGTATGCTGGAGGGTGTTGTTGTGCTTTGGAGGGGGGGGGGGTGGCATGGCCACCATCACAATTACTCTCAACACCCTTATTACCATTACCACCACTCCACCACTACACACTGGTCCATTTGGTGTAACCACCTCCATTAATTCCACAATAACACAGTATTTTAACTTGAGAAGAACACAATCGACTTGAGAATGGTCCAGAACGGACCGAAACGTCGTCGTCCCTTCACCTTCTAGTGGGTGGTGGTCAACATACTTCAGCCACGTTATTGTGACTCACTCGTCATCGCCTGCAGTATTTTAATTATTTAAAGAATTTAACACAGTATTTAAAGCTATAACACAGTCGATCCTCTACCTCCTCCACTTCCCAAGTGGAGGAGGTAAACTTTAGAACTTTGCGACAACTTTCTAAATTAGTGACAAATTACTGACAAATTATTGACATTGGAGCAATAATTCATCTCAAGCACACAAGACTGCACACAACGATTCATCCAACCACTCATTCTCATCGAGTCCTGAACCTCTTCCAAGCCAATGGAAGGGATCGCATCCCCTTGCACGACCCCGGCGAACTGTCCAGCACCCGACCACGGGATCGCATGCTTGCTCTGCGTCACCAGGCCCCGGGGGGAACGCCACTCCGAAGAAGGCTTGCACAGGGACCTAGGCAGGGCCTCGCTACTGTCCAGTACAGGACCAGCGTGTGCAACTTCCAAACTCTCCACTCAAGCAACACACATAAATTCGCCGACTTATCGCAAACCACTGCCTGGAGTGTGTGAGTCTTCACACGTAATTCATCATATATGGAAGTCTATAGATGAATACTTTGTAGCATTCACATATACAAACACAGATGCTTTCACACATGTTTAATAGTCTGCTGAAGGCTCTTTATTTTATTATTTTTCATATATAAAAATTAAGTACGTGAAGATATATATATATATATATATATATATATATATATATATATATATATATATATATTGTACTCATTAATTGGGTGAGTGAGTTTGGATCAGCATTTCATCTGGGAATGATGTACTGTGGCGGCTGGGACTCACTAATATCTTGCGGTTATGCGGTTAAAATGTGTGTAGTACACATTTGTGTTCTAAACTTTAAGACAAGAATCAAACCTGAAATTTGAAGTACGTGACGAAAATATAATAAATGACACCAAGAACAAAGACAACACCAATAACAGACACAACACTAACAAAACACACACGACGCCAAAAACACAACACAATAATAAAGACACAACACAGGGTTCAGATCTAACACCAGTAATATTCATTGTCTAACAGAGCTGCGGTGTGTCGGCATCCACCTGGTGACTACACACTTTCCTAATAATGGTGGTGGAACTCCTCTGGAACTTGCTAACACAGTGTTATTGGGAGCTAAATAATGTTGGTTAGACCAAGAAGCACCTTTGGGATGTTAAGAGATTAAATACGTTAGGACTAAGGAAGGGAGTAAGAGCCTATCAGGGAAAAGTACTGAGACATATAACTTTTATGCCGTCCCTGGGTGAGGAAAGTAAAAGAGGGGACAGGATCATAACATACAAGATACTAAAGGGGTAGATAAGGTGGTCAAGGACATCCTTTTTAAAATTTACAGAAAGTAGCATGAGCGGACATAAATCGAAGCTGGAAATGAAAATGATTTGAACATATGTAAGATAATACTCGTACTCTGTACGGGTTATCAACACCTGGAATGCACTGAAGGTAGAAGTTGTGGAAGCTACCTCCTATCCAAAAATTTATGGCTAGATTTTTTAAAATGAATTCGAACGTCAGGATAGTTCAATTATAACGCAGCAGGTACAACAAGGCTAGTGGGAGGGACATACACAGTTGGATCTCACCTCCCGATGTTACTGATTGTAACACTAATAGGTAACCACAGTAGTAACACCATCTGTAGAATACCAGTTCTCAAACAGAACAGTCCTTAATATTTCCTTTTCTCGGGCATATGTTTAAGGTATCTACATCTGGGTAATTATTGAAGTGTAGGGCGTTTTAGACTCGGGGAAAAAAACTGATTTGAATACAAGTGCAATTCATGAAAATATATATGTATTGTTTGTGTCCCAAGGCGATGGCTCTTCCCTTTTTTTAATCTCTAATGAAATTAGCCTTAATAGGCATTGCTGGGCACAAAAGACTTTTGAAGTGAGTTAAAAGAATTCTAACGCGACCATTTTACTGCACGATAATATCAGACAATGAAACGTCCTCAGTGCACTCGGGTAAATAATGAAAGTATTTCTATTATGCAATTATCCTTAAACATACAGCTTGCCAGGAAATATGGTCTCCCTGCGCTTCTGGAATAAGTGGACGGATGCCATTAATAAAATACACACCATACAATGATAAATCATTATCTAAAAAAAAAACCCTTGGAGTGGTCGGTAGGACAACGCCCTTGCTCCTCGGATATTCGGCTTCGAGGTCCAATAGCCCAAGAGGCTGGGCGCCGTTCCTTCAGTCAGTCGTCATATCCCTTCCCTGTGTAATAAAATTACTCTTCCTTAGCATAAAAGCTTTCTCCTGACGATTACTGTTAATTGAAAGTGTGTTGATTTAAAAATTCGTGATATGAGTTATGGACTTGTTTAGTTTCAATGTTGATCACTTAATTCACTGTGAATTTAAACTATTTAGAAACAGAGCATACTTGAGCTTTAATTAATAAGAAACAGCTGCATTTAATGAGTGTTTGTAATATTAGCCAGTTGATCATATTAAGGAACGTTGACCAGGTGAATACAATGACCATTATATGTTTTTGTGTGTTAGTTAATACTAACCATTCTACAGTATATACAAAATCTTAAAGGTTTCAAGTGCTAAATGAGAACGTCATTGTCTGGCTAATTTATCAATAAATTCTTTGTGTTTTTACCTGGGCTGGACGGTAGAGCGACGGTCTCGCTTCATGTAGGTCGGCGTTCAGTCCCCGACCATCCAAGTGTTTGGGCACCATTCCTATCCCCCGTTCAATCCCAAATCTTTATTCTGACCCCTTCCCAGGGCTATATAGTCGTAATGGCTTGGCGCTTTCTCCTGATAGTTCCCTTCCGTTTCCGACAGATATATAACTATATTTTACCTGCCCGTCCGTACCTTATGACAAGCAGCGATGCCTAACGGGAAGCGAACGAAACATGCAGCCCAGACTGTTAAAATAATATTACTTTTTAAATACTTATACCTTTAGCTTGCTTCGAAATGCGTTCCCGGCGCTGTGGGACTCAGCACGGATACCGTTAATTTACGGTAATATAGCTTAAAATAAAATGATAAATCGCTCGCTAGCCAAATGTTTATGTGATAAGGACTCCTCTTTGAAGTAAAGCCTTTGGGCCGTTTATTGAAGAACCTCTATTTGAAAACTCGCGATGTGGCATGTGGACTTGCTGGTCTTCCTTAGCAGTCACCTCATACTCCATCTTTCTTGATACTTACCTCATATTCATCTTTTTAGATGTTAACCTCATACTCAGTCAATGAAAACTAATTGGGAGTTAAATGCAGTAAAGTTGGAATTACAAAGAAAATTTCACCAAGTGTACTCTTTTTTCCATTAAGACATTAATGGCCCTAAGAGTACTTTAGGTGCCATTAAGACATAACAGCAAATTCCCAAGTCATTAGATGCTCCAGCAAAGTGGGCCCGGTCTTTAATGTGAAAGGTTGGGTAATTACAAGTAGCAAGCACTATACTATTGTGGTTATGTAGTACTTGGAAGGGACAAAACGACAAGGAACTCGGAGATAAGGTCTGAGTGTCTTCCAGCCTCCTCTCTCTTACCACAGTACCATCTTAATACCGACTCCAGCATAAAAATTGCCGTGATTTACTCAAATTGAAAATGTCGCAAAAAATACGCTCTCTGGGACTAATGAACAGCATCTGGCTGGACAGATCATAGGAGTTGCCTCTTTATGCTTCTGGTTAGACAAAATACTTAATATCTTGTAGGGTTGTAAGGACGCGCTGTGACGAGACGTCATCCAACCACTCGAATACATGAGTATCGAACGTCAGACTCTGATAAAGCGACGCAGGCGCTTTACCGGCCAGTTCAAGTGGTCGGCAGAGTGAAATTCTCGAGAAACTATGGTCCCAGAACGTCATTTATTATTTCTAGTTGATCAAAACATAAAAGACAATCGA
>WNGS01164437.1:55093537-55105336 GCA_020271785.1 Procambarus virginalis
AAAGTAGTGGCCGGGAAGTTGCCACTCGTGTTTCCTCGCATGTGAATTGAGTTGATTAAAATTATCTGTGCCCGCTGGCCAAATACTTGAGTGTAATGAGTGTAATGAGTGTAAATACTGATGCGAGTGCTGATGGGAATTGGGTTTAAAGTCTAACAAACTTCCAATTGATTTAACAGTCAGTGTGGTGTAGGGGGTAAGGTACTAGATAAGCGAGGGTGTATGGAGCGTCTAGCTGTCTGGGTTTCGAACCCTTCACGAGGCTGATCCTAATATGCGGAAAACCACATGTGAAGAATAGAGTAAAAATAAAAGGCGTAACGTGTTTAAGATCATATTTCGGCTTAACGAAGCTTTGGAACGGTATTCCGTTCTTAGTTTCAATGACGAGATGGCGTAAAGTTTTCATTCCTAGATGAAAAAGTCTTGGAAAGGAATGGCGGCTTTCACAATTCAGTCTATACTAAGGGAACTAACATCGGGATGAAGTTTAGTGCTATTAGCGAGCGTTTTTCCCCTGTAAAAGTGAAGTGTCGTCGAAGCCTTCGTCGAATGTGCCCCTCGAACACAGCTCCAGGTGAAAACAGGTTGACGAGCAAATCATTAACCAGGTACTCATCAACAATGGTCACTAACGGTTATGCGAAACAGATCATTAACAGGAAGTGAATAACCATGCTTCCTCTGGTGAATAAGTTAGATGTACCCTAACCACATCATTCACAGTATGATTACACTGCAGAAACTATTCCACTTATTAAACTGTTTTACAGGAACTACTTTTCAACGGCCTACAGGACAGAGGGACAGGTATAAATAGTCATAATCAATAGTGTCATAAGAACGTCGAAAGTTCACATGGTTTATCTGCAAAGAAATGCAACTGCGTTCACAATCAGAAATGTATATAGCACACGAGAGACTATACGTTCACATTCACCCCTGATTTTATACCATATAGTTTCCGCCAGATACGTTGCAGTTAAACAAATGTAGTTAAAAAAAAGTAATTGAATCAGGTAAGAGTCTGTTTTTAAGACTCTTAACATTGTGTGTGTGTGCTCTTTTTAATTAATTTTTAGTTTGACTTGTGAGATGATGACCATAGTCACTTGCAGTAAATAAAGTGTATGGCAGATTAAAATACGTCTTTTCAAAGATGTGCCTGATACTTTGCGCCCTAAATGGCTGCAAATTACATTGTATCTAGGCACAAAAAAAAATCTTCAGACTCTCCTGTGCGAGACACCTCAAGATGAATGGATGTCATTATTAGTATCTTCAAGATGAGCACCGCTCCCATTCATTACAGCTGGTAAACCCACACAATTACCTGGTCGCTATGAGGAGTCATATGAGGCTACGGAAGGTGGACACCTGCTCAGGCAGCTCATATCTCTTCCACCTCTGATATCCACCACATCCTCTTGACATCCACCTCTCATCCACCTTATCTACCCTTCACATACTATTACTCGTTCACATCACAACAATCCCCCTAAGTCACACACACACACACACTTTAACGGCTTTATATATAACCACATCCACTAGATTTCCATCCACTCTATTTCTCCTTCACATCCACCCAAGCTCTCTCACATTCACCCCTTTTAACTCACATCCACCCTCCCCATACACCTTCCCAATGCTCTCTCACATCCACATCAATCTCATTTCTCATTCGCCCATTCCAAATTCAACCCACTCCATCCCATCCACCCTTTTACTTCTCAAATCTATCCAATCCTTTTTCATATCTACCCTATCCCCACTTAAATCTATTCCATCTGTCACACAGATATTCAATCCACATAATACCTCTCCCGTACATCCGTCCAATGTTACATCCACTCCATCCGCCTCGCACACTGCTCGCCGCCCACCACACACTGCTCGCCGCCCACCACACACTGCTCGCCGCCCACCACACACTGCTCGCCGCCCACCACACACTGCTCGCCGCCCCACAACACACTGCTCACCGCCCACCACACACCCTCATATGAAAGTATGTGATGGGCTTGCTAATGATCATTGTGTTTTCCTTCAGTGTATTGCGTGATGGTCATGTTTGTGACCATGCTATCCAGAGAGATATGGTTCCATCTGATGGTCATTATGCTATCCAGAAGATATGATGCTCCAGCTGATGGTCATTATGCTATCCAGAGAGATATGATGCTCCAGCTGATGGTCATTATGCTATCCTGAGAGTATGTGATGGTCTCCATAGTGATCAGTAAGCTATACAAACGATGGTCGACATAGTAAACAACTCAAAACCTCTTCCAACATCGAGTTGCAACATTGCCAAAACAATCTGGTTCCAAACTCGTCTTGACAGAATAGAATGGCATTAGAACTAAGAGCTTTATGATGGCCTTATTAGAACGGAAGACTTCACCAACGATGCTCGCTTCAGGATACTATATTGAACGAAAACTGAATTGGCACTGTACATATAGGCACAAAAACGGGTAGGAGAGGAAGTATGTAAGCAAATGATACATGCTTTAGAAAATGTTAGGAGGAACAAGTAAGAAATTTAGCATAAAAAATGGTTTGCATGGTGATCAATCTTCATGAAACTTACATCTTTCGATTAAAGACACGCAATAGGGGTACATAAACCCCAACTACCAGCGCACTAAAATATCAAATTTCTTCCTGAAGAGTTGGCAAGATGAGCACCTAATGAACAACTCCCTAGGTACATCATACCTTAGCCAGCATAACTATTTTCAATATCAGTACAAGCAGTAAGATTCGCTGATACCTAGACCAAACTTGTTATCACTGATGAGCTCCACGCAGCCAGAAACAAAAATACACCGATTCTACTCCTTAAATAGACTGAGTCAAATACTCAATGGTCAAGAACTCTAGAGAAGTAGGAATTCAACTTGCAACATTCCACATAAATCATTCCTAATCACAAGTGCAAGCTTCTTCGCAGATCGGAAAGAAGCGGATATCATTCCATTTCTTAAACCAGGACGACCACCACAAGTGGACAGGAACATCACACAGCAACAAGCATACGGGAAAACAACATCCCAAGGTAACGATCATTGGATAAATAACATCACACAAGACATCCATTGCGATATAGCAGCAACGCCTCAGAACAGACAAGACGGTAAAGTAGCACTCCAGGTCCACAGCCTAACTCCTGCCTACGTGCCTTGCATACTTACATCGCAGGTGCCGGCAACTCAACCGCTGGCAAGCACAGCCAAGAACAGCAATCTGCTTGATTAACGCCACCCACCTCTCTCTCACCACCGACTGCCAATCCTGTCTTGGATGATAAATTTTCATAGGCGGGTTGCAATTCAACTTGGCCAGTGGATATGAAAGGTGTAATTGTTGTAAATGACGACCGTAGCGAGCACGGGCTGTTGATATTTTTTTTGCGTATAGAGAAAAAAATGCAATGAATTCAGATAATATGTATCGTAAGCGATTTCAAAGCTTCCGGCCAGCATTCTTGTGGGAAATTCCTCAGGATCAGCAGCCGAGAGGCAAGCAACAGCCTCAGCGTCTGCCTTCTCATACTGCAAGATCTCACTCTTGCAGTATTGCACACCTGCGCTGGCACACTATAATCAACGCCCACCAGGTTATTGAACACTGCCTAATATGCGCACGAGGCTATGTGGACGCGTGGGTGGAGGGATGGAGGATATGTCGGTGGTGGGAGCTTCGCCAACATGGGGCTACATGAAGAGTGTGAAGAGACAGTAAGTCTCAACATCTTAAGCCTACGTGATTCGTGTGGAAGGACGGTGTTCCGGTCGTGCTCCACTATGGTGCTCCTGGCCACCATTGGCGCAACTCTGAGCGTGCAGAGGGACAGCAGCCCTCGAGTGTGTTCTATGGCACGTGCCTTGACCGGCCACAAAGTCACTCAACACTGTCGAGGTACCAGACAACATGGAACCAGACAACATCTTCGTTGAAACAAAAAACTCGATTGAGAAGAAATGAACCAACATTAAAAGATAAATAGCGAGATAGAAAGATGATTGTCAGTAACATTTCCGACCTTGCCTCAATCACTCCTCGCAATGTTGTATGCTGGTGTGCAAACATTTCTCTCTATCAATCCCGTCTCGTATCTGGGGAGAATTCTTAATGAGTAAGTTGACGGTGTCCTCACTCTGGTCGCAAATTGTGAGCCACGTCATCAGGAGAGTGTAGGTAGGGCAGACGTCCGTGCCTCTCGATAATTGCTTTCAGAATTGTCCTCCTTTATGGTCAATTATAGTAATTACTTTTTAACGGCTCACAAGACGGAGTAATGAACCCTGAAATACACAACCGAAAGAAACGTCCCCCATACCAGCATGTGACAGATGATACAGTTCACCATATATAACAAGAATAACAAGGACGGTATCCTTACCACAAAGAGCTCTCTCGACACCAAGCGGAATACCCTAAGACAAATGTTGTATATACCGGAAGAACATGTCTACTCAAGGTGCTTGACAAAGACCGACAACAACGCTACATCAGTGATCATATGCTTTCTACACGCAGACCAACAAGAGAGTTTGACAATACAGAACTACCAATAGATTCAGTGACAATGCGAGGCTAGCCATTGATTGATAAAGATTAAGAGCCAACGGCCCACCACCATGGGCCGGTGGCTGTGTGTACTCACCTATATGTACTCACCTATATGTGTCTGCAGGATCGAGCATTGACTCTTGGATCCCGCCTTTCGAGCATGAGTTGTTTACAGCAATGACTCCTGTCCCATTTCCCTATCATACCTGGTTTTAAAATTATGAATAGTATTTGCTTCCACGACCTGTTCCTTATGTGTGTGTGTGTGTGTGTGTGTGTGTGTGTGTGTGTGTGTGTGTGTGTGTGTGTGTGTGTGTGTGTGTGTGTGTGTGTGTGTGTTGAATAATGTGAAATGTAAAGTCACAAGATACAAGAAAAAATGCAAAATAACCAAAATGAAACCTAAAAACAAGTAATAATACATTTGAACATTATTAAAATAGCTCTCTAAATTGCGAGACGTAAGATTATCATTGACATTAAATTTAAGTGCTCGAGAATAACTAAATACCAACAAATAGGGAAAATCAACTTTTTGAGGCGAGTTGCTGAGAGCCAGCGATGGATGCTGTGAGGTAGTACCCAACCATGGGTGCTGTGAGGCAGTACCCAAACTGGATGCTATGAGGGAGTACCCAACCATGGATGTCATGAGGGAGTACCCAACCATGGATGCTGTGAGGCAGTACCCAACCATGGATGTTATGACGGAGTACTCAACCATGGATGCTGTGAGGCAGTACCCAACCATGGATGCTGTGAGTACCCAACCATGGATGTTATGAGGCAGTACCCAACCATGGATGCTGTGAGTACCCAACCACGGATGCTGAAAGGGAGGAGCCAAGGTCTCGGACGAAAGCGTTACAGGTAATCGGTAATGAACGCTTGCTCACCCACTAAAAACTTCTTGGGCCAACGTAAACACTGTTTTTAACCGTAATTAGAAAGACTCTCCAAGAGATGCCGTGGTGGCTCCCGTGGGTTCTGTTTCTACACAGTACTGGTTTGAGTCAAATTATAATCTGAATTTATCTGATGACGTCATATTTCACACTAATTTTTGTCTCATATTTCTCGAACATTTTTTCAACTTACGTGTTAATAACACCCCAATATAGATGTCCTTATAAATTATCATGTATGCATGTATATATATATATATATATATATATATTATATATATATATATAAAACCCAACAAAGTAGTCATTAATATAGTGAAATCAGCCTCGGGCATTTAACTCACTAATAATACACTACGAAGAGCACCTTTGAGCCTCTATTGTTTTTATCCTCGAGGAAAAAAATCAATGACCTTAAATAGATGGAAAAGAGTAGGGGGCTTGGACTCCCATGATGACCTGTACCTTCTCACAGAGTGCCTTATATTACCCTGACCAACGTACTTTTTTAAGGTGTGCTTCCACTTTGGCAACCCACTACTAAATCAGCATGATGAGCTGCTGAAGTCGATATTAAGGAAGACACTCAACCTAGACCTAGATGACCGTCAGACCAGGCAACACTACCAGTAAGACTTGGGGGTATAGGCATACGGGCGGTAACTGAGGTCGTATTACCAGCATTCTTATCCATCTGCACCGATGCCAATTATTTAGTAGGGAAAATCCTACCAGAGCGTATGAGAGAGTATTTGCTCATGGTCCGAAGTTCATCGAAGGAGCCAGGCAGAAATAAATCACTGCACACCCTTTACCCAGACCACCAGCCTAAGAAAACCACAGACAGGCTCACTGGGATAGTCCTATAATGGAAAAAGGCTGCCACAACAGTTCTTGAAAATTCATCCGTTGAAAACAAGCCCCGACTGCTAGTGTTAACATCACCTTATTCTAAGGATTTTTTATTTGCTGTACCGATCTCAGTCCAAGGAACTTGAGTTAATCACGACCTCTTTCGTACTGGAGAAGCTCTTTGCCTTGCCACCCCCAATCCTCATCAAGCGCAGTTCCATCTGCAGAAGTACGTTGGCAGTTCAATACTGATAAAACAGTCTTGTACGTCATAAATTATAGGGTAAGATTGCAAGACATGAAGAAGTGAATGACATCATCAAGAGGAGCATCGCCACAACCCCCTGCCCTGTACAAAGAGAATCACGCCTATGCAGACCCATTGATACTCAGAAGCGTCCAGACAGGGTTACCTGGAAGCATTACAAGCTAATGGTGTGGGATTACACTTGCGCATCACATTGGCCAGTACCAAGCTTCACTTCAGTGTAATCAAAGAGGTGGCACGGCTTCACTCTGCGAAACCAGAAAGCAGTCACATAGAGTGGTCTGGCACATTGCTACAGCTTATCTGAAGAAACTGAGCGTCAAACTAATCTGGGAGACAAAAGACCAAAGACCAAAGAGCAAGAAGTTTCTTCATCCAGCGGTACAGTTGGGTGTTCAGTGTTGCTGGAATTTTTGTAGAATATTCTATATTTTTTGTAGAATATTCTACATTTTTGTAGAATATTACTGTGTTAATAGCAACTTTTGAAGTGCCAGCATTCTTTAGTCATCAGCTTAATTGTTGCTATGATGCAATAATTTTTGTTTAATTTTAATTGAAAAATGCATCTAAACTGTTCAATTGTTGATAGAGTTTCTGGATGTTCAGCATTGGCTGAAGTATATTAACTTTAGCTTCTCACTAGATGCGTAACCCTATCCTGAATTTTGTCAGGTAACTTTAGATAATATCGTTATATAAAACAACTTTAACAACACACACTTTAAGCTAGTGGTGAAGATACCCATTACACATCACATCTGGGAGTTGTAGAGTGCTATGCACCCTTTAACATTTAGACGATACTTTATTAGTAGCATCAGCACCAGTCGTTATGTAAAAAGAATTATTATTTTTATTATTTGTTATATTTTTGTGTTAATATATGATTTAGTTCGTGTTTCCTCCAACCCCGCTTACGGGGTTGGGGGAATTGACGTTTGAAATGCTTTTCTCAGTGATGAGAACTTTGCTATACATATTAACATGTACATATAACATGCACACAGACTACTGGAACATTATGTAACACATGAAAATTAGCAGCATAATCCTCTTGGAAAAGGATTCCAGCCTTTTTTTCTTTCGTCTTGAGTATTCGTCTCGGAGCAATGGAACAAGAAGTAAACTTGCTACTTGCATGTCTTTTTGTCAAGAGGTTTGACACGCAATATATAATTAGACTATACGCCAGGGAATGTTTGCTAAGACCTCTCGTCGATGTTTTCATAGCATATGTTTCGACTTGTGGAAGGAAAGCTCTTAGGTCACTACCATACTCCAGCTCACAATACTACCCCACTCCAGCTCACAACACTACCCCACTCCAGCTCACAACACTACCCCACTCCAGCTCACAACACTACCCACTCCAGCTCACAACACTACCCCACTCCAGCTCACAACACTACCCCACTCCAGCTCACAACACTACCCCACTCCAGCTCACAACACTACCCCACTCCAGCTCACAACACTACCCCACTCCAGCTCACAACACTACCCCACTCCAGCTCACAACACTACCCCACTTCAGCTCACAACACTATCCTACTCCAGCTCACAACAATACTGTGTTGTGGGTATAAGAATAAACCAGATTAATGAAAAGTCTCACTGACGAGCAAGCGCATGTAGTGCAATTAACCAGTAACACTGCCCATCCGATGGACACATCTGCCACAAACAATACCTGGGACATCATCGGGAGACGGATTCGTAAACTCATATGGCGGACACAACAGATTTTATGGTTGTGGGACTTCTCGCATTTCATCAACACGATTTCACGTCTTGGAATCTGCATTAATCACTATATGTAATTTTTTTTTGTTTAACAGCAACATGAGTTAAGCTGCCGTTGATAAATGGAAACACGAAGACCTAAATAGACTTTAAAAATTAAATGAACTTTTTACAATATAGCTTTGTGCTAAAAGGTACTGTGTTTAATGTTTTAGAAAATAATATCTAACAAGGTTTTTGGCTGGGCAACAGAAAATGTGATGTTTAACAGTGATAAATTCCAGGTACTCAGGTACGGTAAAAATGAGGACCTTAAACATAATACAAGGTACAAAACACAATCAAATCTGCCCATTGTAGGAGAGTAGCATGTAAAGGATTTGAGAATAATGGAGTCTGACGACCTAGCGTTTTGGGAGCATAACCATTCAAATATTGCCAAAAAGCCAAATATCAGCCAGAAAAATTATAGGAAGGATTACAGGAACTTTCAAATCTAGGAATCTCATCACAATGATTATACTATTTAAATCACTTGTGCTGTCCCGTCTTACTTGTAAATCACTTGTACTGCTCAATACTCATTTCCTCCTTCAGAGAAGGAGAGATTGCTGAAATAGAGGGAAAACAGAGACCATATACGGCATACATAGACGCGATAAAGCACCTAAATTATTGGGATCGTCTCAAAACTCTCCGATTGTTCTCACTAGAAAGGAAACGAGTGATATCAAATAATATACACGTGAAAAATACTGGAGGTCCAGGTTCCAAATCTACACAGTAAAATAACAACATACCGGAGTGAACGATATGGAAGCAAATGCAGAATAGAGCCAGTGAAAAGCAGGGGTCCCATAGGTACACTCAGAGAATACTGTATAAACATCAGAGGTCCGCGGTTATCTTCCCAGCGAGTATAAGAAATATTGCCGGAACAACCGTGGACATCTTCAAGAGAAATTTTCTAAGAAGTGCTGGACCAACCGGGCTGTGGTGGGTATGTGGGTCTGCGGGCCGCTCCAAGCAACAGCCTGGTGGACCAAGCTCTCACAAGTCGAGCCTGGCCCTGAGACGGGCTTGGGTAGTAAAAGAACTCCCAGAACCCCATCAAGCAGGTATCAAGCAGGTACCAGTATCAGAAAAGCAATACTGATATTGGGAAATATTACAGTTAATTTAATTAAAGTATTGGAAATAATTGAAAAGACTTGGCAGTCTTGATTCGGATCTTTTTAATATTTTTGTTTAAAATATTATGGGAAATGGTTTCACTCGCACGAATCAATTATTTTTAATCGACAGGAGAACATTTGAAATTAGAAATTATCAAGAGATGTATAAAGAAGTATACTACTTGGTATAGGCCTACATACACAGATAGATAAAGCAAGTATCTACCTAAATCTACGCGTAACAATGTATCACCTAACTACTTGTTTCGATCTAATTTTTTTTTTAATTCCTTTGTGATCAATTTCAAACTTAACTAACAATTAGTCACACTTTTAATTCCAGTTCGCTATATTATATATTTTCTGTTTTGGTAAAAAGACTACTTAATAAAAATATATATTTGTTTCAGTAACAGCTCTGAGAATGTAATTAAATTCATCTACAAAATATTCATCTTAACGTATTACAAAATTTGTCATTTTCATGATTTTACACTATTTTCAGACACTGTGCATAACCACACCATGTTAGTCACGAAGAAGATGCATTTGGGCAACGAAACATAAAGATAAGGTCGTCCCCTGCTCTAGAATCCACTGCCTCACAATCTCTACACGGTAGTACTCTGAGCGTTGAGTCCAGCAGGATGTTGTGGACCGCCTGGACTGTGTGTTGTCAGTTGACGTAAATAAAGTCAGGTGTGTGTGCTCGCCCTCAATTATAGCGAAGTAGGGAATGGTTACCTGGGTGTTAACAGTAGTTAAGGGCTTGTTTATCTTTATTTCGGTGAGGTGCACATTCAAGACAGGTAATGCAGTTCTGTGTTTCCCATTTGACTCTTATTTTCCCGTACGTCAAGTATTCACAATATCGCTATTTTATTAAAAACATACTTATAATGTATATTATATATATAATATATAGTGGCTACCACCTCTGGTTGTGTTTATATCGAGGAGAAAAAAGATTCTTTCGAGACAAAAAATGCGCAAAAATTTTCTGAAGAACACCATAAGCACACTGATTACAGCGGTAGCTGATATTTTTTCTTATAGCAAATAATGTTGATACATCTGAGACCGTCTAGATATTGATAAGAACTCGACTGCGTGTCTAAACACACGTCTGGGAGATCAGGATACCACTTACGGACCAAGATAACTACAATCAATGATTATCTCGATAAGGGCATGTGCTGTACCGTGCACCGAGCAAATAACAATGTGATCCAGGACCCAAGTAATCGGTTGGTTCTATAGGTGGTGAATCGCGCTGACCGATGTCTAAGTGTCTATATTTGCGGGAATCTGATTAAAACGCTGTGGTCCTCTTCTGATTGTTACCTCCAAACACACACACAAACACACGGTTTCACGGAGATAAATTGTTCTTATCAGTTTGCGTCTGCCTGGTTGCCACTAAGATGCGACCTCGCCATTCCTATGATACTGTATGTTGTAGCCAAGACAACATGGTCGGCTTGGGGTGAAGTGCTGCCAGCTATCGTTGCGGGGCTCCCGCAAGGGTTAAAACTCAGGTGTGGATAAGTTGGTACCTCTTACGACCTTTGTTACGACCACTATGGGGGTCAAACGACGGACTTGCATCGTATGCTGTTATTTTCACGAGAAACCTTATACACACACACACACACACACACACACACACACACACACACATATATATAATATATTATAGTATATAGTATATAATATATATGATAGGTATAATATATATTATATCTAATAGTAGATATAATATATATAGATAGTATATAGTATATAGCTAGCTATATATCAATATATGCATGTATATATATATATATATATCTAATATATATAGATATCTATATATAATATATATCTATATGATCTTATATATATATACTATATTATATATATATAGATATATATATATATAGGTACCTACTATCAATTATAGGAATATATGATATATATATATATGCAACAATGATCACAAAAACACTGATCCAAAGTATCAGAATAACCACATGTGAAAAATAGAAATTGCTTAACGCGTTTTCGGCTAATTCGCCTTCACCAGAGCAAAGTTGAATGGGTATCTTCAATTCACCTTTGCTCTGGTGAAGGCGAATTAGCCGAAAACGCGTTAAGCATTTTCTATTTTCACATGTGGTTATTCTGCATACTTATATATATATATATATATATATATATATATACTATCTATTAATATTTCATATATATATATATATATATAGCAACAATGATCACAAAACACACTGATCCA
>WNGS01164437.1:55157614-55194080 GCA_020271785.1 Procambarus virginalis
AACGTGTTTATATTAGTGGAGTGCAGTCATTTATCGAATATTCCTACCTTCTTCCTAAGAAAATCAACATAGGACTGGGTAGGTGCGCGTCTTTAGTTTCTAAATTGTGGCCTATGAGCCTTCGGGGTTCAATTCATAACCATTTTAAGATGGCTTGCTTCGTGTAAGAGTAATCAAAACACTGTTCTACTAGTAATGGTGTGAAAATTTCCTGAGCCTTCCCTGTGAGTCTACTTGGAAACCTAGGTACCCACTGATTATAGGCCACGCCAGGACTGGTTTGCTACTTATTATCATGGGTTAAAAGGTAAATTGGGGTCTGACTGTAAAAGTAAGTAACGTTACCACCTTCGTTATTTAAACTCGCAAGAATTAGAGAATGCACGAGGTCCTCCTGAAGTTTCCCCCGGCGCCTATTCTACTTTGCTCAACCGCATGTTCATCAGCCGCCATCTTAAGTTGTATTTTCAATTGTTTGGTCTGCTCCTGTTACAGTTCCAAATCTTACTGGCGCTATTTATGAGCCGCCTCAACCTTAACAGTCTCTAATTCCAAGTGTTTAAGAGCCAATACATCCTCGGGATGTGCCTCTAGATTCACCCAAAGCCTCCTGGTCTAAATACTACTCCTCCACCAATCTTTCTACAAGGGTAAGTACCAAGTGCCTTTTCAACGAGTTGGGGTTAAGGGTTAATTCCACTTACTCCCCAACCGCGACGAGAGCGGCCTTCTTAAGGCCTTCGAAGTCCCTGAACTGAGGGAGACTAAAAATTCTGCTACTAGGGCTTTCCATAATGAAGGGATAAAACTGGGGCTCACTAAAAAACACTTTCAGCACCTCGGACCAGCATTGCACTTAAAATACACTAACAATGGTTACAATAAACAACAACTAGCATGGTCCACCTGGCACCCGCTGACGACACCTTACCGTAATCAGAAGTGTTGAAATAATCAGTTAGGCCCACACTCAATAATTTTTTCTCCCAAGTACGAAATAGCACACAGGTCACTAGGCTCCAGAATCAGGTATCTACTAGGACAGCGATGAATTAGTAGGGTTCAAGATGGAGTAATATCATAATATTAAGAATGTGTGCTAAATGCACAGTAAGAAAAAACTGGGCAAGAATCTAAGAATACCATGCAAGTGATCAATAAACTCAGATGCCTACACATAAAGTAGGCATACAATCTAATGTACTGCTAAAGAAAAAAAATTCATACGGGCAGCAATTATGGATACTTAGTAAATTAACTATACTAATAATAAATGCGGACTTTTACACTCCCAGGTAATAGTACAAGGCAATGTATAAGGAATCCTGCCACGGTCGCCAAAATATGTCATGTACTCGTCTAATAGGGCTCGAGAATAGCACATTAACCCATTAATTCCCCCTCTCCATACATGTGGAATAGAACGAGGATAAGGAAAGTGGAACCGTCTAATTCCCCAGTATATTTACAAAGCCGGAAAATTAAAATTGTTAAGACAAGTTAGTACACCACGTGGCTCGCTCTGAAGGAACAGAGACGGTAAGAATTAATTAAGAATTATACCAATACGAGTTTCACACACTGGAACGGTCAATGAAATAGGCTTACACAAAAAAAAAACTAAACTTATCCTACTTACACACGGGAGACATCTCCCGTCACGCAGGGTGCAGTCGCACCTCCGCAGATCTCCAGTATCAGCTATTGATACTGGTAATGTCTCAGAAGAGCCACCACTTACGGGCTATTCATGCCCGTGCCACCTCTTGGGTGGCTTACTCTTCATCAATTATCAATCTTATTGTAAGGATTTGGGATGGGACGGGGGGGAAGGAATGATGCCAACCACTTAAGACAGTCGGGGATTGAACGCCGACCTGCACGAAGTGAGACCGTCGCTCTACCATCCAATAAATTTTGAAGTATTTTGCCTAACCTGAAGATGACAAACCCGGGGAGATATATCTGACCTATCGACGCCAAAACCCATTAGACTCATTTAAGCGTCTATGTTGCAATGCTTTTAATCGCATTAAACTCCGACAGTTTTTACGTTGTGGTCGCTAACCTAAAAATTAGGTACATATAGAGTGTATATATACAAAACACCTGGTGTGGTTCTTCAGCTATATCTAGCTCTGTTAGGCCCATATTAGATTATGAGTTCAGTTTTGGTTGCCGTACTATAGAATGGATATAAATTCACTTTAACGTGTCTAGCGTAGGATGAAAAGTTAATTCCCCAAATTAGAAATCTTTCATATGAAGAAAGATTAACAAAGCTTAAGTTGCATTCACTGGAAAGGCGAAGAGTTAGGGGTGACATGATAGAGGTTTACAAGTGGATGAATGGACATAAAGGGATATTAATAGGGTATTAAAAGTATCAACACGACAGAACACGAAACAATGGGTATAAATTGGCTAAGTTTAGATTTAGGAAATACTTGGGTAAATAATGGTTCAGTAACAGGGTTGTTGCTTTGTGGAACCAATTGCCGCGTAACGTGGTGGAGGTGGGGTTCCCCTCGATTGTTTCAAGCGAGGGTTGGACATGTATACGAGTAGTGGGTGGTTATAAATATGATCTGCCTCATATGGGCCAATAGGCCTTCTGCAGTTGCCTTTGTTCTTATGTTTTATGTTATTATCCAACTCAATGCTTTAAATGTAAAGAATTCAGCCATACCTCGCAAGGAAGAATTATAGATATCACGTGTAGACTCTGCTCTTGTGCCCACCCCCACAGAAACATGTAAATCAGACATTTAAATGCGCAAATTTTGGAGATGACCATGACATTAGATCAAAACATGCCCTTCATACATGGCTGCCAAGACCAGCAGGTTTATCCAACCCTAACATGCAATACATTAGCGTACTGAAACAACCCAACACAGTCCTTATTTAACGACCTCCTTCTTCTTCTTGAGAATAGGTGCAGTTTGCTGAAGGTGTTAACCCTCCCGATGACTGCACCAGGACAGACGTAAGGAGATGCGTTGACGGTTAGGATGAGAAGAAAGTCAAAAGCCGTAGATGTGATGGGCCGTAGAGAGAGGAAAGGCGGCGAAAACAGAGTCGAACGTTAGAGGGAGACACCCCGCACCGGGGGGCGGGGCGTCGCGGTCACGTTGGCAGCTGACAGACGCACGGCTTTGCAGTGTGTGCAAGACGGGAACTAATACTTCTCCGGAAACTTGTATATCGGGAAGCGCAAGCAGTACGCTTCCCAAATCACCCCCTCTCAGGGGGCAGCCGGCCACCAGGCGGCGCCCTCGGCTGAGACATCCTATCCGGCACCCGATACACAAACTCCTTCCACCCGCGACACCCAGATAGTGGAGAGCACCACGGGATCGGAAGCACCCGGGCATCTCGATAAGGGCCCAACTCCGACCCTCACAGGGCACGACTCAGCAGACGGAACCAGGCAATCCCCCAGACCGGAGCAAGGAAGGAGGAGAGGCACAGGTAGCAACTTCGGAGTCTCTCACAAGCACCAACATCCTCGGAGGGGGGCGCCAGATCATCATACTCCCCCACTCCTCCCAAGGCACACCACGAGGGGAGACACACTCCGAGCCCGCCGTGAACGCTTCGAGACAGGTCGCACCACACCACGCCCAGCAGGCCCCGCCGCAGGCACAGCCACCATCTTCACATCCACACAGGTCACACCAGCACCGTCGAAGAGTCCACAGAGGCCACATCACCCACACTGTCCACATCATCCAGGGAAACAGCCTCAGACACACCGACGCGCACGCTTCTGCAAAGGATGGAAAGAGCAGAACTACAGTTGTCAGCACACACAGGCACGGCAGGCACCTCTCCCTGCCGAAGCACCCCCTCTAAAACAGCAGAACCCGTATTCCCGGGAGCCGGTATCACATCCACAGGCGGGACATGGACCTCCACCGGGACATCCTGCACAACACGCAGCTCAGGCGACGGCCCAACACCCACACACACCGGTTCAACAGCCCCAGGGGCCACAGCAGGCACCAGACGGGTCGCACAGGCCGTAGAATTCACCTCAACAGGTGGAGCAGCAGACAGGCAATCAGGCGCCGCAGGCACAGTACCCACTCCATCCTCAGAACCGTCCGAAAGTATCAAGGGTGGGAAATCCTCCGCACGAAAAACATGCACCCGACCAGCTGCTCCCACGTCACATGCTGCAGCGAGATGACCCTCGTGACCACACCGATAACAGGTGCGCGGTTGACCCCGATACTGGCAGCGGAGCGTGTACCCCAACACGGATATCGACGACAGTACACTACACTTCAGCGACATTGTCAGGGTGCGGGAGCCGTCAAGCATACCAACACAGTGCCCGGCAACGACCCTGTTCCAACGAACACTTAACACTGTCCCAAACCGTTCGAAACAGGTCAAAAAGTCGTCCTGAAATTCGAAGGGGGCACCATGCACCGCCACAGACGTCAAGGTGACACTAAGATTCACTACCTTAACAGAGCCAGCAGTATCAGGGAGAGGGTAAACACGCCCCTCACACCGCTCCAGAAATGCCTGAAAGGCAGCCTGGAGGCGGAACTTTACCACAGCACGGTTGCCCTGAAGCAGCTGGATGCCCACCAGGTCCGACAGCTGCACATGAAGCACGTCCACCAGGGCGACACCAACCAATGGATGGTCCACCGGCACCGTAAACGCCAGACCAGCCGACAATGTCCTCTTCACTGGGGGGCGAGAAGTCCCCATGGCTAAGCAAACGTCACCCTGTCAGTGGCAAACCACCACCAGCAGGGCAAACCAGCAATCACCCAACGTAAACACTAGCCAGTGCGGAGAGACCTCAGGAGCGTCCGACCTGGCCGGTGGTCACCACGCAACTCACCGCCTAACGACCATCACCCACCAACACATCCCACACGTACCTAATGTGTACACATCACAAATGTGTGATACTCTAACTTTTTTTTTTAATACACTCATGACAGCTAATCCAACCTATCTCCGGCGATGACCCACTATGTCCAACTACAGACTGTAGGTTCCCAATAGGCTCCAGAATTCTGGAGCCAATTACGACCATTGTCAATAATACTGATTTCATTTTTTAGTGTTTAAGCCTAATGTAAGATTTATGATTTTTAAGTTTCGTACAGTAGCAACTTAAATTATTCAATTCATATTGTGCCTTTTCAAGTAGTACCTGGTTATTAGGAAGTGACCAGCGAGTTCCGATTATTGCTGGCGCCGGGCAGAGAGTTACCAAACGAAGCCTGAATGCACGAGTGTTGCCAGTTTTTACCAGTTCATTCATGGAATTATTTCGCTAGTTAATATTGGTCATTAGTTTACTGCCGTGTTTAAACTTACCGTCTCACATTTTCTAACTGCTTATGTACTCGTCTGAACAGTGTTAACAGATAACATACCACATTAAGATTATATATCACTGTAGGAGACAGGAGTTACATATGATTGTGTCAGGCCAGAGTGTGACCAGGTGTTTACAACAATAATGACACCGCCCACAAAGACCACAGAACTGCCGCCCAGGCAGAGTAATAAGCTGTTCTAGGGGTATATACCCTCATCAGTACAGGTGTCTGGCGACGCGCAAGGAAGTCGCTCCCGACAGTTATGTTAGAGGAAAATTTGTGCACTAGAGTGCCAGAGTGTGAATACCCTTGTTCCAGAGTGATTAGGGTGACAGAACCGTGTTGGGATTATATTTATTTTGTCTAATTTCCTCTGTTAGTAAGAAAATTAAAAGTTAACTTTTCCTAGTCACCACTTACAAAAATTTATTCAGCTGCAGATAAAATATTAAGGATTTCGCTAATACAGATACAAAATACCTATATAAGTAGTCCATTATTTATTTTAACATAAACTCCCTAACTTGCCTCGCTTTCAACATCCCAACCTTCTTATTCTTCGATAAATCTGAACGAAGCGTTTTATGATTTGCTTTTCCCTGTACTGCAATGAGAACTAATTAATTAACTTTAAATTTCCCGGGTTGTTTTAAATTTTACGAGTGTGATAACTTTGTTGTTTAGTGGCATTCGTATTCTTAATATGTGAAATACCTTTCTTTTCCCGATATGAAATTTAACTCCCATTGTTAATTTTTGGTTAATTGAAATATTAAAGTATGTCCATACTCTCAATTGCTTAACAATGAGTTATAATTTGCAACTAATTACCCTTCATTACCGGGAACTTGCTACCACAACACTTGAAACTGATGACAATATACGAATGTTACGCATCTTTTTAAAACATTCGCCAATTAATATGATCCATATTACACGGTCGCAAAATTTAAGTCCGCAAAAGTGCTTCATAATATAATACATGGACTATTGACGCAGTTAAATAGTTTCAAGTGATTGTTTTGCCCCACATTACGATGGTACGCGAGCTAAAGAACCCCCCTGACCCAAGTCGAAAGCTGAAGGGCCTTCGTGACCAAAGAAGGTCGCTTTGGTCCACATATTTCTCTTATGAACATTGCCTTGTAATTATACGCAATTAAAAATATATGCTAAAACAGACGGTAGTACGCACGTACCTTAAACTGGTATAGGTGTATCCCTCGACGGTCGGTAAGCACCTACCTGTAAATGGTATGACAGGGAATCAATTATATGCAAAAGCATAATTTAATTTTTACATTACAATCTCCAAACACAACAAATATAATTCAATCGCATAAATTATCAGGTTTTATTTCACATCTAAACGCAACTCGTAGGAAGGTGACCTTGTCTTCGCGGACGAGGACGCTGGGATCCCTTGTCTACTAGTCAGCCAGGACGAGTGATAGTCCCAACACTGCCTGCCACACTTTAATGTTAATTAACCCCACTGGACGACGGACTGTAGTTCTAATAAAATGCACATTAGGAAAGTACTAAAGGCCTGTATTCATCTGGCATTTCCTGTACAATATTGAGGTTTCCTGAATAAACACCAAGTCTCGTGTGAAAGTAGCAGAGGAGTTTTTTGTCTTTATTTCATCTTTATCACTGATAACCAAAATAAACTCTCCGGTTCTTGCTAAACAACGAACGAATACTCAAAGTTCCCGCACACGTATTAACACTTTACACTTTTCCTGTTAAGAAACTCGTGATAACACGCCGACTGTTTATCAACATGACCTCAGAGTGTCTTTCTTATTCGGTAGTAGTAGAGTTGTGAAGATTTTCAGTTACACTTTCGATGTGTCCCTGTTCACTCGTCGCACCTCAAACTATCACTAACCATAGCTAACTCCTTTTCAACCCGTCATCGACTCATTCCAGTTACATCCAGCGGTCGACCCCACAGACGCATTCATAAATTTTTACATGCTGTTGATTCAAAACAGGAATTTGCTCATATATAAATTAATATCATAATATATTGGCATATTGTGCATATATAGACATAGGTTACGTTAGGTATTTAGGTTCTGTTGTCGTCAGTGAAGCATTTGTTCCGGAACTGTTCGAACAAATTCAGTTGTGAGTCGTGTGTAAACCGACTTTCATTCATAAACAGGGGGTTTGATGGGTGCATGGAATCACTTTTGGGTCTTTGTTTGGAGAACGGGCTGCAACCCATCCTCGACTCAAGTCCATTACATCCAGCAGTCGACCCCACAGACGCATTCATAAATTTTAACATGCTGTTCATTCAAAACGGGAATTTTCTCAAGTATAAATTAATATTATAATATATTAGCATATTGTGTATAAATAGGCATAGGTTAGGTTAGGTCAGGTGTTTAGGTTCTGTTGACGATTATTTGTATTTGTAGTACGTGGGTGAAGCATTTACAGCGTTGTGGTTCGAACACAATTCGTCAGCGAAGCACTTGTTCCGGATATGTTCGAACGTCAGCAGTTGTGAGTCGTGTGTAAACCGCTTTTCATTCATAAACAGGGGGTTTGGCGGGTGCATGGAATCACTTTTGGATCTTTGTTTGGAGGACGGGCTGCAACTACCACCACAGCCCGTCCTCCAAAGACCCAAAAGGGATTCCATGCACCCGCCAAACCTCCTGTTTATGAATGAAAAACGGTTTACACACGACTCACACCTGTGATGACGTTTGAACATTTCCCGAACAAGTTCTTTACTGACGAATTTTGTTCTAATCACAAGGCTATAAATGCTTCACCCACGTACTACAAATACAAATAATCGCCAACAGAACCTAAACACCTAACCTAACCTATGCCTATATATGCGCGATATGCTAATATATTATAATATTAAATTAGATTTGAGAAAATTCCTGTTTTGAATGAACAGCATGTATAAATTTACGAATGCATCTGTGCGGTCGACCGCTGGATGTGCAGCCCGTCCTCCAAACAAAGATCCAAAAGTGATTCCATGCACCCGCCAAACCCCCTGTTTACGAATGAAAAGCGGTTTATACACGACTCACAACTGCTGACGTTCGAACATATCCGGAACAAGTGCTTCACTGACGAATTTTGTTCGAATCACAACGCTATAAATGCTTCACCCACATACTACAAATACAAATAATCGCCAACAGAGCCTAAACACCTGACCTAACCTAACCTATGCCTATAGATACACAATATGCTAATATATTATAATATTAATTTATACTTGAGAAAATTCCCGTTTTGAATGAACAGCATGTTAAAATTTATAAATGCGTCTGTGGGGTCGACCGCTGGATGTAATGGACTTGAGTCGAGGATGGGTTGTGGATGTGATGGACTTGAGTCGAGGTCGGGTTAGGTGGTTGGGTTACCGAGCTGTAACCACTAATTCCGACTTGTACCCTGTTCCCTGCGCAAAGTTTCTGCATCCTCGCCCCAGCCTTCCATCTCCTGCTTTCCTGCCCTAGGGTCTTGAATTCGTGATTCGTGTCGCAGGCAGTGTTAGGACAATCACTCGTCCTGGCTGACTAGTAGACAAGGGATCCCAACGTCGTCATTCGCTTAGATAAGGTCACCATCCTACGAGCTGCGTTTAGATGTGAAATAAAACTTGATAATTTATGTGATTGATTTATATATGTTGTTGAATTATATGTATTGTGTATGGAGATTGTAATGTAAAAATAAATTTTACTTATGCATATAATTAATTCCCTGTCATACTATTACAGGTAGGTGCTCACCGACCGTCGAGGGACACAAATACAACAGTCTAAGGTACGTTCTTATTACTTTGTTTCTCTAGCATATATTTTAATTGTATATAATTACAAGGCAATGTTCATAATAAACAAATAGGGGCACCAAAGCCACCTTATCTCTGACCACGAAGGCCCTTCAGCTTCCGAGTTAGGTCACGAGGTACTTAAGGTCACGTACCATCGTAATGTGGGGCCAAACACTTGAACCATGGTCGCAGTTAAATAGTTTCATGTATTATATTATAAAGCTCTTTTGCCGACTTAAATTTACGATATGTATTATGGATCAGATTAGTAATTAGGCGAATGTTTTAAGTAACGAGATGCGTAACATTCAGATATTGTCATCACAGTTTAAAGTGTTGTGGTAGCAAGTTCCCGATAATGATGACGGGAAATTATTCGGAAATTATAACACATTGTTACGTTCGGGAATTGAGATTTAAGGAACGCAGTATACCATATAAATTAAGTTAGACAAATAGTATTAACCAAAAATGGTTAATCATGGAAATTAAATACCTTATCATAAACAATATACACACAATAAGTATAAGAACACCTATCTAGAGCAACAAATTATCAAACTAGTAAAACGGTTAAAATACAATTCAGGAAACTTAATTATTAAGTCCTTATAGCAGAACAGGCAAAGCCAAATCATATAAGTGTTCTTTCAGATGTATCAAAGATTAGGGAGGAGATTGAGTTCCTGAAAGCGAGGCAAGTTTGGAAACTGATACATAAAAAAAATTTGTTTATGTATTTTGTTTCTGTATTATTGATTTCGCTAATATTTTACCTGCAGTTGAATAAATTTAAGTAAGTGGTTGATTAGAAAATTTTATTTGTTTGTATATTAATTACCGGAGAGGATGTTATTAGAAAAAAAATATCACTTTAATCCCAACATCCCATCATCAGCTCAAAGTTAATATGAGTGTGATGTCCGTTCCTCCCCAAATCATGCACTTATGACCACGATTTTAAATCCAGCCAAATACTCCCAGAAGCACGTGGGAGGACCTCCTGGGGAGGTTGACGCAGAGGCGAGTGTCTCCCAAGTCTAACTCCAACTGAATCTGTTGTTCTCGCGGCGCGGTCCCTCTGTGGTCACTCCGGAACAAGGGTAGTCACACTCTGGCGCTCCAGTGCCCACAATTTTTCACCAACATAACTCTGTCGAGAGCAACTTCCTTGCACGTCGCCAGGCACCTGTGCTGATGAGGGCATATACCCCTAGAACAGCTTACTACTCTGCCTGGGCGGCAGTTCTGAGGTCTTTGTGGGCGGTGTCACTGTGGGTTTTCTGTTGCACACATCTGGTCACACTCTGGCCTGACACAATATTTTATTTTTATTTTATTTATATATATATTTATACACGAATTCTGATATTCTTGTACAGCCACTAGTGTGTATAGCGTTTCGGGCAAGTCCCTAATCCTAATTTTCCCTCGAATACGAACTGCAAAATCGTTTAACAACCAGGTACCCATTTAGTGCTGGGATCACCAAGGGCGAATTGGGTGAAAATATAACTCCTGTCTCCTACAGTGATATATAATCTAAATGTGGTATGTTATCTGTTAACACTCGGTTCAGATGAGTACATAAGCAGTTAGAAAATGCGAGACTGGAAGTTTTAACACGATAGTAAAATAATAACAAAATTAACTAAGGAAATAATCCCATGAATGAACTGGTAAATGCTGGAAACACTGGTACAATCAGATGTTTCTGTCATCGTATTATGCAATCCATACCGCAATCTAAGTTTTAAAAGGAAGTTTCTCATATACTATATACATATGCATACTGAAAATCTAGACATGTCGACTTTTCTCTTGTCCGTAATATTACAAAATTATTAAAAATATCGTGACACTGATAAAACACGAATGATTTCTCCGACAATAATGCGGGAAGTCTTTAATTAAAAGTGACTCGGTTTATGTTATGTATTATGTAACATTATCATGTTAAGTATTTTTTAACATGCAATGGAGTGATGTTCCTAACTTTCTATCTTGTGGACCTCTTTGTCCCATAAGTCATTAGCCAGTTCAGTCATGGGTTTCATTAATAATTTTCACTTTCTACTTCCCACAGTATTCTTGGGGGCGTTTGTCTGGGTCAGGGGCATTAGTTTATGCAGAATTATTTAGCGTTTTAAATGTATTTGTACGAAAATAAGACTGAATCAACTTAAGTTTTGGTCAGTTTAAAAAGGATGATGGTAGAGCATTATATAAATTATCCAAGGTAACTTTTTATACACTTGGAAAAACTGTTTTCACATAAAATACAATTCTTTTTTTTAGTTTTTCTAAGGCGAACATACGAAGAATGCTGTTATCTACCTGAAAATTACTTTGGGATTGCTTTGCTATTTGTTTAATGAACTAAATCTAATAAATCAATCGTTTGATTCAGTTGAGCACTATGTCGGAATTATGGATGTTGCAAATGCTATCACTTTAATAATGATCACTTGCGTTAAATAATCGTCCAATTAGATTTACGTCAATTGTGGGAAATTTATTTGACGCGATAATAAAAAAAAAGTGAGCACTTCTTGAAAATAATCGAATACAACATTAAAAATATTGATATAAAAAGGACGATTATGTTTTACAAATTTGTTCTTAATCATCATAAACACATTTGAAACAGTTAAGATAATAGTATTATATATGGAAATATCTCTAAGATTTTTTACACAACGCTAACACAGGCAGGTCACTTACAAACCTCTTTATATATGCTGAATAAACTCGCATTAAATACGTTTATGTTATACAGCCGACGGTTAGTATAGAGGGGGTCCAAAAGTTAACATCTCGATCTTACTATTAACTTACTATAATTTGTGTGTGTAGTCACAAATAGGTGACTACACACACACGGATGAAAGCTTGGGGACTCAGATGTGTCATAGATATGTTAGACAATTTTCTTTTAGCGTAAGGAGAGTGAGTAAATGGAATGACCTAAAGGAACAGGTTGTAGAGACAAACTCAGTTCACAACTTTAAAAGCAGGTACGATAGGGAAATAGGTCATATGTTATTGCAATAGAACCCCAGCTGACAGAAAAGCGGGGTCCAACAGCTAGAACTTGACTCTACAGGCCTGTATAGGTGACTACACACACATGTACACCCTCGTGCCCTGGGGCATGCATCATGTCTGCCCATTAAACGCCTCATCATTGCAACAATTTACGACAAAGGACGGAACGACGCGTCAGACTGATGGAGACGAAGTGTGGATTTAAATAATGAATAATGTTGAGTAATCATAGCTGGTGCCCAGTAACTTAATAGACTAATATTGCTATGAAAATTAACATGCAATAATATTAAAGAAGACGAATTTATATAGTAGTATGCACAATAGTTGTTGAAAAACAAATATTCCACTAATTTTATATCGAATAAGTAACATAAATATGGGAACGTACTCTAACGAAGGAAAAAATATTATTGAATACAAATTATCTGTTTACATTTAATGCTTCTTTGAGCCTAACATGAGGAAAATTTACCATCACCATCAAGTTCTCTTTCGGGAGTCCTGATGAGACTTCTCAGCCTTCAGGAGCCGAAAAGTGAGCAAATTAAAGTAAATAATCACCCATGCGCGAACATCACTCAGGCACGAGAACTTCTCTATGATAATTAGTGAGTATGTGGATGGTCAGCTTCGTGCTTAATTTGCCGGCCTGTTGCCTACCACTGTGTGGAGCGTCCATCTCGCCTTCTGGGGTCTCATCGCTTCATGCTGGCCACCTTCCAGCCGCCTGGAAGGTTTCCATTGTTGGGAGACTTAATTCTTGTTACGCTTATAGGCCAACGACTATCCATTCTTAGGATACCACCCTCACCAGCTGCCTAACTCCCGGGTACCTACTTTAAGAGAACAGAGGCAACAGGTGTTATTCCGCGTGCCCAAATGTTCCGTCCATGGACCATTGGGTTCTTTGCCGTGTATCTGTGAAGCCTGGAAATGGTTATATTAAAATCCCCTCTTTCTTCTCTGACGTCTAAATACAGGAGTTGAAATTTTTGTTCCTTTTAATTAAAAGCAATCAGCTACGCATTATCTGTGCGTCAATCATACATTGATTACACTAAATTTGAGGATAAAATTACAGTTTAAATTAAGAAGCAATAGGTCGATATTCCCTCAACGTATTAGAAATGAATGACTTAACATACAAATTTGCCACCATTTTCATCACCCCGAGATAATTGTCAAAAATGCCTCTGTGTTTACTCCGGACGGGAGTCAAGATACAACATTATTATGGAAATTGGTTTTGACTGTAAAGACAGGCTGCGCCAATCATAAGCACGTGCGTGTATATTAAATTATTTAATGAAGACTTTGCTTTAAAACTAGTAATTGTAAAATGTAATAAATAATCTACGAAATGTTTAAGATGCAATTTTCCCTAATTCTATCTTTTCAACTCTTGAAAATCACTGCTGTCATAGGCGAAATGTTTATGAATTTTGAGAAAGTTAAAATTGCCTCTAATAAAAATTTGTGGATATTTTGGTTTGGAACTTGGTGGGTAACTGGCTGGGTGACTGGAGGGGTGACAGATTGACCCAATCATTCTTGTCTGATTCTCCGTTTTATACATTTGACTGCTGAGGGGTACTGTGTTGAAGGTTTTCTGACAGTCCAAGAATAAACAGTCCATCTACTCTTGTCTGATCTAAGTCAGTCATTCATAAAATTCTACCAAGTGAGTGAGATAGAATTTGGCATCTCTTAAACCATGCAGGTTTTGAATTATACAATCCCAATTTTCCAGATGTTTTATTAGCCTCATTCAATCTTTTCCATCGCTTTGCGTGGTATGCAAGTAAAAAGCACAGGTTTCTAGTATAATGCCTTCTGTCTGCTTTCCTTTTTATATATTGACACTACATTAGCTGTCTTCCAACACTCTGGCAGTTCTCCTTGTTTCCAGTGACTTGTTATATATGACAGTAAGTATCCAGCCTTTGACTACCGCTCCTTCTCTTTGTATCTATGGTGATATCTGGCCCCCACATCCTCAGACAGGCCTAGATCCATCAGTTTTTTTTTTTACTTTTACTTCGTCTCTAGTTATTGTAAAGTCCTCCAGTAATGTTTGGTTTGGTTCCATCCTGCTTGGCTCAGGAACGTCTTGCTCTATTATGAAAATGACCTTGAATCTCTTCTTGAGTTCTTCACACACTTCACTGTCGGTCTCAGTGAATGAGTTCAGTCTCATCCTTAGTTTCATCCATGGTTAGTTAACTATTTCTTTCCTCCTGATGTGGCTGTGCATCAGTGTGTGTTGAGGTCTTTGCTTTGGCCGCAATGTCATTTTCAAGCAGCTTTTTCCGATTCTTATATTGAAGTTCTTAATCTTTGCTCTCCGGTACCTCACTGTTCGATACTGTTTTTGTTTTTATTTTTGTAGTTTCCCATGTCATCGTGCTTATGTGCCTTTTTTACATCCATGGTTAGATCATGGAATTGCTCTATGGCTTTCATTGTCTTCCCTCTGAAGAAGTACAAATTGGCCTGCTGCCTCCCAGCATTTAGCATTTGAGAAGTTCATTATTTCCTCCTGTTCATTATTTTGTGATTATGACAGATGGGGTCTCACTTCCTCATACTCCCCTTCGATTTGCCGACCACTGACCTCCTTGCCTCTTTCCCTATAGAGTACATCCCTATTTCCACAAGGCTCTTAAATGCAATTACACAGTGATCATTCATTCCAAAAGGGCGTGTTCGGGCTTCTCTTATGTCTGACTCAGAGTGCGAATATCAGGTCTTCTCCGGCTGGTTCGTCAATGTCCCTTCATTCTTGTGGGTTCATTGACAAGTTGCCTTAGAAAGTTTCTCGTTGTCGTTTTCATGAATTTATCTCTCTATAAGTTGTTAACAATTCCTGTTTGTAACTGAGGCTGCTCATTCTGGGATAGTAATAACTGGCCCATTATTTCTGTGATGCCTAGATCTTCTATCATGTTGTAGAAGGTTGTAGATCACTGATAATTTTGTATTAGGCATCTCAATGTCATGGTTCCTGTATATAATAACTAAATTCTTTGCAATCTGGGATTGTCAGCTCCTTGAAAGTCCAGTCCTTCCATATCAACAGGGCAACAACTTCTCTTCCTCTGCCATCCATTTTCCTTCTCTTAACACGGTAGTCCTGGTGTAAGACTGCATTAGATCTGACTCCTTTCAGATTCGTTTCTGTAAGTTCATTTACATAAGGATTATCCTCATTTGTTGCGCCCAGTCACTTGGGCTGGACGGTAGAGTGAAGGTCTCGCTTCTTGTAGATAGGCGTTTAATTCCGGACCGTCCAAGTGGTTGTGAACCATTCCTTCCCTCTGTCAAAGACTGAATCATTATACTTTTATTCCTTCCAAGTGCTATATAGTCTTAATGCTTTCTCTTGATAAATATCCTGCCTTATCCTCATTTGACCATTTCTTTAGTTCATTCACGTTATATTCCATCAACATTAGTGTACACGAGTTTAAATCAAATGGTATTTTTTTGGATTCTCAGTTTCAAGTTCCAACACCATCTTTCTTTTTGCAGTGGATGATTTCTCCTTGTGGATAGCATGTAGTGAGGAGGTTGAAGGGGATCATAGAAGTTGAAGTGAATTTACTACTTTGTAAACTCGGGGGTGAAGTGGGTTGACAGGAAGAGAGAAAGAGAGAGGGGAGGGGTGGCAATGGAAAGGGTTGGTCAGTGGGTGACGAATAAACGTTTGGATATGGCGTGGAAGAGGGTGGTTGGGAAAGGGTTGGGACGTTGCTGTTGAATTGCTGTTGAGGTTGATTATGGAGGTTTCTGACAAGGGTAATGTGGATCCTCCATTTTCCTCCTCTTCCCTGCGCTCCATCTCTTTCCTGTGCCTCCGTCTCTTTTCTGCAGCTGCATCTCGGTCTTATCTTGTCCTATCCCTCTCGACAAATACTTCTTTGTAGTTCTGTGCATGTAGAGACTGGTTTTCCATACTATTTTATCTTTTACTGCTTCCCTTGTGAATATATTATGCTCACCAGTCAATTCCTTCCCCTTCTTATACTGGAGTATCCTAAAAACCTTCACTATGTTGCTCTCTTCTCCTTCTATACTTGCCCACTTGCCCCTTTCACGATCCTCTTCACGGAATCTCTTTCTCTTATTCCTCCCTTTCCTTATTACTCATTCAGCACATTCTGGTTGATTCAGTCCTCTTCCACTACTCTTGCTCTTTTGAAGTAGCTGACTCGTGCTGCTTTTTAGTAGCTGATTCGTGCTTCTTGCTGCTTCCTGGGAAGTTGCTGCATGTGATGCTACTTCCTGCTGTAAAGCTCTCCTGGCTTTTGGATCCCTTTGCAGCATCTCTGGAAATTCCTTAACGGAGGGCCTTCCACTGCTTAGTCGGTCACTGCATTTATACCAGTTGCTCCACTTTAAATTCCACTTTTGATTTATCTGACCTCCACTTTTAGCTTGTTATTGTTTACCTTCTTGCTGGTCATGTTCTCTCTCACGTCCCTCATGACCTTCCTGCTGGCCATATTCTCCCTCATTTCCCTCATGGCCTTCCTGATGGCCAGGTTCTCTCACTTCCTCAAGACCTTTTCCTCAGGCTAGGTTTCAAAGTTTTCTCTCAATCTGATGTGTCAAACTGAGTGTGTTTGTGGGTAAGCGTGCACTCACCTAGTTGTGCTTGCGGCGGTTGAGATTCGACTCTTTGGTTTCGCCTCTCAACTGTCAGTCAACTGGTGTTTAGATTCCTAAGCCTATTGGGCTCTATCATATCTACATTTGAAACTGTGTATGGAGTCCGCCTCCAGCACATCAAATCCAAATGCATTCCATTTATTAACTACTCTGATACTGAAAAAGTTTTTTCTAATGTCTCTGTGGCTCATTTGAGTGCTCAATTTCCACCTGTGTCCCCTTGTGTGTTTACCACTCGTGTTAAATAATGTCTTTATCTACCCCTTTCAATGCCCCTGAGAATTGGCAGACTACCTGAGAATTCCCCAATTCCCTTGTATGTGTTGGTTGGTAAGTGTGTAGGAATGGATAAGTGAGTCTATGAATGCATTCGTGCTTTCACATGTGAACGAATCTAAACGGATGTTTTGGTTTGGTAAACCAGTTTACATTGTCACTTTTTTGGCGGAACTCGACTCTTAGATTCTTGCATGGTAGATTTCTGGACAGCTGGGACCAGAATCTTTGCTAGTCAACTTCGCAGACTAAAGGACATGGCATTAAGTGTAAGTCAAGACTCCTTGCTGATGTCTGGTAAATAGATTTCTACCTGACGTGGCTCGCAGGGAAAGTGTGAGAGAAGAGGCTTGTTAGCTTGGCAGATGGATGAGTGAATAGGTGAATGATTAGCTACCTAATCATTCTGCAGGTAATTTGACTTGATATATTGTAAGGCAAATTATCATTCATTAAAGGGCTTCGCCTCCTGAATTGGTAGCTGGATGTCAAGCAAGCTGGCTGAGAGTGAATTGGCTTGTGGGACTGTGTCTGGCTACGAACCTCTGGTGTGGTCTTGGCCTCTCTTCAAAGCCCGAACACACCGTCGTTGTTGGTCTCTAGACAGAAAACGAACCGTGATTCATGTCCATTGCTGAAGAATTCAATCGAATTTTAACCCGAAGGAATGAATAATGTCCCTAATGATGGTACTTAAGACGTGATATATTATCAACCCCTTGTGCATACATCAACGAAATTGCAGCACAAGGGCGATATAATGTGGTGCGATATGTATATGGATCGCCGCGCCCTCAACCGCTGCATCACAGTGGGACGTCATGCATTTCCCTGCATTATACCGTAGCGTATGATCAGGCAATGATATGCAATGTGCTCTATACGACGCTAAATTATTGTTCTGGAGGGTGGAGCGGGGGTAAAATTATAATAATGCGTTCATGAAATATGTCTTTTGTTCTCGGTGCTAATATATAGAGTCGTCCGCTCCCTGTTTGCAATTCTTGGTGAGGTAAGCAAGTAGACGGTATGGGAGTTTGTGGGCGAGGAGAGGTAGCCAAGGAATTTTTTTTAATTATTATTTTCTACCACAGACGTGGCCACACATTTACAATGCTAACCAGCATATATACATATTCTTCTGTCTTCCATGGACAGGGTTAGAGATTTGTTAAACATATAGTTCAGGGATTTATTGAACAGTCAACCACAGAAGGAGATTGTACTGCTTTTAAAATGCTAAGCTAACCTACATACGTAAATACATAGATACACAGATTTACGTATGCCCAACATAAAGTGTTTGATGTGTCTTTTACAGTGTCATTAATGTGCATTTACAAAGGTGAAATGTAATTCTGATCAGCTTCCACATACAGTTTAATCACATACATAAGGAATCTCATGCTGCTGCCTTGCTCATCCTGGAGACTCTTAGTGCTATTTAAGTTGCCAGAAAACCTCCAGCTCTTTATACTGGAAAGTATAGGAAGCCTCCTGTTCATTGTCCTGCTAGCCAGTCTCCTGCTTGCTGAACAGGCAGCAGGGCCGGGTGTACAGGCAGCAGGGCCGGGTGTACAGGCAGCAGGGCCGGGTGTACAGGCAGCAGGACCGGTTGTACAGGCAGCAGGGCCGGGTGTACAGGCAACAGGGCCGGTTGTACAGGCAACAGGGCCGGTTGTAGAGGCAGCAGGGTCGGGTGTACAGGCAGCAGGGCCGGGTGTACAGGCAACAGAGCCGGTTGTACACGGAGCAGGACCTACAGGGCCAGGCTGTTGTCTCCATGTGTAACAACGTGCCACTTCTAACCCAGCCTGGCACTTACCAACCCAAGCCACCCACTTAACCTAACTAAGCGATGCATAAAAAATGTGGGTTTTTGTGTCCGGCTTCTTTTCAAATCACGTTGGTTTTGGTACGTTAGTCACCATAACGTACCATGACGTACCATGACGTACCGTAACGTCGTATTAGCTGTAAGGACGGGATGGTTTGCGACCCGGAGCTCGGGCAGACGCAATGATTACAGGAAAATCTGATATATGATCCTTTTTTTGTTTAGCCTTTGGTCCTAATAGTTTAATACGGCGCGGAATACTTTCTTTTCTACCTGTTTATCAACCTTATCTATGCAGGGCCCGCGGCCTATATGGTGCCAATTACCTGGGAATGATGGGGTTCATGAGGAAGTTCGACGACTTCCCCTTTGTAGCACATGTCTATAAACATCTCATGGATCAAGGATGTCAAACATGCGCTCCGACGGCCCGCTTGCAGCGGGTTCTTGGTGTAATGTGGCCTGCATCCGTATTATATACGGGCCGGCGGTCCACCCTCCCCCCTCTTGTATGCGGGTCGGCGGTCCACCCTCTCCCCTATTGTATGCGGGTCGGCGGTCCATCCTCCCCCCTCTTGTATGCGGGTCGGCGGTCCACCCTCCCCCTCTTGTATGCGGGTCGGCGGTCCACCCTCCCCCCTCTTGTATGCGGGTCGGCGGTCCACCCTCCCCCCTATTGTATGCGGGTCGGCGGTCCACCCTCTCCCCTATTATATGTGGTCCACCTTCAGCCTCAATCGCACTCTGAACACCGACCACATGTGTATTAGCATATTACTGCTTTTTTGCATGTTGTGCCCATTCAAGGGCATGTATATTTGTGGGATGTACATACAGTACAATGCACATACAGTAGAATGCACATACAGTAGCATGTACATACAGTGTGACGTATGTATGTGTCCCGTAGCGAGGGATGCTTGCAAATGTCGGTCTAAAACATCAGTAATATACGTTTTTAAGTTGAAGACTGGACCAGTTTTAATATCCAACTCGAAGAAACAGTACTGTCCTTTTCTGAATTGTTTACTTTAATTCGTGATATTACGAATGCGCCTAAACAGCACAGTTCGCAACTAGTATACATAGTGTTAACCAGAATACGCAGGTTACATAAGAATTTGTGAAATTGATACTAATAAATTCCACAAAAGTGTGAAATCTTTGAGTTTGATAGAAGCATTGGACAATATTAGGAGTTTACCGGACAAAACCCGCCGGTCTGGCTACAGATGGAGTACCGCAAATGACGGGTAAGAAAAGCTGGTATACCAACTAAATTAAAAGAAAAAGTACTAGCGGTGAACGCCAATCATAAATTTCGCTACTTTCCTTGCATTATTCATCAGGAAGATCTGTGCAGTAAAACATTAAAAATGGATAATGTTATGGATGTCGTCATAAAGACTGAACAAAGAAAATGAGGAACCTCATGAACCTCTACATCACATTGACGTTCCAGTCCAGTGGCTCTTGCCTAGCCACTCCGTATTTTTACACATTTTTTGACTCTGTATATACATTCCAAAAATATTCTAAAAAATCAGCATTCTAATAATCAAATCTAATTGGAATCGTACAAACCCCAGCAACCGATTTATCTATCGAGTTCGAGAGATAGAAAACGCAGATATTTGTAAGTCGTTACTTTCAATAATAGATTGTATTTGTAACGTTGATTAACATAAGGTAAAAAAAAAAACTATTATATGAGAGCCAGGGAGCCAGTCAGCCGAGCGGACAGCACACTGGTCTTGTGATCCTGTGGTCCCGGGTTCGATCCCGGGCGCCGGCGAGAAACAATGGGCAGAGTTTCTTTCACCCTATGCCCCTGTTACCTAGCAGTAAAATAAATACCTGGGTGTTAGTCAGATGTCACGGGCTGCTTCCTGGGGGTGGAGGCTTGGTCGAGGACCGGGCCACGGGGACACTAAAGTCCCGAAATCATCTCAAGATAACCTCAAGATAGTGTAGGACAAGGGCTAAAAACGCCTGGCATTCATAAAATATTTGAAGGGTTTCTGATCAATTAGAAAGACGAACATGTTGAGAGCGAGAATCAGCTGAACGAGGTAACCTGTACAGGAAACTTAAGAAATAAATGAGATACGGGACGTCAGAGCCAGGTGTAAATGAGAGCCACTAAATAAATGAGATTAGATGATAAACTTGTCGGTACTTATTCACTATATAATTTCGTTAATAATGCGTTAAGAAAAGAGAGCGATAAGGATCACTGCAGTAAACTATTGTTTGTTGAATGGGAAGGTCTAATATCACACGCGCGATCCTTCAAGCATATTTAGGCGAGTTAATTCACACATAAAATTAAATGAATTCTTACTGTATTTATAGATACATGCATCCATGCATACACATATACAAACGTACATACAGTCATTCATACATATACACATGTACTCTCACATACATATATATATACATTTTTTTACTTTGTGTATATACATTCCAAAAAATACACTGCAAGCTAACCGAATTATATATAGAATGTTCCTTGCCATTAATATGTACATTTATTCACTAATATTTATACTAAGCATTTAACTTATATACAAGCGACAGAAATATATGCTTAATGTCACTATGATTTACATGCCATTAATTTTTTTCCGTATAAAAATCTGACAACATTAAATAATTAAATGTTTTATTTAATTTCTAATTGCAATGGCAAATTGCCTAACTGCCTTGTTAACATATGCATCAGATGTCTGAGCTTACCAGCATGTGTCTGTGTATGTTTGTTGTGTCTGTGTATGTTTGTTGTGTGTGTGTGTGTGTTTGTTGTGTATGTGTGTGTGTAACTTGTTGCTAGGGCAGCCAACCCAGTAAATGGCTATTCAAGGTTAAAAAAAATGGTATAAATTCACAGTCGTGTTATGTTTTCTTAAAGAACATCTGCGTATATTCAGATGCATTTATTAGTCTAGGAATTTATGTTTAGGGTATCATTAATAAGAGTTTGGTTAAGATTAATGGCGTTGGTGTAGTACAGGTGGTATTGATGTAGTTAATCTCTCGGTTGTTTTCTTACCTCCTCCAGCACAGGAATGGACACAGTTCAAGAGAAAGGTTGGATTTTCTCGCCTCTGCTTAGCAACGAATTTTTTTCTTAATGATTGTTTGTAGTATGTTGTGGTCAGGTAAGAAATTGTGAGTATTTGTGGATAATGTCATTGCATCTCATGTTGTGATTTATATATTTTACGGTGTCAAGAAATGGTAAAGTTGTCAGTACATAGGGGACTTGGACTTTGCCATGTTATTTGGGACTTTTACTTTTTTCAGTCACTTCTGATTTTTCTTTTGCCAATTTTGAGGACTTAGTTTTTGAATAAGTCGTTATGAATTCTAGTTTGATTAAGTTCTGGTGACTTTAAGTTGCCAAGTCCGAAATACTTTAACTTTAGCTAGTCTAGTGAGACTGGAATTGTTAGTCCGTAGTGACTTTAAAGTTTTTGATCAAGTTCACAGGGATTCAAGTTTATGACCCGTTTAACTTGGAAGCATCTGGCTTGAGTCAAGTGAACTAATGCGCACAAAATTTCATGTAACTTCCAAATACTGTATATAATATTCGTGTTGTGAAGTCACCCAGTAAACTGGTTTTTTTCACCTAGATTTTCCCTGTCGCTAAATATTAGTACTGATTTACTTGGGTCCTTGTGTGCTAAATACTGAGAATGGGAACATCAAGCACTCAAAAATTGTTGAGGTCATAACAATACATACATACATACATACATACATACATACATACATACATACATACATACATACATACGTAGAAAAGGCTACGGGAGCTGAACCTCACGACTCTGGAAGACAGAAGAGTAAGGGGAGACATAATTACCTGCAAAATTCTCAGAGAAATTGAGAGGGTGGACAAAGACAAACTATTTATCGTGGTGGAACACGAACAAGGGAACACAGGTGGAAACGTAGTACCCAAATGAGCCACAGAGACATTAAAATTTTTCAGTGGCAGAGTAGTTAACAAATTGAATGCATTAGGCAGTAATGTGGTGGAGGCTGACTCCATACACAGTTTCAAATGTACACATGAAACAGTCAAATAGGCTTAAGAATCTGTACACCAGTTGATGACTGTTTAGAGGCGAGACCAAAGACCCAATGCTCAACCCACCGCAAACACAACTCGGTGAGTAGAACTAGGTGAGTACATTTATACATCACATATAAGCAGACAAACATGTCGTTAGCGGTGACACCAAATTTGTCGGGGTTACACAAAGTTTATCAACTCTATAGACCAGCTTGAAATGTTTTATTCTCGTACTTAATGTTACCACACCAAGTCTCTTGAGTTGTGCCAGTTGGTTGAAATGAACGCATTTGAATAATGCGTGGCTCAATAACGTGGCTGAAGTATGTTGACCAGACCACACACTAGAAGGTGAAGGGACGACGACGTATCGGTCCGTCCTGGACCATTCTCAAGTGACAGTCGACTTGAGAATGGTCCAGGACGGACCGAAACGTCGTCGTCCCTTCACCTTCTAGTGTATGTTCTGGTCCGCAAAACCCAACATCTTCAGGGTCCTGTACACAAGTCAGCTGGTGTATGAGAAACTGGGCACAAGCTTCGAAGCACAGTTCCACAAGCACTGATAGGCGAGTACATACGTGGGCCGGCTTACTTACATAAGCCCATATACAGTACATACCTACAGACCTAACACGAACATAAATACATAGATACATATTCACATATAAATGTGAACAAACACATACATTCACGAAACACTACCCATATGCATTTATGAATACTCTCACAGATAAAAATAAAACCTGTTGAAAGACCTCGTCATCTTTGGCTACATTTACTAAGACAATTGTACAACTGCTTGAGTTTGACCTCCGTGTGCTGAGAACAGTGTAGCCAACACATCAACATTCTGGTCGCCGGCAGCCCTAACGTTAGTGATGCAGCTCAGGTGGTAACGCAGTGGGAAGCGGACGTTGACAACACTGCCACCAGCAAAGAGGGGAACAGGAAGAAGCGAGAGATAAACCTATAAGGAAGAGAAGAGATCAAGAGGGCCGCAAGTAATGAGAAGAATGTGAAAAGGAGGCTGAGAATAATGAAGGAAGGAGGAGAAATGGGCAAAGGTAGCGAAGAAAACTAAATACATAATCGAATGATAAAACCCACAGAGAAAAGACTTAATGTATAACTTTGCTTCCCCCTCACTCTGCTGTCTCTACTGAGGGGCACTGTGCCAGTGAACACATCACTGTCACTATCAGGACACTGCTGCCATCACGGCACTGCTGCCACGCAGACACTGCTGCCACCCAGACACTGCTGCCACTAGGACACTGCTGCCACCCAGACACTGCTGCCACCCAGACACTGCTGCCACCCAGACACTGCTGCCACCCAGACACTGCTGCCACCCAGACACTGCTGCCACTAGGACATTGTTGCCACCCAGACAATGTTGCTTCCAGTCTATTATTGCCACCCATGCACTGTTGCCATTCAGTCACTGCCGCCACCAGGACACTGCCGCCACTAGAACAGTGCCGTCCTAAGGCCACTGTTGTATGTTGATGTATATAGTCAGCCCCAAGACGTATCTAATCAATTATACACGAAACGATGGAGACATTTTACGTAATGATTGGGACGCTAAACCTTTGTCTTGTTCGGAAATAATCTTTCTTTACTCCTCTTTCCAAAGACAGCGTCCTGTCCTCCCAAATTTTACACACAACATGAATCTTGATCCTGACTATGCAGCTTTGTTGATTCCTACCGTTCTCGGTATACATAAATAATCTAACTTTCTTAGAAATGTGATATGACTTAGCTTTAGATTCCCCCCCCCCATCTAAACTCTCCTTTTCTCTTCTGTTTTTTGTTCTAATTATGTATATATATCACGTCTTTTCAGATGTGTGGATTGGGTGTGTAAATTTCATGCACGTTATTGTGACTGACTGCAATTTGATTATATTTTAACAGCAATTTCAGCATCCTTTAAAAAAATATATGTATATTATCGGATGTTATAAATTAAAAGATGATTATTTACTTTGCTGTAAAGATTACCTGATGTGTGAGAAGCAGGAAGTTCAATTAGTTTTTTAGATTTAATACCCCCCTTACATTATCTGATGTGACAGCAGTTGTCTGGAGTAGGAAGAATAAAGAGCACTCGTGGGCGCACCGGCTCTGTAAAGCCATATAATTGAAAGGAAAATTATGTAGTTAACATTGGTGAAAGATGGAAGCGAAAATGGCCTGAATAAATGTAACGAGTGAAGTGCACTGGAAGAAAATGGCGGTAAAGCCCCCTCCACTTGAAGAGCAGTAGCCATAACAAATTCTATATTCAGTTAAGATAAAAATAAAATCTTACATTATTTAAGAAGGCATGTAGACGAGGAATAAAGACCTAGACCTCATTTCTCATCGTCACTATTAGATAAGCTCTGTTAGGCATACACATCAGGTTTGAAATGGGTAAATAAAATACCCAACAGGCTATTCCACGAGAAAGACTAAGGCTTGCCACACTCGCTGGAATAAAGCAGTGAAAAGACAACGTGGAAATAATTACCACCATTTTGTATCTTGGAGCAGTAGCTAACGGCCAAAGACTCAACATAACCATAAACTGGATCACATACCATGTTGAAATCCCATTAAATAAGAAAGTCGATGAAACTGTTGAATTGGCAACTCGGCATCTAGTGATCCACAGAACAATCCAACCCAGCCAACAGTACATAAACATCATCACCAAAAAACTAGCACATTTCAACAAAGCCTATCAACAAAGAGTAGCAGAAGGTTCTCCCTCTGCAATATGGTATTATCAGGCCACCAAGTTAGACAGGTTAAATGTCCCAAAAAGAATCTACAGGGAAATAGTTCGGTTGTATTGACTACGTCTTGGTTACAAATGCAACTGGGAAATTGGTGAGCCTAGAGATTTAGAATGCATCTTCTGCCAAAGAATCACAGAATAGCCACTACTTCACTATCTTATGCAATGTCAAGCAACCAACGACCTTAGGAGAGCTTCATGAGTCCCTGAATCTTGCAGTAACCACCCTGAAGCCATCAACACTGCCACTCTTCTGGTCAAAAAAGGCGTCCAGCAGCTGAACACACTCATAGATACTGTCAAGCAGTATCCTCCCCCACGATAACATCTTAACGAATTAAATGCGACCTCAACACATAGTATATATTGACTCAAAAAAAATAAAAAAGGAAATCTTCCACTTATTCATGTGTCATGCAAAAATCATGCATAAATAAATCTACTACTTATTCATGCCTGTGTTATCTCTTGAGTTGCTTAATCTTCATCAATCAACCATATTACATCTCCCAGAGACCCAGAGACACTTCAAGATGTTACACGATCCAAGACAACATTCACTCCCAACATCTACCACCTGCGTGCTGCTCATGCCCGTGCCACCTCTTGTGGTGGCTTAATCTTCAACAATACTACATAGAGTTGCATTGAGTCTTGTCAACTAAACTCATCTCATAGCGTCAGATCATAATAAAACGATAAAATTATAATTGGAAAGTTAATTGTGAAACTTCCTTGTCAAGTGAAGAGGGAAAATGAGAAATATAGATAAGATTCGTGCTACAATAATTGATCTCATTCTTTCTGTCATATTCAACACCATGCTTCATTCGTTAAGATCCGGCATAGTTATTTCTTTGATCCCTTGAGCTTGCTGGGATCCCGCAAAGCATCGCATAGTGGGCAGACGATGAGTCACAATAACGTAGCTGAAGATATGATGACCAAACCACACTTTAGAAGATGTAGAAACGACGACGTTTCGGTCCGTACTGGACCGAAACGATAATGGTTGAGGACAGACTGAAACGTCGTCGCTTTATCACTGTGTGAAAAAGCTCGAAAGTACCCAAAGTTGCAGCTTTTCACAAGTTTTCAATAAATAACAATTAAACAGGAGAGCATTGAAAGAAACTTGCGAAACAGATGAGCCATAGAGTTGGAGTAAAGTTTTACTTTACACGTAAGAGAAGTAAGAAATGTAATGTACTAAATTAGTAAACTAAACACCGTTCATAACTTTACAAGTAAAGATGATAGGGAAATAGGTCAGGAGTCAATGCGTTGGACCTCCGAAGGCTAGCGGGGTCTAAGAGCTATTGCTCGATCCTGCATGAACAAATAGGTAAGTTCACACACACACACACACACACACACACACACACACACACACACACACACACACACACACATACACATACACATACACATACACATACATGTACATCTGCACAAACTACATGTGATCGCGGGGAATATACAGGCAGATGGTACGCGGGCAAGCAGTGCAGACATGAATTAATGAGCACCAGCTGCCTGTCGCGTCAGGGAAGAAGGTTACCTTGTTGTAAACAAATGCATACGAGAAGCACACTACTTGCCATGTTGTAAACAAATGTGTACGAGAGCCACACTACTTACCTTGTTGTAAACAAATGCATACGAGAAGCACACTACTTGCCGTGTTGTAAACAAATGTGTACGAGAGCCACACTACTTGCCGTGTTGTAAACAAATGCGGACGAGAGCCACACTGCTTGCCTTGTTGTAAACAAATGTGTACAAGAGGTACACTAGAAGTAGTCTGGCAGAGAGGTGCAGACATAGATCGTGGTATAGAGTTGCAGAAGAAGCAAAATTTGTTGCAAAGCATTAATAACACAGTTTGCGGTAAAATGGAGCAGTAGTGACACAGAGGAGTCGAAGTAAGATTTTGTAGTATAGAAGAGCAAAAGTAACAGTCTGTTGCATAGAGGAGCAGTAAGAAGATTAAGAGGAGCAGAAGTTACATTTTTGAGGAACGATGAACAAAAGTTTGTATTATAAAGGAGCAGAAGTGACAGAGCGTAGCATAGAGGAGCATTGGTGTCTCAAGGTACTTATTGCCTTCTGTGATTGTCTCGGGCTAATTGAAACAAATTTATGCACTTGTATGTGTTTTAGACTCTTAAATACCAAGATATTTTTTGAGGGATTGAATACTTGGTATTTAAGAGCATGTTAAGAGTCCGTGTTAGGTCCATGATCGCTCTTCTTGTGTGTAATGTATTTCTGAAGAATTGAATTCTATATACTCTATTAATTTTTTTTCCTTAGGAAAACTTTGAAACTTCTGCTAGTGAGATTGTCTCTCTCTCTAATTATTCATTACATACACATTTAGTGTATAATCTAATCGTATATAAAAATCACCCACCATTTATGTATATTGGAGATTAGCTGATTACTAATCGTCGAGTTATTATATTGGAAATTTTGCTGCTCACTGTAAGATGTCGGTGATATAAACGACAACATTGCCTTCAATTTCCTGTTTCAGTGGTTAACTTATGTGGAGTCTAACAAGAAGAGGTGATTTTCAAAACTATATTGGAAAAATATGTGACAATCTGAGAAAAACACAATGTTTCCTCACTAGCACACTGAGGTTGCAGTACACCACTCTTTGGTTATTCCCAGACGAGCCGTCCTCCTAAAATCATAGTAATCATAGAAGACATTTGGTCACACTTTCAAGAATAGATTGTTGCTGCCAAAAAGAATTTTTCTTTTCACTAATTAATCATAAAGAGGGCAAGAAATGAACCGAAAACTGAACCAAAACACTCTTAAGACTTATACAGCAAATATATGGACTATATTAGTCACATAACACTGTATTTTAGGCCATGGGGTTACTTGGAAATGTTAGGTTAGGCTTTGTTAGTTTAGGTTAAGGACCATAGTTACTGTTCTATTTTTCAGTGTGCTAATTCAGTAATACAAAATGGTAACTTTTGGCGGTCCAACAGTCTATTTATGAACATTAAACCAAATAGTTGCTATAAATTCAACCATTATTGGAGGATGGGCATCTTAGGTGTTTATCGTCTTCTCTAATACACCAACTAGACGTATTAGAGAATACTCAGATCCCCCTGCCTTCTGTCTTTTGAGTTTTTAGTGTCCTTATTATATATATAATTATAATAATTTTATTACAATATCCTTAATTACATGTTTGTTAAAAGATTCTTCTTATCATGTCCCCTGTGAGGATTATATTGAGAAATTGCGGTGATAACGTCGACCTGCCGATTAAATAATGAAGAGAGATAATGAGGGAACTGTTAGAGAGGACACCTGAGTAACGTGAGGTCACCTGTAGCTCAGTTTGGAGGTGTCAGCTCATGACGACAGATGATATAGTGACTGAGACTGTAGTCCCTGAATCAGTGACGTGAAACTTCTCCTCCAAATTTAAATACGATTCCAGTGGTTTCCTTACTGAGGGTTGTGGCAATATTGTAGGGTCAGCTAAGGTGGCAGCAGTGGAGGTGTCTCCTTGTAGTTTCGTTTATATATTATCATCCCTCTGAGGAGTGTGGTTATTTAGGTGGCCACAAGGTGGTACCATATAGTTAAAAATGGCTTTAAGCCATGCAGGTCAGACTGGACGTGAGCAATGCAGATTAGACAGGCAGAGAGCAATGCAGTCCAGGCAGACTAAGTCATGCTGGCCAAACAGTGAACCATGCAGGTTAGGGGGATAGTGAGCCATACAGGTCAACCTGGCTGTGGGCCAAGAAGGCTGGATCACAATTCCTGACGTTGTGGGGGGATAAGATCTGAGGCATGCTTGCCTCACATCAGCGCCCGAGCGAGATAAAGCTGGTGATAGACAAATTGGCTGACAGGCAGGCACTTAGGTGCACTGTGCGGCCACGTAAAATATACTTCCCGAGGCCATCAATATAGGGATAATGATAATCATTACCCGTCTATCTTATCAGCTTTCGCTGGGCGCCGGGGCGCAAGGGAGTCACGAGGATTTAAGGAAGTGTGGCGTACTTGATGCATGTTATCTCACACAATCCATCTTTTACGGAAGTAGAGATTTAGGATAACATTTTTTTTGTCTTGTCTATAGTCTTTTTTTATTTTATTTTAAAGTAAGAGTTATATAATCATCATCATGATATATTACCTCGTGATTCTGATCTCTTAATATGCATTCTGGAAAATAATCTTAGGATCTGTAATACGCTCGTTTTATGATATTTAAAAATGGAAATTATATAGAAATATGAATAAAATGATAAAACTTTGTTTTGATATTATAATCTCTCCTCTCCGTTCTCCTTTCCACTCTACCTTTCTCTCTCTACTCCCCCCCCCCACACGACTTACATCCCTCTTCTTCCCCTTTCCCCAAGTTCGCCCTTTTTCTCACCTCTTCCCCACCTCCTTCTCCGTTTCCCCCTCTCCACTCTTTTCAAACATCCTCCTTTTCTCATTCTCTCTTTTCCACTCGCTCCTCTCTCTCTCAGAAAATTAAATGCAGTCTATTGTTTTCGAGTAAAGAATCTAGGAATTCGACCAGCCATATTTCACAGATTATATGTGTAGGAGAGAAGGGGGGGGGGGGGACGGTTACTATGTGGCCCAAGCTCCTCTTAATAGGACCAATAGAAGCGACCCCGACTAGTGTATGTCCATCCCGTACCCCTTACCATTCACCCTGTAATATTGGGTGTGACAAGCTCCAGGCATCTGGTCCTGGAGCTTTTATTTGGCTTTGGCGAAATAAAAATATTCTCTGCTGTCACAATAACGTGGCTGAAGACATGTTGACCAGACCAAACACCAGAAGATGAGGAGATGACGACGTTTCGGTCCTTCCTGGACCTTTATCGAGTTGATTGTGTTAAGAGGGAGGGAGGCACTAAGGTGAGGGAGGGAGGCACTGAGGTGAGGGAGGGAGGCACTAAGGTGAGGGAGGGAGGCACTAAGGTGAAGGAGGGAGGCACTAAGGCAAGGGAGGGAGGCACTAAGGTGAGGGAGGGAGGCACTAAGGCAAGGGAGTGAGGCACTAAGGCAAGGGAGGGAGGCACTGATAACTAAGGCAAGAATAAGGTGAGGAGCAGGTGAGAGGAGGCAATTCCTAAAGGAAGGCAAGAGTAAGGCGAAAAGGTAAGAACAAGAAGCAAAAAGTGGTACGGATGGAATGGGTGTATTAATAGGATGACGGAAGAAAGGAAACCGTAAGAATAGGAGAAGAAAGAAAGAAAGAAACAGAGAAAAAAAAAAGCTTATGTCAAGTCACGTTTGTTAGAAAGGTTAAAACATTTGTATATGTACTGTGAAAGGGGAAGCGTCAACAGCAACAAAGCCTGGACTAAGGTTCATGCTGGGTAAGTTGTGTGAAGAGCAGAGGCAGGAAAGATTATTTTACAAGAAGAACCTGCGTGAAGCGAGACCGTCGCTCTACCGTCCAGTTCCCCGGTAGAGGTTAATCTAGGAGATTATCTAGGAGATTAATACTATGGTGCGTTTAATTTTTCTCTACCCGTTCATTTGATCGTTCATCTCGGATGTCATCGGCAGCGCGTGGCTGCTATAGATGACCACCCATATCGCTCAATTTGGTATTCACCGACTTTGTACATCTTTATCGGGCACCGCAGAGCCAGACGCTGAGGTTTGCTGCGCCCCTTCCCTCAGAGACCCAAGCGCTGAGGTAGTTAATTAGTCGTGTGATGTATGATACTCGGCGGCCAGCATTACGATGGGGCTACCGTGCAGGTGGCATGGTGGGTCATACGCCAGCCGCCTGTCAACACCCCTTCCTTACCCCCTCTCTTACCCCTCCCTTACCCCTCCCTGACCCCTCCGCGGTCACCACACTCTCTCCTGCTCACTCACACTAATTAATACTGATTGTCAAGCTCGATGCTCGGACGCTGCACGACTAATAATGACAGACAAGTCAACTGCTGACTACTGATTACCTTTAAGTGTAATTTGATATGAAGAGCAGTTACTAGCCGGGATTTACTTGAGGGATGTTGGGAGGAGAAACATCCTGGTAAGACTATGATATAAACATTGGGTCGTAGGGGAGAAAAGGGTGAGTTTCAGAGGGTTGTAAGATTAGAAACATATGGGGGAATGTTTTGCTGAACTGGAGAGAGATTTAAGTGTCAGCAAGCGGGTCAGGCATGCGGAAAAATATGATGATATCATTTGTGACTAAGCAACGCGTGGGACGTAGTCCACGTAGTTAGAACCAGACAAATGAGTTGCGCTTGTGGCTTTGTTTATCCAGTAAGTAATCTGATCTGACTCAGCATCCTTGGCGTCCTGAGAAGGTCAAAGGTCGTATGTCACACTTGTCTCTGCTTCATATATCACACCCATTCTGCAGGTTCCTTCTCTAGTAGATTATTCCGGCGCTGATTCCTTCTCCACCACCCCTACCTTGATTCTTGCTACACCACCCTTACCCTGATTCCTACTTCACTACCCTTACTCCCACTCATATTTAAGGGAATATTCGTGTGCAGATCTGAAGCTTCTGGCTGACCTGCTCTGTTTTACTAATGTGTACAATACCTAGACTTTTGATTATTTATGACTCTATGTTGGTTTCAGTAAAGTTTAATATGATGTGATTTGCAACTTCTTATGGGCAATTAAATCTCATAAGTAGTCTGACTTCTGATTTCATTCATAACTTTGCATTATGTCAGAAAGTATTCCAGTGGTCTGTCAGGTAATTTTTCACAATTATGGCATTTATTGTGCGGGAGCTTGTAAGCCTAATTACCATGCACTTGGGGGAAACCAGGCTTGAGGCGGTGCTGATACATTATTGTTGTCTTGCTGTAATTTTATAAGTATAACATAAGAATTGATTTAAAGCTGGTCAAATTCTTCAATCATCCAACACAATCGTGAAATTGTCGCTGTTGCATTATGTGTAGTGACCGTGCGTCTCCTGCAAAGTTTTTTCGGTTTTATTTTTCTGTGGTTTTTATTTTTATTTGTGATATGTTGATATCTACAATGATCGTATGTGGCTCTGAACCGCCTACCTCTGATCACTGGACCCCATTCTTGCTACTGATTCCAAAATGTATATTTTCCTGATTTGCCTCTGGGGCCACTAACACTATTGGGCTGGATGAGGACAGGAAGCCAGTGGCTTGTCAAATGTCCCCTCATTTGCCTTGATGATCTTTTCCAGTTGGATTTTAAAATTCAAAAGTTTTTTGTCAATTATGGCTTCGGCGGGTAGACGGTTCCTTGGGCTTATAACTCTGTGGGTGAAAAGCATCTCCTGTTCTCAGTCCTACATTGTGACATGTAGCTCTTGAAATCTTTGTTCCATGTTTGTGTTACATCTGGCCTTTTGAAGATATTGTCCGGATCAACATCCACCAAATTGTTCAGTATTTTAAAGGTTCGGATGAGATCCGTTCGCCATGGTTAAGGGCCTTTGTGGCCCTTAGCCAGCATCAGCTGTAGTGTTCAGTAGCTGAGTGCAGGTGAATGTGTCTCTGACATACTGGTTGACCCTCACCTCTGTAGCCTATATTTTTATCACGTCTGAAAAGATTGAATTCTAGTATCCATACCTCATTGTCACCACAGTCTTGTGTGGTTCAGTCAGTCAATCCGCAAACATTGCATTTGCCTCAAGTAGGAGACTAGGTAGAAAGTGGACTTTGATAGTTTTGTGTGTTTTGATACTTTGTANCAGACTTCTTCACATGCTGTAAGGATTCTGTGCCACCTTCCTTTAGTCCGGTCTGTACTGCTAAATACATCTGGTGGAAGCCGATTGCTGGCTGTTCTCTGCAACTGGTTGCCCAGTACTTCGGCTTCCTGTGAGGATCCTTGGGTGTGGGGCTTTAGTGTTTTATTCCTTTTAGCCGGTGAATTTGCTGCCACAATCTCTCCAGAGAGGTGTGTTCATTCAGGTGTTAACCACCATTCCAGCCACTTTTGTTCTTATTAGTTGGTTTCTCGATGCACATGCTCTTGACCTCACAAAATAAGGTCTTGTTGCGGTCACTTTGCTGCTTTTTGTATAGCTTTCTTGTTCTGTTGAGTCTATGGTTGAGTTCTGTGACACGTTCGCAATAGTACCAATGATCTTTATGGTGTCGGTGGACTGTTTCTTCAGTGGATTCGTGGATTTGGCTGCAATTTAAATCTGAAATTCTTGTTCTGCCTGATTAATGTCTCGGGAAGATCATAGTTTCTGCCACTCTGAAATGAGGTTTTGAAATCGGTCCCAGTTTGCTAAAGCAAGTTCCAGGCTTCAGATGGAGGCAGAGGGGGGGTGGGTAGGTTTAACTAAGATCAATTTGGACCCCATAGTGGTCGCTTGTGAGTGTGGGCTCAACTGACCATGTTGCTGCATCTCTTAGGGAGGCTGAAACGAAGGTAAGGTAACCTGCCTCCTTGGATGTGGGTAGGTTCATTCTTGTTTAGGATTTGAATTTCTGAAGCTGGTCTAATAGATGTGCAATGTGAATGCCGCCTCATTTGTGTGTTCGAGCCCAGTGCCAATCGATGATGGACATTAAAATCTCCACAAATGATTGTGTTTGTTGCTGTCACATGTCCAAATAAAACAGATCCATTTCGCCATGTGGAGACCTGTACACATTAAACACTTCAAGTTTGTCGTGTCTTAGCTCAATGGTTACTCCCATTATCTCTGTCCCTGCTCCACAATGGTGGGCTGGTTATTGACTTTGAGATCAGGTCACATTTTACATAGATTGCACATCCCCTGGATTGCCCATTGATCCATGGAAGGAAGAAGCCTCGATAGCCTGAGATTTTAGGTTCTGATCCGGCTCGAAGCAAACTCGACTGTAGTATCAGGATGTCTATGCCCTTGGTTACTGCTATGCATTGCAAGTGCTGCAATTTAGTGCGCAGTCCTTGCGCATTCCATTGCAGGATCTTTAGACCTCTAGGTTCTATTGGTTCTTGGAATTTGCTGATAATTCGTGGTATCCATGGAGTCTGATTAACACGCCATGGAAGTTGCAATTGGTGTGTAAGTTCTTAGTGGACCTGAAATTGACTTGTCAATGTCGCTTTCTGACGAACTGGACTGTTTTTAGGGGGGGGGGTATCTCCTGTCCTGCTGTCTTGAAGGTGAAGATATTATATTTTCGAATTTCTTGAGCTTGTGCTCAATTGTCTTCAGAGTCTGTGGTTTTCTTGATACCATGTGATGACAGCAGACTTTCAATCAATTCGGTGACCAAACTTTTGAGCATTGGCCAGAGAGCGTTCAGTTTTGTGGGAGCCCTATTTAATGCTGTGCAGGTTTGGGGTCTGGTTGCTGTTTGACCCTTCTCAGTGATAACTTTGACGCTGGAATTGTTATTCTATTGGCTCCAGTGTGCTTACTGGAAGCAATGGGAGGGCGACTGCTCTTAACGTGATTGTGTCCCCCATCTTTCTTTTTGTCCTGTACGGAGGCCTTCACACCCTTCACCATGGCCGATGGTGAAGGGCTGAGTGCCCCACTACCTGAATGGGTAGACCCCACGCGTTTTAGTGGGCAGGGAGCTGGTATTAGTTTTGGTGGGGGCTTCGGCTCAGCTGTAGGCGTGGTGGGGTTCGTTTGAAGCCTTTGAGCCTTTCAGGGCATTTCAAGTTCCAGGCGTGATGTGTGGAACAATTTGGGCACTTTGCCTTGACAGGGTGGTTTGCCTCATGTTTATCAATGCATATTTTTGTGTCGTGGGGCTGGCTGCAGACTCCGCACCTCACTGGGCGTTGGCAGCCATCTTTTGATGCCCAAATCTGACATCTAAAGCATCTTAGGGCCTCTGGGGTGTATGGCCTGTGTTGGAACACGCCCCAGTTTCCAAGGTAAAGTTTTTCCGGGATTCGTCCTCTTACTGTGAGAAGGACTTATCGGGTTTCCTGTTTTGTGGTTCTTACCTGGCATCTCTGCCGACACCACAGTTCAGCTTTTCGAGATGGTCAAGGGCCATATGCAAGGGATAGTGGAGGACAATGATTTTTCGTATTTTATCCTATGGATTTAGTTCCTCACATTGTGTAATTTTTCAGAATCGTTGCGGCCGACTCATCTTTGTGCCTTAGAATATATTCTCCTCCGAGATTGGTTTACTCTGATCTGGAGCTGGGGTACTCTTTTTCGAGGTCCACTACAGTGGCGTAGGAAGATTTACCTTCGGTATGCTTCACCTTAAGATTGGTAGTGCAAATTTAGTCCGAGGAGCTGGAGATGCTGGAGTGATTGTCGGACGATGGGTCGTCATGGAGTGGCTTGTCTGTTTGCCTTAGTCACATGATTCTATTCGCCGTCACTTTCAGAACTTTTATCGAGTATAGATTTTCTTTTCCTATACTGAGCAGCATTGCTAGATCTATTACAATTCAATTGAAATTCCATGATTTAATTCAAATGCTTACTGTGGTGAATGAAGGTGATGCTCTGTGCTACTGGAGACAGTCAGCGTGGGGTTGGCTCACTGGGTGAACTGAGTGGGCTAGGCTGAGGTGAGGCCACCTCTACATACTCCCTCTC
>WNGS01164437.1:55194097-55211472 GCA_020271785.1 Procambarus virginalis
TATATATATGCAAACAAGCCTGAATGGTCCCCAGGACTAGATACAACTGAAACTCACACCCCAGAAGTGACTCGAACCCATACTCCCGGAGCAACGCAACTGTTATGTACAGGGACGCCTTAAACCACTTGACCATCACGACCGGACATAAGAAGTGATAGCCGAGGCTATATGAACCACTTCCCGCCGGCACTCTGATGGTAATCTTGGGCATAGCATTTTATCAAATCACATTTTTTTGGGCAACACGTGAGGAACACAATGCAAAGAAGCCTGAATGGTCCCCAGGACTAGATACAACTGAAAACTCACTCATATATATATATATATATATATATATATATATATATATATATATATATATATATATATATACACACATACACGTACATACATACATGTGTGTGTATGTGTTGGATAACTTAGCCGGAGCCTGGGAAGTGTAGTAGCGATGCCAGCCTGATTGTGACCCAGGTTGATTAATGATGTATAACTGACGTTATGCACCATTCATCATTTACGCCGGCAGATGAGAGGACGATTCGCATCTCGTACAGTGGGAAAAGCATTAAATGAACATCTCTTCTGGTCGTGCAATGTGATCCCACTTACTCTCTGGCCGGTAGTCTGGCAACATACCCACGCGGTAATCTGGCAACATACCCACCCGTAATCTGGCAACATACCCACGCGGTAATCTGGCAACATACCCACGCGGTAATCTGGCAACATACCCACCCGGTAATCTGGCAACATACCCACGCGGTAATCTGGCAACATACCCACGCGGTAATCTGGCAACATACCCACGCGGTAATCTGGCAACATACCCACCCGGTAATCTGGCAACATACCCACGCGGTAATCTGGCAACATACCCACGCGGTAGTCTGGCAACATACCCACGCGGTAGTCTGGCAACATACCCACGCGGTAGTCTGGCAACATACCCACGCGGTAATCTGGCAACATACCCACCCGGTAATCTGGCAACATACCCACCCGGTAATCTGGCAACATACCCACGCGGTAGTCTGGCAACATACCCACCCGGTAATCTGGCAACATACCCACGCGGTAATCTGGCAACATACCCACCCGTAATCTGGCAACATACCCACGCGGTAATCTGGCAACATACCCACGCGGTAATCTGGCAACATACCCACGTGGTAATCTGGCAACATACCCACGCGGTAATCTGGCAACATACCCACGCGGTAATCTGGCAACATACCCACCCGGTAATCTGGCAACATACCCACGCGGTAATCTGGCAACATACCCACGCGGTAATCTGGCAACATACCCACGCGGTAATCTGGCAACATACCCACGCGGTAATCTGGCAACATACCCACGCGGTAATCTGGCAACATACCCACGCGGTAATCTGGCAACATACCCACGCGGTAATCTGGCAACATACCCACGCGGTAATCTGGCAACATACCCACGCGGTAATCTGGCAACATACCCACGCGGTAATCTGGCAACATACCCACGCGGTAATCTGGCAACATACCCACCCGGTAATCTGGCAACATACCCACGCGGTAATCTGGCAACATACCTACGCGTTAATCTGGCAACATACCTACGCGTTAATCTGGCAACATACCCACGCGGTAATCTGGCAACATACCCACGCGGTAATCTGGCAACATACCCACCCGGTAATCTGGCAACATACCCACGCGGTAATCTGGCAACATACCCACGCGGTAATCTGGCAACATACCCACGCGGTAATCTGGCAACATACCCACGCGGTAATCTGGCAACATACCCACGCGGTAATCTGGCAACATACCCACGCGGTAATCTGGCAACATACCCACGCGGTAATCTGGCAACATACCCACGCGGTAATCTGGCAACATACCCACGCGGTAATCTGGCAACATACCCACGCGGTAATCTGGCAACATACCCACGCGGTAATCTGGCAACATACCCACCCGGTAATCTGGCAACATACCCACCCGGTAATCTGGCAACATACCCACGCGGTAATCTGGCAACATACCCACGCGGTAATCTGGCAACATACCCACGCGGTAATCTGGCAACATACCCACGCGGTAATCTGGCAACATACCCACGCGGTAATCTGGCAACATACCCACGCGGTAATCTGGCAACATACCCACGCGGTAATCTGGCAACATACCCACCCGGTAATCTGGCAACATACCCACGCGGTAATCTGGCAACATACCCACCCGGTAATCTTGCCACTGGACTTAATGTCCCCAAGTGTTCTCCACATCACCATTATTCGATGTAAAAGAAAAAAAGGTCATAAAGCCAAGATTTTACGTCGTAGGTCAGATCATTAATCTTCTTCTCAGCATTAATCGGCTGTCCGCCTAATCTGGGCAGCAAGAAAGCAACGTGATTAAAGCTGTTTGGATCGAAACCTCCGTCTGGTGATCTCTATCAGTCTTTTGTTGCTACAATTCAAGGTTATTTATTATAGCTGTCTGACTTCTAAACTGAATGTTCTCTTAATAAAGTCATAATCTATTTTAATGGGTCAGTATGCCAAGGTAATTCCTTATATCCCTCTCAGTTTCCCACTGTTCTCGCAATAAAAACAAATGTTTAATGTCTGGTTCTCCTCTATAGATTACTGGTCTTTCAACCACCTTTTGTATTTCTCTTTTCATAGTTTACATCGCAACTACATTATAAGAGACTAATATTGGGTAGTCTAGTCCATAGTGACATCTTACGCTCGGGATCTCAAAGTTTAAACGTGCGCGCGCGTGTAGGCCACGTCTAACCTTGCTGGTTGGTCACCTCATGCTCTCTTTTTTTTTCCTCTCTGCCATGTGGCTCCAAATGTTTCCTTCTTAGGCTACTTTAATAAGCAGGGTCTTTCCCTCTCTAATTATTTCCTAGCTAATTTGCCAGTGTTTGAAGTTTGTAATTATTAACATCCTCCTATATCCATACATGGGCCTACCTCTTTATTTACTTTTCATTCATACCAGTTTCCAGAAGGAAACACTATTGAAACATGCAATGTTGCCAAGAATTGTATCGCGTTCGAGTAAGCACCTTGGAGACACCTGACTTGTAAATGTGTTCTGTGGTGTGTTATAAATCTCCAATTCGTAACGCCATGATGTCTCGGTTAAGCCAGAATATATTTGGCTGATCCTCTCTGTATTCAGAAGGTCAACTTTACTTTTCCTTTCAGTAAAGCTTTGATTAATCAGCATTACCTCATTCTGGAGTAACCTTTTTGTCTGCTCTGTTATTGTTTGGGATTTTGATGTTTTGCAGCGTAGGAAGGAAGGAATTATCAGGAGAAGCGCCAAGCCATTATGACTATATAGCACGTGGAAGAGATCAGGTTGTTTTACAGGGTAACGACCACCAGTTTTTACTTTTCTACTGTCATTAGCCGAGTTTAAGTTTTCTAATTACCCTGGTGCAGACCCATTCAAGGCTTCGTGGTTTTCACCGTCTGCTGAAACTGTCATTAGTACGCTCTTTGCTTTCTTCCTTAAAACTTCTTCACTCTCAAGATCTCTCACTTTTTTATTTGGTTCCGACATGCCTTCATTTCAGTCGTTATACATAAAGTATTTCCTGTAATTTCTTGTGTTTGTCTGTTTGTGAAGTCTCTCTTGACACTAATTATTCGCTCTGATCGTCTTAATGGCTTTGAGTCTCTGTAATTCTCCTTCCAATTCGTTATGTGTATATTCACCTATTTATATTAACTTATTTATACCTGCAGAATCGAGCCGTTAACGCTTGTATCCCGCCTTTCCATCCGGCGGCTGCCTAATGTTCTGACCTGTTTTTTCTACATTACTATATTAAACACCCCCTCCCCACACACACACAGAACTCGAGGAGGGGAACTGAAAACAAAAGGCTAGCATTTCGAAAGGTAAACTATGAGGATATAGGGAAATTCCTAACAGATATGGCATCGGAAACAGCTCAGAGGAAAGATGGCCAAGATATGATGGACTACATCACGCAGAAGTGTAAGAAGGCAGCAGACAAGTCTGTCTCGGTCCAAAAGGAAAACGAAATGCAGACGAAAAACAAAAGTTTAACGAGAGATGTACGTTAGCTAAGCAGCAAAGTAAAAGGGCGTAGAGAAACTATAGATATAACAGGACACTGAAGAGCAGAGAAAGATACTAGAATGCCAGGAATGAATATGTCAGGTTGAGAAGAGAGACAAAGGCAATACGAAAATGACATCGAAAGTAAAGCAGACAACCTAAATTGCTGCACAGCCACATCAGGAGAAAAACAACAGTAAAGGAACAGGTAATGAAAATGAGGATAGGAGCAGACAGATTCACTACAAACGACAAGGATGTGTGCGAGGAACTGAATAAGAAATTCCAAGAGGTCTTCGTATTAGAGCAAGGGGAAGTTCCAGAGATAAGAGGAAATAGTTAATCAGGAACCACTAGACGAGTTTGAGATTACCAGTGGGGATGTAAGGAAGCTCTTGCTAGAGTTGGATGTGACAAAGGCTATAGGCCCGGATGGAATCTCCCCATGGATTCTAAAGTAAGGAGCAGAAGCACTGTGCCTGCCACTCTATAATGTATAACAAATCACTGGTAAAAGGGGAATTGCCAAAAAATTGGAAGACTGCTAATTTAGTCCCGATATACAAGAAGGGGGATAGACAGGAGACACTGAACAGCAGGCCAGTGTCCTTTACTTGCATACCATGCAAGCTGGAGAAGATTGTGCGAAAAAAGCTAGTGGAACATCTGGAGCGAAAGAATTTTGTAACACAGCATCAACATGGGTTCAGGGATGGAAAGTCCTGCCTCACAGGATTAATTATATTCTATGACCAGGCAACAAAAATCAGGAAAGAAAGAGGGGTGGGCAGGCTGCATATTTTTAGATTGCCAGAAAGCCTTGGACACAGTACCCACATGAGGCTAGTGAAAAAGCTGGAGATGCAGGCAGGAGTGAAAGGGAACGAACTTCATTGGATAAGGGAGTACCTAAGCAACAGGAGACAGTGAGTCGCTGAGGCCTCAAATTGGCGAGACGTTACCAGTGGAGTCCCGCAGGGTTCAGTCCTTGGGCCTATACTGTTTCTGATATATGTAAATGATTTCTCAGAGGGTATAGACTAGTTTCTCTCATTGTTTGCCGATGCAAAAATTAGGAGGAGAATTAAAACAGGATGATAGAACTATTCTACAAGATGAGCTAGACAGACTGAATGAATGACTGGTCCAACAAATGGCTACTAAAGTTCAACGCAAGTAAATGCATGGTCATGAAACTAGGCGGTGGACACAGGAGGCCAGACACAGGATACCGAATGGGAAATGAACTACTTCATGAAACGGACGGAGAGAAAGATCTAGGAGTTGATATCACACCAAACCTGTCTCCTGAAGCCCACATAAAAAGAATTACATCTGCGGCATAAGCGAGGCTGGCTAACATCAGAACAGCCTTCAGGAACCTGTGTAAGGAATCTTTCAGAACCTTGTACACAACATATGTATGACCAATCCTGGAGTATGCGGCCCTAGCACGTAATTGTCCTGCAATTGACGATAAGCTAATTAACCGATCAATCGAGGAAAGTAACCTGTAACCCTTTAAAACAATGAGCTCCACATTCGCACCTTTCCTGATTAAGGTACTCGGCTCGACTAATGATTTATTAACTATAAAAGACAAGGGCTCGGTAAGGTCAGTTGCGGATACCATACCCTGACACGCCTCTTCCGCCTGTAAATAGATGGAAGCTCCTAGTATTTATTTTACAATAATATCAGAGGCGAGAAGCCAAATACTTTAATTATTTTCGTTTAAGTTCTTGCCGGGGGACGAGAGCCTAAGTGGTTGGCAAAATGACAGGCGCCAGCAGCCCAGGCTACGAATTCGCGCCAGGATACAGAGAGACGAAGACAGTTCCCCGGACGGAGGAAAGAGATGATTGGGCACATGCTAGCTAGGGTGAGTAGTGGAGAGGTGACCTGAGGTCAAGTGTTACGACGGGAGCCTGAGTGGCATTGATAGCCGCGTGCAGGCGGCGTTACACCATTTGCAGCAATTTCAAAAAATTGCTGCATATACAGCACCCTTCCTGTGCCAGGTAAGTCCACGACGGCCTCACCATAGCCCGTGCTACTTGCCCTGCTCCTGTGCCAGATAAGTTACGGGCTCACCATAGCCCGTACTACTTGGAACTTTTACCGAGTAGCTGAATCTATAACAACAGGCGTTACACCCTGTGACGTCGTGAGGAGGAGGTCGCAACGCGGTCAGCCGAGCAGAAATAACGGATTTTGCCAGGTTATAAAGTCTAGCAGAAGACGCCTAAAGTTTAATTTTAAGAGTGACCGTGAAGAGCTTCCCGGGGAAGTTTTTGAAGAGTATCTGCAGGTTGCAAGATCTTGTGATCTTTGATCACCTGTCTGTGCTTAGAGGTTGGGCCAAGGAGACGAGTGTGGGTTCCCCCGCAGAATACTCTGCGCGACCGTTCGAGGTCGTGTGCAATCCTCGTGTACATTTATCATCAGCAAGGACGAGTGGATGGCCAGCTGAATACTGAGTTGCCAATCCTATCACTTAGAATATTCCAGCGACCCGAGTAGGTAAATCAGTAGGAATGTAAGGCGAGGTGAGGTGTCTAACTCCTCTTACTCTAAAAATGAACCTGAGGCGGCAAGTGTACTCTAGTGGTGAGGAGTGAGCGCCGCGTAAAGGCAACTGCACGCGACGCTCAACTCAAGCATTGGTACTGTCACGTGCTCGTCTAATAAGGCTCGAGAATAGCACAATATCCCATTAATTCCATCCCCCCCCCCTTCATACATGTGGCATAGAACGAGGATAAGGAAAGTGGAACCGTCTAATTCCCCAGTATATTTACAAAGCCGGACAATTAAAATACTTAGACAAGTTAGTACACCACGTGGCTCACTGACGGAACAGAGACATGGGTAAGAACTAAACCAATACGAGTTCCAAACACTGGAGCGGTCAATGAAATAGGCTTACACACTAAAATAAAGCACTTAAAACTTATCCTACTTACACAAAACACTATACTTAAACCTAGTAGCCACACTACTTCCACAACTTCAATGCACCATCCTCGACCTAGCACCGCACCTGAATGAGAGGAAAGCTGATTGATTGATGAAGATCAAGCCACCCAAAAGGTGGCACGGGCATGAATAGCCCGTAAAGGGAAGCATTGATTGATTGATTGATGGAGATTAAGCCACCCGAAAGGTGGCACGGGCATGAATAGCCCGTAAGTGGTGGCCCTTTTGAGCCATTTCCAGTATCAAGAGCTGATACCGGAGATCTGTGGAGGTGCAACTGCACCCTGCGTGACGGGAGACGACTCCCGTGAAGGGAAGCATGGGTGCTCCATCCTTATATGGGCAAGGTACCACGTTCGAGCATGCAATGCGTTCGGACGTGGTCTAATTATTAATCAACTAGTCCATCTTCTGAATCATTTGCCTAAAACTGCTAAGCAGATCTAAGCTTGTAATGTTAGTAACAATCATTTAACACAGTGGAGCTATTAACAATAGGCTATTTGCACATATAATTTAACAGGACATTACACAGGAACCGTTGTGGCCTGGGTCACTAGGTTGTCAGATGCATGATAAAGCATCAGTCATATTCTGATAGAAACTACAAACCAACTCAATGATTAGCAAGATGAATCCCTAATTACATGCAATGGTTTTCCTCATTGAGACCAATAGGTAAATCATAAACTTTACCATTAACATGAAGGGAAACAGCATGGCCGCAGCCACCATGTTAGAAGCTAAGCTCCCTACATTTGTATTAAATCCCATTATTCAAACACACTGGGAAGCTCTACATAGTTGGCCTAAATCTGCCGTTAAGTATTTAATAATCCATCTGGATTCCTGGTAATATCTCGGGTTTCAGTAATTCAATAATACTTCTAATAAAGTTAAAGTATGTTTATTGAGATAAGAAAAAAATACATCTCAAAGGGATAGAGTAGCTTAGGCTATTTCTACCTCCCCTTACTTCTAATACATTTCCTGAACTAGCATCCCATTGGTAAGGTTGGTACTCTCTTATCTAGCCTCTAGGTCACGCGTTTAAACCGCTTAAAAACACATCTCACAATCAGCAGGTCTTCCATATAACCATTCAACACTACACTAAGAATATATATGGATGTTCTTCAACATTTATATAATATTGTAATAATAGCATTAATATAAGGCAGCGCCTAACATCTTATTTACTTATTACCTATTTATAATTATAATAAAAATTACGAGTTCGTTATCCTGATAACTGGAATAACGGATTCGTAACATCCCTCCGCCGCTAAGACAAAATCGATACCTCAAGGATCGATTTGGTTCTCTGATGGAACACGAGTGCCAATACAGTGCCAAACGCACCAATAATCTAACAAAGCGGACAAGGATCAATTACTAATACTTTACATAAGACATCTAGTAAAGACACCATACTCTAACAAATATCTAGATGAATTTTACACAGGCTGTATGTAGGTCAATAAACTTCCATTAAATATTTAGCATGAGTTATGTTACAAGTTCTGCAAATCCACTGAGGGTGGAATTTTGTCATGCATTCCAAAAGCACTTTAATCAAACATCATATGACTACCCATGAATACAAGAATCTTGCATTTATTATAACTTCACTTTTCTGGCACCAACAACTATAGAAACAATATTTTAAACGGTGAAACTGGTTAGGGAAACACTAGTAACTCATTCCATTCAAAAGTGGGGTCCCACGACCCAATACATTTACACCTAATGTTCTTGTCAACAATCAAGGGTCCAATTTCGCATACATCAGGCTCTAAATTTTCCTGCAGAGATGATATACCCACATAAAAATGCCTCGAGCTCTTTTCCATGGAGCTCTGACTGGAGTACCCCGAGTGCTTCCTGGTGTTTCTATGACTAAGTAGTGGCTGTAAAATCACATCGTCCAGCATTACGTTCTCCTGGTCCAGGTGCCAACCAAGAGGGTTAACATCCGATAGGGGAACCATGGTACGATGTAGAGTGGTCTGGAAACAATGGCTTCCAAACCGGCGGTCACCCCCATCAGGGAATAGCGGCTGATCCACACCCACAACCTCCTGTAAGGGCAGCTGTAACGATCCGACGGTACTAAAAGTAGAAAGGGGTAGGTTAGTGACATTCCAAACACCACCTGCATCCTCAACTCTAGGAGCACCATTCACAGGGGGAGACTCCCAGCTTACACCACTGAGTACAGTTGAACCACACTGAGCCAGTCAAGAATCTTCATAAACACCTCCCACAATCTGTTGACCAAACCACACACTAGAAGGTGAAGGGACGACGACGTTTCAATCTACTTTAGAATGGTCCAGGACAGACCGAAACAACGTCGTCCCTTCCCTTCTAGTGTGTGGTTTGGTCAACATACTTCAGCCACGTTATTGTGACTCGTCGCCTGCACCTGTCACAATCTATTCAGGTGCCAACCCTTAGGCCACCAAATGGCCAGGCTCTCTCCAACTTTGCGAGCAATGGCGGAGAGAGACGCTAACTTCTCTCTCCCATCTCGACCAACACCCTCACTCTCCATACAACATGAATATGAACTATTTCCCTACCACCGTACACAACTTTGGTCCCCCTGGAACCAGAGATTTGGCAACTGGCCAAACCCTACAACACACTGGCCTACAGAACAGATCAGCCAACAAGCATTTCCATACACTAGCACACCACCTTCCTATCCAGAGCCGTAACCAATCCCACGTCAGCATTCTCTTCCTGAGAACCTGAGCAAAATTACTCAACCCGCCAGTAGTAAAACTTACTGGTGAATCAACATGTAGTACAGGTTTAAGCCTATGCGAAGAAATCACAAGGTTATCTAATGTTAAGGAGTCACCCTGAGTAAAATCCCCAAAGGTGACACCGGCCATACAATCAGGCAAGCAATATGGAGCCACAGCCAGCTGCTGATTAAGGCCACCAAGGAATACAACAGCACAAGTCCCTTCCGAGTCCAGTGGATGTCCCCTTTTTAGAACAGGAGTAGCGACTTTAAGCTTGAAGATACTATAGGAACTGGGGACCACTGGCAGGGTACCTCTCTCCCAGGCAACTGACGGGGAAGACTCTACTCTCCGTTTTCCCACCAGGCACTGTTCATCGAGGAAAATTCCCAAACCATCCTCCAATAAATCTGCTATAGAGACCACCTCCTCCTCGCACTCAATTAAGGAGGACACATTATATTAACAGGTCCAGGGTAGTAAAACTAGGCTCTTGTGTGAGCAGGCAAGTAACTGCATCCCGGGCTTCCTCAAACCTACCATTCACTAGGCTAGGCTGATTAAGATTAAGCCACCCTAGAGGTGGCACGGGCATAAATAGCCCGTAAGTGGTACAATTTTTTTTTCAGTAATTCTTTTCAGTATTCTGCTGTTATCGCGGGGGAGGACACTGCTTGACAGTCTTTATGAGGGTGTCCAGCTGCTGGACACCTTTTTCGACCAGGTGAGTGGCTGTGTTGAATGCTTCAGGGTGGCCACTGCAAGATTCAGGGACTCCTAAAGCTCCCTTAAGGTTGTTGGTTGCTTCACATTCCAGAAAGTGAAGTAATGGCTTTTCTGTGAGTTTGGCAGAAGATGCACTCTGTCGGGGTTCACCAATCTCCCAGTTGCATCTGTAACCTAGACGTAGTCTATATAACCTAACTGCTATTTCCCTGTGGATTCCTTTTGGGATATTTAACCTTTCTAATTTGGTTGCCTGAAGATACCATGTTGCAGAGGGCGAACCTTCAGCTATTCTCTGGTGTATAGGCTTTGTTGAGGGGTGTGAGTTTTTTGGTGATTTTTTTTTTATGTTCTCTAGGCTACGTTGAATTGTTTTATGTATCACTGGATGACAAGTTGCCAATTTAGCAATTTCATCAGCTTTCTCATTTAATGGGATTCCAACATGGGATGGGATCCAGTTTAAGGTTATGTCGAGTCCTTTGCCTTTAGCGTCTCCAAGATACAAAATGGTAATTATTTCCATGTTATCTTTCCACTGTTTTTGTCCTAGTATTTGAAGTGCAGCTTTTGAGTGTGTGTATGATTGCATTTTGAGTGTTTTGTGCAATCCCACATGCAAATGCCTGTTGTATGGCAAACAGCTCCGTTTGGGTTGCTTATACTAGTCCTCCCAGTCTCCAGTATGCCTGTACGCTGGCCGTGCAAAGAGCAGCGCCAGCACTCATTCTGTGTCAACCGATACGTCTGTGAAGATGTGGGTGGTTCCTGCTACTGCAATGCTATACATTTGCTCTTCTATTATGCGCCCAAGGATTGTCGGATCATAGGCAGCCTTTTTCATTGGGAGACTTTCTATTACTATTTTGAAAGTAGGCTCTTCCCACGGTGGGGAAGGAGTGTAGTTTGGGTGTGGTTGATCACCCTCTCTCTATCAAGAATCATGCTTTTTAAATGTAGTCTGTTTAGGACTTTTCCTGCTCTTGCAGCCCAAGAGTTTCCATTGTTTTGGCCTAGTCCAACCACCAAGGCCTGCTGTACTGGGATTGGATTATGAGAAATAATTATCTTTCTGATAATTGTTGCTGTCCTTTGTGATATTCTTTCTTGAAGAGGTTAAACCCGTCTCCAGTCAAAGAGTTTCAAGCCTGGTCCACATGGGGGCTCCCAGTGCGGCTCATAGCATTGTTTTGGGCAACTTCAAGCTTTTTCCACTGTTGGTGTGATACATTTGTGAGTGCAGGTGCGGCATATTCGATCACTGATCTGACTGCCTGTATATAGTATGTGCGAAGGACTTGCAGACTGGCTCCTCCAGAGAGGGAGGTTAGTGACCTGAGGATTGCCGTCCTGGCCGCAGTTCGCTCTCTCAAGTAAGTGACCTCAGCATTAAAACTCATGTGTATCCAGGATTATTCCTAGATGCCGATAGATGTCCACCCATTCAATTGGTTGACCCTGTACTGTGAGTTGGATGTTGAGCTTTGCTATTTTTATGGGCATGGCTTTTGACTGAGGGGTTGAGTTTGTATCCAATCTGTTTTGCCTCTTTACTGATGCAGTCTAAGCATTTGGGTGCAAGGCACGCCGCATCCCTTCTTTTTATGATGACAAAGTCGTTCGCATAGTTTAGCAGCCGGCAGTGATGTGGAAGTTTCAAACTCATTATTCTTTCCATTAAACAGTTGAAGAGAAGGGGGCTGAGAATACCTCCTTGCTGTGTACCATTTTCACGTTTTTTGTACTCTGAGACTGTGCCATGAAGTTTTACTCTTGCTTCTCTGTTTATGATACAATTTTTGGTCCAGGAGAGCATGTTGCCTCTGACCTCTTTGACGATGAGGCAGCAGAGAATAGCTGGGGCGCTAGCCAGTTCAAAGGCTTTCGAGGTCCAGGAATATCAGCATTCCTGGTCTCATTTAAGTGGGCTAACAGTTAATACATTCCACTGTGCCAACCCCTCTTCTATAGGCATACATATCATGGTGCAGTTTAGGCATTTTCCACTCCAGTCTGTTGGGTGCCATTCTGTCAGCCGTCTTGGCTGCACAGCTTTGGAGAGAGATGGGCCTGGGATTAGCTGGATCTTTGAGTTTTGGGATCGGCACTATGTCTGCTCTAGTTTGAGTTAGTTCGAGAAGTCCTGGCTGAAATTAATTAAATTAATTAACCTCAGGTATGCAGCATCTCCCTCTGGGCTGAGGTTTCTAATAATTTTATAGGTTATTTTGTCGGCTCCAGGGGATGTATCCTTTGAGTTTTTCTTAGCCCGATTGAGCTCATCCAGTGTAGAGGGGGCAATAGTGTCAGACTTCTTCACATGCTGTAAGGATTCTGTGCCACCTTCCTTTAGTCCGGTCTGTACTGCTAATACATCTGGTGGAAGCCGATTGCTGGCTGTTCTCTGCAAACCTGGTTGCCAGTACTTCGGCTTCCTGTTGAGGATCCTTGGGGTGTGGGGCTTTAGGTGTTTTATTCCCTTTAGCCCGGTGAATTTGCTGCCACATCTCTCCAAGAGAGGTGTGTTCATTCAGGTGTTAACACCATTCCAGCCACTTTTGTTCTTTTATTAGTTTGGTCTCGATGCACATGCTCCTTGACCTCACAAAGTAAGGTCTTGTTGCGGTCACTTTGCTGCTTTTGTATAGCTTTCTTGTTCTGTTGAGTCTATGGTTGAGTTCTTTGACACGTTCGCAATAGTACCAATGATCTTTATGGTGTCCGGTGGACTGTTTCTTCAGTGGGATTCAGTGGTTGGCTGCAATTTAAATCTGAAATTCTTGTTCTGCCTGATTAATGTCTCCGGGAAGATCATAGTTTCTATGCCACTCTGAAATGAGGTTTTGAAATCGGTCCCAGTTTGCTAAAGCAAAGTTCCAGGCTTCAGATGGAGGCAGAGGTGGGGTGGGTAGGTTTAACTTAAGATCAATTTGGACCCCATAGTGGTCGCTTGTGAGTGTGGGCTCAACTGACCATGTTGCTGCATCTCTTAGGGAGGCTGAAACGAAGGTAAGGTCTAACCTGCCTCCTTGGATGTGGGTAGGTTCATTCTTTTTAGGATTTGGATTTCTGGAAGCTGGTCTAATAGATGTGCAATGTGAATGCCGGCCTCATTTGTGGTGTTCGAGCCCAGTGCCAATCGATGATGGACATTAAAATCTCCACAAATGATTGTGTTTGTTGCTGTCACATGTCCAAATAAAACAGATCCATTTCGCCATGTGGAGACCTGTACACATTAAACACTTCAAGTTTGTCGTGTCTTAGCTCAATGGTTACTCCCATTATCTCTGTCCCTGCTCCACAATCTGGTGGGCTGGTTATTGACTTTGAGATCAGGTCACATTTTACATAGATTGCACATCCCCTGGATTGCCCATTGATCCATGGAAGGAAGAAGCCTCGATAGCCTGAGATTTTAGGTTCTGATCCGGCTCGAAGCAAACTCGACTGTAGTATCAGGATGTCTATGCCCTTGGTTACTGCTATGCATTGCAAGTGCTGCAATTTAGTGCGCAGTCCTTGCGCATTCCATTGCAGGATCTTTAGACCTCTAGGTTCTTGGAATTTGCTGATAATTTCGTGGTATCCATGGAGTCTGATTAACACGCCATGGAAGTTGCAATTGGTGTGTAAGTTCTTAGTGGACCTGAAATTGACTTGTCAATGTCGCTTTCTGACGAACTGGACTGTTTTTAGGGGGGGGGGGTATCTCCTGTCCTGCTGTCTTGAAGGTGAAGATATTATATTTTCGAATTTCTTGAGCTTGTGCTCAATTGTCTTCAGAGTCTGTGGTTTTCTTGATACCATGTGATGACAGCAGACTTTCAATCAATTCGGTGACCAAACTTTTGAGCATTGGCCAGAGAGCGTTCAGTTTTGTGGGAGCCCTATTTAATGCTGTGCAGGTTTGGGGTCTGGTTGCTGTTTGACCCTTCTCAGTGATAACTTTGACGCTGGAATTGTTATTCTTATTGGCTCCAGTGTGCTTACTGGAAGCAATGGGAGGGCGACTGCTCTTAACGTGATTGTGTCCCCCATCTTTCTTTTTGTCCTGTACGGAGGCCTTCACACCCTTCACCATGGCCGATGGTGAAGGGCTGAGTGCCCCCACTACCTGAATGGGTAGACCCCACGCGGTTTTAGTGGGCAGGGGAGCTGGTATTAGTTTTGGTGGGGGCTTCGGCTCAGCTGTAGGCGTGGTGGGGTTCGTTTGAAGCCTTTTGAGCCTTTCAGGGCATTTCAAGTTCCAGGCGTGATGTGCCTTGGAGCAATTTGGGCACTTTGCCTTGACAGGGTGGTTTGCCTCATGTTTATCAATGCATATTTTTGTGTCGTGGGGCTGGCTGCAGACTCCGCACCTCACTGGGCGTTGGCAGCCATCTTTTTGATGCCCAAATCTGACATCTAAAGCATCTTAGGGCCTCTGGGGTGTATGGCCTGTGTTGGAACACGCCCCAGTTTCCAAGGTAAAGTTTTTCCGGGATTCGTCCTCTTACTGTGAGAAGGACTTATCGGGTTTCCTGTTTTGTGGTTCTTACCTGGCATCTCTGCCGACACCACAGTTCAGCTTTTCGAGATGGTCAAGGGCCATATGCAAGGGATAGTGGAGGACAATGATTTTTCGTATTTTATCCTATGGATTTAGTTCCTCACATTGTGTAATTTTTCAGAATCGTTGCGGCCGACTCATCTTTGTGCCTTAGAATATATTCTCCTCCGAGATTTGGTTTTACTCTGATCTGGAGCTGGGGTACTCTTTTTCGAGGTCCACTACAGTGGCGTAGGAAGATTTACCTTCGGTATGCTTCACCTTTAAGATTGGTAGTGCAAATTTAGTCCGAGGAGCTGGAGATGCTGGAGTGATTGTCGGACGATGGGTCGTCATGGAGTGGCTTGTCCTGTTTGCCTTAGTCACATGATTCTATTCGCCGTCACTTTCAGAACTTTTATCGAGTATAGATTTTCTTTTCCTATACTGAGCAGCATTGCTAGATCTATTACAATTCAATTGAAATTCCATGATTTAATTCAAATGCTTACTGTGGTGAATGAAGGTGATGCTCTGTGCTACTGGAGACAGTCAGCGTGGGGTTGGCTCACTGGGTGAACTGAGTGGGCTAGGCTGAGGTGAGGCCACCTCTACATACTCCCTCTCATCATCCAGGCTTACACAAACCATCTGAGGACCTTCACAACTGGAGCCCATGGAATTTCTAGCATTACTGTTACGTCTAATACTAGATGGAGAAGTCTGACCCAGTGGCTTAGGATTATTAGAAGTCATCTGAGCGGAAACGGGCACGGAGGAGGATGGGGTATTTGATTTCGTAAAGGTTTTGGTAACATTAGTATTTACCGTAGAAGAATTACTTGATGCTATACAAGGCATTTTATGCAATAATTCGTGCTCATCGGCAAGTAACGCCATCTGTTGAGCCGATTTAGTTTTACACTTTTCCGCCAGATGGGCGGCAGTTTTGTCTGGTCCGCAGAACAATTCCTCTTAACAGAAGATCTCAGCCTTCAAACGTGTTTATATTAGTGGAGTGCAGTCATTTATCGAATATTCCTACCTTCTTCCTAAGAAAATCAACATAGGACTGGGTAGGTGCGCGTCTTTAGTTTCTAAATTGTGGCCTATGAGCCTCGGGGTTCAATTCATAACCATTTAAGATGGCTTGCTTCGTGTAAGAGTAATCAAAACACTGTTCTACTAGTAATGGTGTGAAAATTTCCTGAGCCTTCCCTGTGAGTCTACTTGGAAGCCTAGGTACCCACTGATTATCAGGCCACGCCAGACTGGTTGCTACTTTATCAATGGTTAAAAGGTAAATTGGGGTCTGACTGTAAAAGTAAGTAACGTTACCTCGTTATTTAAACTCGCAAGAATTAGAGAATGCACGAGGTCCTCCTGAAGTTTCCCCCGGCGCCTATTCTACTTTGCTCAACCGCATGTTCATCAGCCGCCATCTTAAGTTGTATTTTCAATTGTTTGGTCTGCTCCTGTTACAGTTCCAAATCTTACTGGCGCTATTTATGAGCCGCCTCAACCTTAACAGTCTAATTCCAAGTGTTTAAGAGCCAATACATCCTCGGGATGTGCCTCTAGTTCACCCAAAGCCTCCTGGTCTAAATACTACTCCTCCACCAATCTTTCTACAAGGGTAAGTACCAGTGCCTTTTCAACGAGTTGGGGTTAAGGGTTAATTCCACTTACTCCCCAACCGCGACGAGAGCGGCCTTCTTAAGGCCTTCGAGTCCCTGAACTGAGGGAGACTAAAAATTCTGCTACTAGGGCTTCCATAATGAGGGATAAAACTGGGGCTCACTAAAAAACACTTCAGCACTCGCAGCATTGCACTTAAAATTACACTAACAATGGTACAAAACAAACTAGCATGGTCCACCTGGCACCCGCTGACGACACTTACCTTAATCCAGAAGTGTTGAAATAACAGTTAGACCCCACCTCAATATTTTTTCTCCCAAGTACGAAATAGCAACAGTCACTAGGCTCCCCAGAATCGGTATCGTACCTAGGACAGCGATAATTAGTAGGGTTCAAGATGGAGTAAATCACTAAATATTATGAATGTGTGCTAAAGCACTAAGAAAAAAACTGGCAAGAATCTAAGAATACCAGCAAGTGATCAATAACATACAGATGCCACATATAATAGGCAACAAATCTAATGTACTGCTAAAGAAAAAAAATTCATACAGGGCAGCAATTATGGATACTTAGTAAATTAACTATACTAATAATTAAAATGCGACTTTTACACTCCCAGGTAATAGTACAAGGCAATGTATAAGG
>WNGS01164437.1:55216625-55229996 GCA_020271785.1 Procambarus virginalis
GATCCTGCCACGGTCGCCAAATATGTCATGTACTCGTCTAATAAGGCTCGAAAATAGCCAGTAACCCATTAATTCCTCCTCTCCATACATGTGGAATAGAACGAGGATAAGGAAAGTGGAACCGTCTAATTCCCCAGTATATTTACAAAGCCGGAAAATTAAAATTGTTAGACAAGTTAGTACACCACGTGGCTCGCTCTGAGGAACAGAGACGGGGTAAGAATTAATTAAGAATTATACCAATACGAGTTTCACACACTGGAACGGTCAATGAAATAGGCTTACACAAAAAAAACATAAACTTATCCTACTTACACACGGGAGACATCTCCCGTCACGCAGGGTGCAGTCGCACCCCACGATCTCCAGTATCCTATTGATACTGGTAATGTCTCAGAAGAGCCACCACTTACGGGCTATTCATGCCCGTGCCACCTCTTGGGTGGCTTACTCTTCATCAATTATCAATCTTATTGTAAGGATTTGGGATGGGACGGGGGGGAAGGAATGAGGCCAACCACTTACAGTCGGGGATTGAACGCCGACCTGCACGAAGTGAGACCGTCGCTCTACCATCCAATAAATTTTGAAGTATTTTGCCTAACCTGAAGATGACAAACCCGGGGAGATATATCTGACCTATCGACGCCAAAACCCATTAGACTCATTTAAGCGTCTATGTTTGATTTGAGAATCAAAGCGAATTTTGGTTGCTGGGAGATTCTCAGGTGAGATATTTAGACAGAACGTTTTTGTGCCAAGGATAGGGGGAACAGATTAAGGGTGTGCTATCCGGGAGCTGGAATTGGTGATATTGTTGGAAACATGTAATGATATTATGAAGGGAAATGGGAACAAACCTATTATTTGTTTAAGTGCAGGGGGTAATGATGTTGGGCGAGGTAGGAGTGAGGAACTAATACAAAGATCAAGACAGCAATAGAATTAGTAGGAGCAAGGGAGGAATCACGATCAATGGGCATTCTTCAAGAAAGGGAGTGGGAAATGAATGGATGGTCGAGGGCACTTGGTGTCAATTGCCGGCTGGAAAGATATTGCAAATCAAATGCAATATCTTTCATAGACAACTGGGAACACTTCTATGGAAGAATGAAATGTATGCTCGTGATGGGGGTCTATCTATCGAGAGCTGGGGTGTTGCTGTTGCAAACTCGTTGGAAGAAGTGGTTAGAGGTGTTTGTTTGGGTTTAAACTGTTAGTAGATAGAGGTATAAGAACATAGAAGAACATAAGAACAAAGGTAACTGCAGAAGGCCTATTGGCCCATACGAGGCAGCTCCTATTTATAACCACCCAATCCCATCATATATATGTCCAACCCACGCTTAAAACAATCGAGGGACCCCACCTCACAATGTTATTCGCGCGAATTGGGTCCACAAAATCAACAACCCTGTTCGGAACCAGTATTTACCCAAGTCTTTCCTAAATCAAACTTATCCAATTTATACCCATTGTTTCGCGTTCTGTCCTGTGATTATACTTTCAATACCCTATTAATATCCCCTTTGTTGTGTCCATTCATCCACTTGTAAACCTCTATCATGTCACCCCTAACTCTTCGCCTTTCAGTGAATGCAAATTAAGCTTTTGTTAATCTTTCTTCATATGAAAGTATTTCTAATTTGGGGAATTAACTTAGCTCATCCTACGCTGGACACGTTCAAGTGAATTTATATCCATTCTATAATATGCGACCAAAACTGAAACTGCTATAATCTACCATCATGGGGGCCCTAACCAGAGCACAATATTGCTTAAGAACCAACACCAGGGTCTTGTTACTCTTGACGCTGCGATTAATAATCCGAGTGTCCGATTGCCTTACTTACGAAACATTTATGCATCTGTATCTTTTTTTTAAATTCTTACTAATGATAACTCCCCAGATCCCTTTCGCAATCCGAACTTCGCCCAAATCTCAATCACCATCTAGCTCGTATCTTGGATACTCTATTCGATCAATACCTAGCCTCAGAAATCTACTTTGTCAGCGATTAACCTGCATCTGGCCACCTGGCCAGGTGTGGTCAACTACGCCTGTATCTAGACAACTTGAGCCACCCCGTGATGTGAGGTCCTACCTCGCAGGGAATTAATATGGCCCACCGAGTTCGATCTCATCTCGCGCAGGGTATTTGAAACCTGTTGTCTCAACCCGGTGAATCTAGGTCACTATATCGCGGATATAAAACCAAACAGAGGTCCCAAGACAGAGCCTTGAGGCACTCCACTTACAAAACATTTTCCCACTCTGACTTGACTCCCATTTATACTAACTCGCTGTTTCCCTTGGTATATAGCCATGCCATAATCCAGCTTACATATAGCACCCCCAAATACCATGAGCCTCTATCTTTTTCTTCAGTCTTTCATGTGGCACTGTATCGAAAGCTTTGCTAAAGTCAAGGTACACAACCTCACACTCCTTACCACTATCATCTGCCCCAACTATGCTAGAATAAAAAGATAACAAATTTGTTAACAATGAACGGCCATTTATAAAACCATGTTGCGATCCAATTATTAATTTATGATTTGTCAAGATGAAGATCGAACTTTTATTTGCATTATAGATTCGAAACAGGTGCATTAGGTGAAATAAACTATACCATTTGTTTCTGCCTTGACCAGAATCTAACCCGGGCCCTTAGGAACACGACCCCAGAGTGCTGTGTGGGTTCTGTATGCGTGTCTATCTACTCAAACTTTTCACCTAATTGTTCTTGCAGAAGTTTAAGAGTTGTTGTCAGACCTGCCACTGCAACCCGCCCTCCTAATGAAGTGTCACACTTTGACGTCAAAACCTAAGGTTAAAGCTTGTGGAACTAGAAAATGTAGCGGCTCGCGAGGTTGACATACTGTCCCGTTTATTGTTTTAGAATCCTCTGGTAGATTTGGATAATTGCAGGTTACTACGACAGTTTCTTAACGTTGGGAAACCTTAGGAGGACGGGCTGGGTAAATGGTTATGAGGGCTAAAGTTAAGTGTCTAAGTCTTGTCTATTAAAAACAATTCGTTATGCGATGGATAAAGGGATTAAAATTAGTGTGTATTTTTCTATGCATTTTACGAATCTTCTCCTTTATATCAAAGGAAGGGAAATCACAGATCAAGTAATTTGACTCGAGATTTGAGATTAACTTATTTCTCCCTCAAAATAAATCAACGAAATTGAGACTGATGCTTGTCACGGAAACAAGCATCAGTTAAATTAGACCCAGACAATGTTGATTCTTAGGCGATTCATTCCTTGAGATAACCATGATATCAGGAACAGTATCCCGTACCCCGAGGTTACACTTGGTTCTATTTAGTATGGTCGTACGCCATCAGTCAGTGTACATGCGCGATACATAGTCTGGCTAGCTACTAACTTCAGTCTATTGAGCCATTTCTCCAGTTACAGCAGCGCCGTCCAGTCTACAGCGACCAATCCACCTCTTACAGTAACACCATCCAGTCTCTCTGCAGCCAATCTACCAGTCAAGCCAGGTGTTCTTAAACTGACATACATATACTCTAGGTGCGCTCTCTAGTGACCTTATATGTTCAATAATGCTGTTCTCTAGTTTGTATATATGTTACAAGTTCATTCTAGTTAGAGGAGTTTACTAGGAACATTAACACTAGAGGAAGAACTAGGGGTATACGTACTCTAGTTTAGTTTTTTATTGAAAGAATTTGTGTTAATTCAATGCACCAAAATTTGTCACTCATGGAATCAAGTTTCTTTAACACCTCCCACTCATTCTGAGCCTCTAATATATTAGTTACTGTAGCTTTACCCGGTTAATCCCCCCCTGTCTTTGCAAAATCAGCCCATTTTCTTAACAGTCATTCTACCACTTAGAACAAAACTGTGCAGCATTAATCCATTCTTTCAACCAGTATCAAACTTGCAATCAGCAGGGAATTCAGTCCCTATGTTTATTATTGACCTGCAACCAGTCGACCTCAGCTACTAGTTAATGAAAGTCGTTCACTGCACAATGTTTAACCTGACAACAAGTAATTCTTTGGACATACAAGTCATAGTCTCCATGATGGTAATTAGACTTTTAGCCCCTCTCCTGTACCACTCTCGTCTATCGGTCTATATAACAGGAATTCTTTGCGCTTATCTGTTTCCCGAAATCGGTCCTCACCCCTCAGTCAAGTAGTTCTGCCTAGGTCATTAGCACAAACAATATACAGTCGATAATATCAGTTACCAATGTGACTTGGTAGCTATTAAAGTGAGAAAATTATTGCAGACTTCTCATTCATTCAGTTTTCTCACAAAATTAACTACTGACTTTCAGACAGCAATTAACGTTAATTTTGTTAAAACTGTTAACAGTGTTGATTCAGCCACTAGGCAGCCTGCCTTAGCCAGCAGACAAACTTCCTCAGCCCCCAGGTAACTTGCCTCATCCTCCAGGCATCCTGTCTTAGCCGCCGTCTTGTGGCTGAGACAGGCTGCTTCAGCGACCAGGCAGCCTGCCTTAGCAAGCAGACAGTCTGCCTAAATCACCAGGCAGTCTACATCAGGCTTCAAGCAGTCGAGCTCATCTGTTAACCAGTTCTTCTCGGCCAGTAATCCAGCCTGCTGTCAACAATTTGACTAACGTCGAATTTAAAGTGGTTTTTTCTAACTAGTAGCGTACGAAACTAGGCAACCCACCTAACCTATCAAGAACGATAGTAATTTATCCCAAGAAACGTCATCATTTCGGTGTTTTTATCAATAAACACCAGAATTGTTATATGGTGGTCGACAGCGTACAAAATTGTGCTTTAAGAGTGAGGATAGCTTAATAAGCCAGATATCACACCTGACTACCAAATAACAGGCTATTTGGTCATGGCCACAAGACCGTTTTGGGCCAATAGTAAATTGTCTTGGCCACTATACAAGACTGTCTTGGCCTCGTGGATTTCTTCTCAATGTCTGCTCCTGTTTCTTCTTTTAATGTCAGCGTCTTTTACTCTTATTTAGCCAGCATGCCAGCTCTGCTGCTCGCTACAAGGTCTGATTTATCGAGCATCTGCGGCAGCCTCTGGAGCAGTCATCTTAGATTTTTCGACGCTAAGCTTACCGTGGCAGGCTGGGCAGAGCTACTGATTAATGCATATATTGCAACACCTGCAATATATCCACGACTCGCTGCACTTCGTGTGCTGCGCCTGCAACCACCGGCGAGATGATAGGTTTCATTATTGCTTAATTAGCATAAAACTTGCAGTGACTTGCACTGTTATGGATGTTCTCTGGTTCCACAATCCATTTATCTACAAGAGTCGGTGACCTTCGCTTGACCTTGACGCATACCATCAGACATTTACCTGCAAGATTCAGTGTCTCACGTTTTCTACCGGCAGTCATTTAGTTGTAAGATCTAGGGCCATCCGCCTGACATTGAACATAAGAACGAAGGAGAAGGCTTATTGGACCATACTGGTAACTGCAGAAGGCTTATTGGCCATACGAGGCAGCTACTATTTATATCCACCCAATCTCATTCATATACATGTGTCTAACCTACGCTTGAAAAAATCAAGGGATCCTACTTCTATTATGTTACGCGGTAATTGGTTCCACAAATCAACAACCCTGTTACCGAACCAGTATTTACCCAGTTCTTTCCTAAAACTAAACTTATCCATTTTATACCAATTGTTCATTTCATTTCATCTCTTCATGTCAGGTTTCTAATTTCCGAGATTAACTTTGACATCTTACGCTGGCCGCGTTCTAGAGAATTTATATCCAGTCAGTATGGCGACCAAAACTGAACTGCCTAATCTAAATGGGGCCTAACAAGAGCAAGATATAGCAACACCAGGAGTTTTATTACCAATTCTTCGAGAAATAAATCCCAGCGTCCTATTTGTCTTATCACGAACATTAATGAATTGATTTTTTGGTTTTAAATTCGTACTAATAACTACCAGATCCCTTTCGCAATCTCAACACCATCTAGCTCGTATTTTGTAACTATCATCATTACCTAGCCTCAAAGCCTTACATTGTTCAGCATTAAACTGCATCTGCCAATCTTTCGACAATTTCAAAACCCTATTTAGATCGTCTTGAAGTGATAGTGAGTTTTTCCGAGTTTATCTCCCTCCCGATTTTCGTATCATCGGTCAATTTGCAAATATTGCTGCTCAAACCTGAATCTAAATCATTTATATGTATTACGAATAACAGAGGTCCCACGACATAGCCTTGAGGATCCCCAGTTACAACCATTTCCCACTCTAGCTTAACTCCACTTATACCAACTGTTTCCCTTAGTATAGCCATGCCCTAATCCAACTTTATAGAGCACCCCCAATACGTGATCCTCTTTTCTAAATCAGTGTTTCATGTGGCACTGTATCAAAAGCTTTGCTAAAGTCAAGGTACACAACGTCACAAACCACACCACATCAACCGCCACCAACCCACGCTGGAACATTGTCCTCTTCTCCCATTCTCACAACTAGAAATGTTAATTATAAAGTAATCCAAATCTACAAATCGGCTATTAAATAGATATATTTTGAGCAGGTTACGCACAGCAGTAAGTGTGTTGACGACAGCAAGAGTTGGGGAAGGTAGTTGGAGGGGCTGGGGGCAAGAGTGCGCGCTAAGCGGGTCTGACTGACCTCGGACCAAAACGTGTCTGGCCGGCCGAGGGAGCAGCGGTGTGTCTGTCTCCGCTCCTGATGCTAATGGACCTCAGAGAGCTGTTGCTGTACGCTTGCATCTACACAGGCAAATTTACTGGCAAAAAAAAAGTGTATACTTGCGCCAGAAAGCACGTGCACTTAATATACAATTTGTATTATAAATCCCATTACCTCAACTAATATTGAAAAACTGAAATGTAACTGCGTGCTCCTTTTCAGTTTGTAGCAAATTTAAACAATATAGTTGATAGTGGCAGCGAGCTGCAGGTAACACAGATGCCGACAATAGGATCACCAATGTCCTAGTTAGGCAACTATAGGAGCTCGTTGCTTAACTAGGCCCACACCGGGAATCAAATGTCTGGGAACCACAAATGGCCCACCAAGTTGCTCACCCTGGCACTCACTTGACCTTCTACGGCCCCAGGATGGCTCCGCCGCTCACAGCACAGAGCCTGTAGGCGGTCACCTGAGCTGATAAAGGTAACCGGGCCATCTGAGTAACCAATGTCAACAGCGAGAGGTAATGGGCTACAGGAAACAGTCTTAAACAGAACTATTGTGTTGTGTTGTGTTGTCGTGATTTTTTTTTAGTAAGGGAATAGCTTTCCCTATTTTGATTTTTCAAAATAGCTTCGAATTTAGAGATCTGCCCCTACATACATTATAATTTTGTGTTCCCCACTCTAGTGAGGAGGTGAAACGCCTCACTATATGTATCATCTTTCCTACTGGATGAAAGAAGGCGAGATATAGAGTGAACCAAGATTATTGGGCAAAAATTGTAACTAACAATCACTCATCCATTCATCTTTCACAAATACAACGTAGAGAGTCACGGCTGAACAGGCACCGCTCTAGCAGTTATCCACAAAAGCAGCTCACCGCTTTAATAGACCAATTGAACAGTGATCCTGAGATTTAAGGCAGCAATTATATATACTGCATTTAGTCTCGTCTAGCAAACTATTTTCCTTACAGTCTTGTGCCAGGCCATAACCCGCGTGATGTCCTCATTAATTTCCCTTTTCCTTACCCACTCACTCCCCCCCCCTCCCTAGCCCTCACACACACGCTTCCCGCTTTCTCACTCCTTGTTTCATCAAAAATGCATGCTTCCTCGTAATTACAAGCCTCTCCCTCACACTCACGATTTCTGTTCACCTTCTTTCCGGCTTTCCTCTTCCTCCACTACCCTCAACATCACTTTAAAACACACTTTTCACCACTCTACCATCAACCATTCCTTCAACTTGGTCGAACCATCTCAGCATTGCTGCTCCTCAATCTTGCCGTTTATTGACTCTTACACTCCATATCTCTCCATTGGATTTTAATCTCTTGTTCAGTTCAAACTCCGCACATGTCTATTTCTAGAACGTTGATCTTGCTTTTTTTTCCCCATTTCATACAACACCATCGTCTGGCAGCCGTTCGTATATTATCGGACCGACTATTTCAAGTCTTGTTCTCCCTAACCGAAACTTTCAGTTAATCTACCCACGTTAATTTCCTCCCTGGTACCTCTCTCCACCTCTAATGCATTAATACCTCTCATAAAAATCTTTTACGGCCGATGCTTAAACTGTTCGACCACTTCTAAAACTTTACCTTTCATATTTATCCACAATTTGATGTCCAACCACTTGGGCTGCACGGTAGGGTGACTGTCTCTTCATGCAGGTCGGCGTTTAATCCCCGACCGTCCAAGTGGTTGGGGCACCATTCCTTTCCACCATCCCGTCCCAAATCCTTATCCTGACCCGTTCCAATTTCTATATAGTAATGGCTTGGCGCTTTCCCTTGACAATAGGGGAAATTTTAAACTAGTCAACTTTATTCTCAAATATTCTGAAAGATCTGTATCATCTGCACTCATCAAATTCTATATTCTCCAATGACTTAATAGGCCTATGAGGTGGATTTTCACTCTGGCCACCTTCAGTAGAGATATTTTAGGCCTCAAATGGTTATGTGCTCAACTACATTAATATCAAATCCATCTGAGAAAATCCACAGGAGCCATGATGAGGATTCGAACCCATGAGCTGGGTGTTCCCAGACACACGCTTTAGACGACTTCGCCACGACATGGTCAGAAGAATTGCAACCTTTTCTGTGTGATTGCGTAATGTGATTAATCTATGCAAATCCATCACTTATAACTGTCTCTTAGACATACTCTATTTGCTTACTGAACTTTTCACAGTGTTTAACACTGCTAACACTTCAGTCCCTGGCCGAAATAGGTAAAAAAATTTTGTTTCTTCCATATAGTTTCGATTGAGGCAAAGCGACCCTATATATGCATATTTATATCTGGTGCGACACCATTGGTAACCATTTTGAACAGAGAAGTTATAGGCACCCGAGTCTTGCTGCTCTCACCTGAGAGAGAGGTAGCAACCGACAGCAATCTAAGTCTTACAAGATATTACTCTCACCTGAGAAGTGGTGAGTTATATTCACCCGTATCTTACCTACAACCTCTCCTACTAAGAAATTCCATAATGAGAATTTCTTATTTTTTTATCTTGTTAGTAGAAGGCCGAGTGTGTAGTGCGCTAAAGGCCACGTCAGTTTGATATTATATATGAAATGTTTGGGAGTCGTGGCATTTAGGAATTATCTTTAGGTAATTGATCCAGTCACGGCATGATGTAATAAATCAATTTAATAGGGATGATGAACAATTAATTGTATGCTAATTATCAAACCAGTCGAATAATAATGAGAACTTGTATCATGGGCTGAGTAAAACACACGTATCCTAAACCAGCGATGCAGATTATATATATATATATATATATATATATATATATATATATATATTATATATATATATATTATATATATATATATATATATATATATATATATTTTTTTTTTTATTTTTTTTTTTACATGGAAGGGAGTACCACCTCTGGCTGGAAGAAGGGGGACCCATAGCCTCGGAGGAAATCACACATAACGCATTGGAGGGAATGTGGGTCCCCTCCAATACAGTTTCTGTGTGCTTTTCTCCTACCACCCCCTTCCTTTTTTTTCTTATGCTTTATTGTGTATTTAAAGGTTACAAAACATACAAGACAAATGCCTAAAGGTTATGGATCTCTTGAAGCTCCTCCGCTTCCGGACAGGAACCGAGGACGCAGCAAGCATTACCCTCTGGATCGCCACACTGAGGCGCTGAAACAAAAAACTGCAAGCCCTTGGGTCTCTGGTGACGTCAATGAGCTTGGAACCCAATTCCTTGAGAAATCCCAAGGCACTCTTGCCCCAGGGGCCATGCGTCTCAGACGCTATGGGAACAAAGAGGTATTGACCTGCCAGTCGCCTGTATTTGAGAGATTTTGCTGTTTCCCTGTGGTTGGCTTCCCCACCTGCTTGATCAGCTCCGAAGTGTACATAGGTGTCAGCCAGGGTGGATACACATGTGTAGTCCCACACCAACTGTCTACCCTCCTTCCATGAGTATATGGTGATGCCATCAGGGCGAAGTGCGGGGAATCCGGTTTTGGACCCCTAAGATGCGAGGTTCTCTCTCCGCTGGGCACTTAGCTGAGACGAGGCTTCTCTTGATGATGTCATTGACCTCGTTGTGTCTTGCATGCCAGCCCTTTGTGCTTCCGCAATGCAACCCATGCAGTCCGTATTGGTCTGCTTCCACCCTGTTGCAAATACACTTGTATTCAGTGTGAATTGGGGCACCAAGGCGGAGGGCCACTGCTACACGAAGGGATTCTGGATCTAGGCGCGTGCCCATTGTTGACATGGGTACTGCCAGGAGGAAGTCTCCTGCATGGGGGCACGCACTGCTCTGAGGCGGGCTTTCTCCTTGTCTGATGTTGCAGCGCTGAGCATAGCATCAGCTACTTTTTCCACTAGAGGGTGGTCCCAGCCGGACGTCCCAGTCGGATAATATATATATATTATATATATATGCAAACAAGCCTGAATGGTCCCCAGGACTAGATACAACTGAAAACTCACACCCCAGAAGTGACTCGAACCCATACTCCCCGGAGCAACGCAACTGTTATGTACAGGGACGCCTTAAACCACTTGACCATCACGACCGGACATAAGGAAGTGATAGCCGAGGCTATATGAACCACTTCCCCGCCGGCACTCTGATGGTAATCTTGGGCATAGCATTTTATCAAATCACATTTTTTTGGGCAACACGTGAGGAACACAAATGCAAAGAAGCCTGAATGGTCCCCAGGACTAGATACAACTGAAAACTCATTCATATATATATATATATATATTATATATATAATATATATATATATATATATATATATATATATATATATATATATATATATATATATATATATATATATATATATACACACACACACACGTACATATATACATGTGTGTGTATGTGTTGGATAACTTAGCCGGAGCCTGGGAAGTGTAGTAGCGATGCCAGCCTGATTGTGACCCAGGTTGATTAATGATGTATAACTGACGTTATGCACCATTCATCATTTACGCCGGCAGATGAAGAGGACGATTCGCATCTCGTACAGTGGAAAAGCATTAAATGAACATCTCTTCTGGTCGTGCAATGTGATCCCACTTACTCTCTGGCCGGTAGTCTGGCAACATACCCACCCGGTAATCTGGCAACATACCCACGCGGTAATCTGGCAACATACCCACCCGGTAATCTGGCAACATACCCACGCGGTAATCTGGCAACATACCCACGCGGTAATCTGGCAACATCCCACGCGGTAATCTGGCAACATACCCACGCGGTATCTGGCAACATACCCACGCGGTATCTGGCAACATACCCACCCGGTAATCTGGCAACATACCCACGCGGTAATCTGGCAACATACCCACGCGGTAATCTGGCAACATACCCACGCGGTAATCTGGCAACATACCCACGCGGTAATCTGGCAACATACCCACCCGGTAATCTGGCAACAACCACCGGTAATCTGGCAACATACCCACGCGGTAATCGTGGCAACATACCCACGCGGTAATCTGGCAACATACCCCCCGGTAATCTGGCAACATACCCACCCGGTTAATCTGGCAACATACCCACCCGTTTGTATTTGCTAATTGTGCTGCAGAATCGTAATGATAGTCGTAATGGCCACTTATGTTCACTGTAGTCAGTGATGGTCAGTGATACTGGTCTCTGACGGACAATGATAACCAATGAGTGTGTTGAGACAATGTGAAATACTGTTATATTATCCGGTTGTTCCTCTGTCTCTGATATAAGGTTGAAAATCAGGACTAAAGTCACAATATTCTTTCGTCTCAATAAATATATACATAACTATTTCGTTTCAAACGCTTCCGAAGGTCGATGTGTCAAATCTTCCGGAAGAAATGACGGCACTCCGTTTCGTGAAAAGATTATAAGCAAAGAAAATCCAGTCAACTAATGGCATGCAAAACGACTCCCCCAAATCCTGGTGCTTCAATCCAGCCAGTCCACTGGAGCCCTGGTTCTGCCTACCGCCGGCCCCCTGCATGATAATATATCAAAAGAGTTGTGCTGCTATTAGAAGCAGGTTCTTAGAAATATGTGCTCAATAAATCTTTAGCTACTACACCTCTTGCATAATTCTCATATGTTGCATGTACAACGGGTTTATAATTGTATCTCATTACATATGGTTTAATGTTAACTAATAACGGAATAAACCCGGTTTATTTTCGTATTTCTTGCTTTTAAAGCTGTATTGATTATTTGCTTGTAATATTTTTATAGCAATGAAACTTCAACGCTATATATGTAACATTTTAGGTAATCATTAGGTAAACTTTTTAGTTTTTATAGAGTAAATAAAGACCAGAATAGCTAATTGCAACTAATTGCACTCTTAAGTCTACGACACAATTATCTAAAATACAGCAATGCGTAAGAGCTACAATTTTATTCTAAATAATCTAGGAATAGCAAAACACGGAAAATTGATTCTGTTGACCTATATAGTTTGATATTAAAGTACTGTTAGCATGTGATAAAGCGGTTGAAGAAATCATCTCGATTCCGAAACCTCATTAATATGATACATGGTGAAGCCCGTCTCGATTCATCCTACAGGCTTGCCTTGGCCTATCGTTCATAACTCAGGCCCCTTCATGCAAGCAAATTCCTACTCTGACGCCAAACACGAATTTTCATGTAAAAAACACCGTATGGACGGCACTCAGGGTACTCACATGCGCTCATGTTCCGACTCATACGTGCTCGGACTTGAGTGTTCGTCCAACACGAACACACAGGGCACACAGATACGAGGCGACTCCACTCCTGAGAACTCAGCATGGTAAAACCAATTACACGCATGCATGGATAGATAAATAATAAAACCCTCATGTGCACACAAGCACGCATGCGCCACACTTCTAGAATCGGACAGAACATTGAATTATGAATTGATATGTCACAGAAGCTGTCACCAGAAGCCCACTTTAGACCGAATTTTTTATACAAAAAAATAAGACTAACTGGAAAGTTGTCAATTAAAAGTAATATATTATATAAGGTATCAACCTTTGGTCCAATTGTTGGAACACTAGCCTCGGAGAAGGAAATAGAACATTGAGAAAATTTTGTCGTTCGTCTCTGATTTCTTTAGTTTTCTCTCCTACCAAACCTATTTTTAATTGTGAATTTTATTGAACATGATTACAAA
>WNGS01164437.1:55230021-55246996 GCA_020271785.1 Procambarus virginalis
TTGTTAGGCACTAGCATATACATGCCTTTACCATTACAAATAAATTAAAAATGAACCAACAGAACTCATTACCAGATATCACAAACCAACTTGACATGTCAATTGCAAATCAAACACCACCTCCAAATCCTCCCGGCTTGGACGCGTGCCCCAGATGCAGCATTTTCCCTCTGAACCGCGACACCCAGGCGCTGGAACAAGAAACTTATCGCTCTGTTTTTATTCTGACGCTGATTAGTTTGTCGGCCAATTTCTCCAGAATTTTCAAGAAACAATGATTCGTCAGCAGTGACCCACGAGGATATGAATGATGTTAGCCTTACATCTGTGGCCTTGCATATGCCTGTTGTCTGGAATTTGTAACGGACGGGGTAGGTCGGTGTTAAGACCTAAGACCTAAGTTAAAAGATTGAAGAAATATTAATTATTCACTCACCCATCCGATTCTCACCGATTCAATTCAGGTGTGAAATATTCGTTGAGATGTCCGAAAACTTTTCGTCATAGACATTTTTTTTCTTTAAGCACAAATTATTTTAATTCTTCCGTAATATTGAAAATGTTATGAAAAGAAAGATGTACTAATTGGGGGAAGGGGGACGAGCAGGCAAGGGGGGGATTTTGGGAAAGGGGGGGAGAGAGTGGAAGGCAAGAGTGGGGAAAAGATGCTGGGAGAAGCGGAGGATAGGGGGGAGAAAGAAGTTGATGAGGGAGGACGAGAGGAGTGGCGAGAAGGGGGAAGGAAGACGAGGAAATGGCCGGGAGGGGGGAGAATACAGGAAGATGGAAAGGGGGGAGATGAGGGGGAGGGTGGAGAACACGGGAAAAGGTAGTTGGCAGAGGACTTGAGAGGGATGAGTAGCAGACAGCAGAGATGTTGAGGGAGAAAGATGGAGAATGGAGGAGAGGGGAATAGTGAAGGAGAGATGAGAGAGAGAATGAAGAGATTGGAAAGCAAGAGAGACGAGAAGGAGAGTGGGGGAAGGTGGGGAGAGACACCCGGGTACACCCACGTACCCCCATCTAGTATCAAGTATCATCTAATATCTAGTACCCATTTAGTATCTTTTAGGGAAGGAGAGAGCATGTGATAATGTAAGTGTGAGAGGGAGGCTGAATTGAAGGGATGAAGGCAGAATGAGGGAAAGGTAAAGGGAGACTGGGAGAGAGCGAAGGAGACACAGCCAGAGAGAGAGATAAACAAGAGACCAGAGTACCTTCCACATACCCCATTTATCTATTAGAGATAGTCTGCCACTCTAAGGTTGGGATTAAGCCAGACGCACGGGGCTAGCCTTACACAACTTTGCAGGTTGATTGGTGACATTTGGAGAGTCGTATTGGGGGGTCCGAGTTTTGACCCCTTTGTACACATTGAGGGGAAATCGGCCTGTGCAATCACCTTTGTGCAGTAAATGAAACTTAAATGTGAAACCAAAAGTCCGTAGAGTTTATCATTAATGCAGACTAGTTATCACATTAGACCTTTCAGACCAGTTGGCATGAGGTACCTGGAGCTTTGCAATTACTTTATTCACTCTCGTATTCTTGAAGATATCCTCACAGTGTACCCAAAATTTGCCAGTGCAGGCTACTAAACATTTGGCCCTGTATGACTAACCATCCTGCGAGATGGGGACCTTTATTACCACTGCTACCTTATTCAATCTTGTGTTGATGATATCCTCAAATGCATCCGGAATCTGCCAGTGCAGACTGCTTATCACATGCCTCTGTATGACTAACCATCCTGTGTGATGGGGATTTTTTAGCATCAACTAGTTAGCTTTTTGACACACTGTACTCCACTTCATATAGTCTAGGGTAGCTGCACTAATGCAGATGTACCTAAGGAATTAATAAAAAAAAAATATCACATGGCAAAGTAAAAGGTCTCGAATCTCCTTTGTATGGATACCATCACACATAAATATAACCCATCATATTGAGACAGACATTGCAGCCAAATTAGCGTGTAACAAGGATGAAGTTGAATTACATATAGGTATCCCCATCTCTGCTGTCAAAACTATTGGTGCAAACACTCAGGTCTCACAGGAAAAAAATTACTGACTCCCAACGACCTGAAAGCACCAGTATAAAAAGTTATAATTTGTTCAGATCTGAAACCTATATCTATGGGCAGCACAAAACGTCCACCAGACTGTGCGACACAATGGTTGCCAGGATCAGGTTTGGTTACCGTTACCTGTGGCAGGTGGCTACAGGTGACGGATCTCTCGATCTTGAGCACTCCAGGTGCAAGCTCTGTGAGCAAGAACTGCGGCATGCTCTCGCATATTACATCACCGAATGCCCAGTTATTAGACCATTCAGACCAGTTGGCATGAGGTACCTAGAGCTTTGTAATTATTTTACTCCCGCTCGTGTTCTTGAGGATATCCTCATAATGCACCCAAAATTTGCCAGTGCAGGCTACTGAACATATGACCCTGTATGACTAACCATCCTGCGAGATGGAGACTTTTAGTATCACTGCTACCTTATTCACTCTTGTGTTCATGATGATATACTCAATGCGTCCAGAGTTTGCCAGTGCACACTACTTATCACATGCCTCTGTATGACTAACCATCCTGTGTGATGGATTTTAGCATCACGTAGCAAGTTTTTTAACTATATTCCCCTTCATATAGTCTAGGGTAGCAGCATAAATGCAGATGTACCTAAATGTGTTAATAAATAATCAGATATTGACATGCAAAATGAATGTTCAGTCGACAGATTTACAATCTGGGCGCAACCATTTGATTACAGTGATGTAGGTATAGTGAGTACTAAAAATTCTTACAGTGATAGGATATAGGGAAGAATGTGGGTGGGTGGACATGTGGGATGATGTGTAACTAGAGATGAATATGGTGTGAATATTTGTTTACAGTAATGAATACAGTGTTGTGAAAAGGGATACAGTGGTAAGGCGAGATGGGGAAGATGTGCAGAAGGGCGAGACTAGGGATGTATGTTGGAAGAGATGGGAAAGGAAGGTAGGTAGGTGCGGGGGGGGGGGGGGGGTGTGCGCGTGTGAAGGGGGGATGAGGGTGTGAGGACTTGCTCCCCTGGGTTCATACGCTGAATACTGAGATCCTATATTACCTATCCCTTTCATTACGCTTATTTGATAACCTTAATATACTGTCACTGATATGCATCTTGCTCAATTAAAATAACAAAGTTCGCATATTAATATAAAATTTACGAAGTAAATACAATGACCTGAACAATAAAGTAGGATAAGACATCCTAATTAAGGTAATCACACATCATCATGAGCCGTATAATTAGTAGTGTGCATCAGCTTTATTAACGAGGTATGCTTCTCGAGTATAATTGACGTTTCAAGAAGGTTCATTAATAAAGGTTGTTGACGTGATTGTTTGAATTTTGTTTTATGCATGTATGTGCGGCAAGCTTGAATGGTTCAAGCTTGCAAGCTAATGACCAACAGAAAACTGCTCAAACTTGATGGATTCGAACCCAGATCGTCAGTGCTCCGTGCACCTTGGCGTGTCCAGTATTTTAACCACTAAGACACACTGGTAAAAGAATGGGAAGTCGTCTGACCCCTTAACTCAATATCCGACAGCTCTCGTGACTCTTGAGCACAGATATTCCATCAAATCACTTCATCATGCTGGGGGCCACGTGAGTAACTAATGTTACTCACGTGGTCCCAGCACGACTATGACACAAAAAAGTTCTTCTAATGTACGTGACTCATTTGAGTTCTCAGTTCCCACCTGTGTTCCCTTTAATGTGAACAGTGAACTGCTAGGTGAACAGGTGCATTAGGGTGAAAGAAACTCTGCCCATTTGTTTCCGCCATCGCCGGTGATCGATCTCCGGACCCTAGGAATATGAATATCGAGCGGTGCCCACTCANTCGGCAATATGTGTGTGCAATAATTTAATATGATCTTTTATAAACAACAAAGGTCTCATACCCCTGGTTAACACAATAATTTAACATTGAGTTGACGAATATCTCACATGACGCATAAAATATATTCTGAGAGATGTCTGGCTCAATCATATCCTGACTATAATGTTCTCTCTCTTTTAGATGAAAACAACCGGACCATTTGTTCATCCCTGTTTTATTGTTTTAACTGCCGAAGCTTCTGATTACAGAGTCTTAGTTCAACCACTAGATATCTTAATTAGATATTTAGCCACATGATATCATCTTCGACAAGTTTCATATCCAAGCATCAATCTATCAAACTTCATGATGAGTTATGTTCTGTAAATAAGGGACTTTAACCTTTATTTCTGGGTTTTCATGGGTGCAGTAAATCTGTCTGGTTAAAAAAAAAAGAAGGAAATAAGAAACAGACTTCATTCACTGGGATCTCAGGGAAATCAAATTGTTCTATCCAGGTGAATTGATACGAAACCATCACTTTTGTCGTCATGTGACGTGACTTACGTTAGAGGCTCCACAATGATCCATTTGATGATCCAACTGAATGAAATGTTCCGTGAAACGGTATATAGTATTTTACGAGTTTTGAATGAAAGGAGAGTCTGTTACAGGATTTCGCAGAGGGGCTACAGGGAAGTCTAAGGTTTCAGTTGAGTACTAGTTAGGTACTTCTGAGTCCCATATTTATTGTGAGTATTCGGATAATGAGAAACAGGAATTTCATAACTGCTGTAATATACGTCTGGAAGCTTTCCACTGCTTGTTCCATTGCATCCACTGAGGGATTTGATAGTTACTCAACCTGACTTATTCACTCGTTTGGATTTCTGAAATTCACTTTTTGATTTTTTAAATTCACTCCAATGAATTTTACTCGCCCACTGTGCTGTTATTCATCTTACATGCACAAGAAACTTATGCACAGGTTTCCCATGTATAAGAATTTTATTAACATGCATAATAGGAACCATCCATCTTATGCAAGGTTTCTAATTAGCATAACTGGTACAGTTTCTGTAGTAGTCGTGCTGCCTTTATGCTGTCAACCAATGCTGCTCAGAAGTGGATCCTTTGATACTGTACTATGATGTCAGTTCATTTGTGGTGTGAATTTAAAGTAGCAACGTCTGTGATAACTGATATCAATTGTGACAGCATCATGCGGGTTGAATGGTAGATGACTTTCTTCACAGACTAACTAGCGTTCTCTAAGACAGCTTTATGCAAGAGATTTCCTTCACCGAAAAAAATAAATCGTTGTTAAATGTACAAGACTTGAACCATGTGAATACATGTGCTTGAAAATCTGATGAAATAGTTGGTCTACATTCAAACACTTCTACGATAATTTGCTTTTCATAGTTCGCCCTGGTCCACTTACAATTTCCTGCACGGGCTGTCTCACGATAACCCTTGCGGTGTCATGCAATAGATTTGGGTTCAAGGTCACTTTGGTAGAGTTTCTATGACGCTTGAGTTTATTTTGGTATATGCCATGTTCTTCACAATTTGTAATTAATGCAAAGTATTATCAAAACTTTTCTTCGCAAGCTCTTCTATATATGGTCCAACCACTTGGATTGGACTGTAGAGCGATGGTCTCGTTTCATTCAGGTCGGAGTTCAATCCCCGACAGTCCAAGTGATTGGGCACCTTTCCTTCCCCCCGTCCCATCCCAAATCCTTATCTTCAATACTTTCAAGTGTTATATAGTCGTAATGGCTTGGCGTTTCCCCGGATAGTTCCCTTCACTGCCTCAATCACAGCAGGAGTCTTCCCTGCTCCATTATACTGAAGGAGCCTTTCCTGACATGATTAACGAGCCTGTTACTACTTTAAGATATTCCTGAAGACTTTACCCTACAAGAAGATATTTTGGAACCTATTCCGGCTTCCATGACACTACTAGTCTTACCTCAAATGTTCTTCTGCTACCCCCAAGATTCTCCCTGTTATAAGAATCCCATTATCTCTCCTCCTTCACAATTAACATGGAGCCTTGCCCTGCTCCAAGGTACCTCCTGCGTCTTTCCATACCCCGAAGACATTCTTTAGTTTCTAACTGTGCCCAAGAGATCGCCGCCTAAAGACATTACCATCATGATGCTGCCCTATTTGTCCTTCCCCCAAACTAAGCGGGGCCACACACCAGTCGGCAGGCGCTGAATCTATAAGGTTCCTCCCTTCTAGACTTGCATATTCAGATCGCGTGTACTCCCCGACGCCCGCTGGCCTCGTCTGGTCGTCCCGCCCCACAATGCTCTACTGACAACCGATTAATTAAGCACAAGTCGAGGGTACGTCCTATGCAAGAATGGTTACGCTCCTTGTACACATGTTGTATATGATCCCTTGCTAGCTTCCTCTTTCAGACGGCTTTAATTATGAGCTAAAATCAGTGCTGCAAACTTAGTTATTTCAATTATTTTTCTTGAAGAAAGGTATCATATCCTTCGGAAAACTCTCACTCGCGAAAACCCAATCCGACAGATCCTTAGCTAGAAATCTATATCCACGTACAAACTGACTAAGAGACTTAACTCTTTGCTATCTCCATAGTGCTTTTAACCTTAAGTCTCCAAAGGACTTTCTCGACTTATGCGGGGGTAGCGGGCATCTCAAAGTCTTACATTGAGACGTTGAGTTGCAAGTCTCGTTCTAATCACATTCTCAGGAAAGCACTCAGGAGTGCGCGAAAGACTGTATAAATTCTTTACATAAAATTCTCAAAAACACAAGTGTGTGAGTTTTTATCCTGTTATTATGTCTGAGAGAAGACGTTACCATTACTTAAATAATAATAAAAATAATAATTAATAATAATAATAATAATAAATTAGAATAATAATGCTTTAGGTAAAAGTACATACATTCAAATGAGTTACAAGCAGAATGTTGGATTTCTAGAGAGAGCTAGTATATACTGTGCCTAAAGCCACTAATACACAGTGTTTCTGGCAAGCCTGTTCATTTACACAGGTTTGATATTTGGATTGTCTATTTAGATTTACATTTTATTAAAACTTTTTGCGAATATTTTAATTTCATCATACTTCCACTTGCTCGTATCTTTCTCAGCTTTAGAGGCAATCTCGAAAGGAAATGATATTCAGCTTGAATATTTGTATTTTTTCCTGTGTGAGATCAGCATGTACGTTTAATATTAGCTACTAATGACGCCTTTGTGTAGGTAATTAAGTAATAACATCTCCAGTCTTAATTAACTTTATAAACATAGAATCCTCAATAAACTCCTCCCTGTTTAAATAACTTTGACCACTATTACTGATTCATTCGGAGTGCTATTATATAATTATAGTTAAGTTTATTTGGCCTCCTGCACGATAACCATTAACTGCTTCCAAGCGAACGTTTTGTATTTATGATTAGTAGTTGATTTTTAATTAATTAATATATAATTTATTATCGTGAATTAGTTTTATTTCCCTTGGTTTAATTTGTTATGCCCACGCTAGAAAAAAATTCCTTGGACATCAATATCATTTTATATATAGTGATAACGAAAATTGCTTCGCAGGCTTAGAAGGTGGAGGAAATAATGAATAATAATGTTGTATGTGGCTATACAAATTGAAGTCTTAACCAGTGTTTTGTGTCATTGTTAAACTACTTAATAAAAATATGTGATACAATTAGTGGTGAACACAACCTCATGTGTTAATCCTGCCAAATGTGTGGTAGATGCTTTCATATCTCTGGAAGTATTTAATCCAAATCCTAAATTAAAATATATAGGCAGAGATATTCAGGTCAACTATTCTGAAATGAATCGAGGGTATATTATATCCTGAAAGGGTCCAATTGTAAACTTGTCTGAAACTGTTAGAGACCTAAGACTCGGAATGAATGTTGTTAGGAGTGAATTTGGTAATTTTGGTAGCTGTCTTCAAGAAAGACTACGTAACAGTCAATGTCTCAGATGGTATGAATGTGAAGACTGGGATCTACGAATTGCTGACCTTCGTAAGCTCAACTGTGAATGGAGGAATTCAAGACCATGAATTGGGTAGTGTTGGGTTTCCATCCGCGCACCCGCTGCAGTCTCCTACCTGGACTGATGCTCACACCCACATTTATAATCATTCACAAACGTCATCATTTCTCCAATTTTTATGCGTAGCTTGGTCATTAAATTTTATATTTTTGCTGAAGGGAATCACCAATGCAGCAAACAAAATACGTTCTTTTTTTCAGACATTTACTTATTATTTCTGGAAAGACTGGTTGTCCAGCGATAACTTCAATGTCAGGAAATCTAATTCAGGAATAATCTATATAATGGTGTATCAATTCAACATGAAATTATAAAACGACTCAACAGGGAAGATACCTCAAGCTGGATATTTGTAAATTAATTATTTACAGTCAAAAGCCGGTAAGTTTTTGAAAGTATTTTCAATCCTATCAAAATCAGATCTGTTTCACCTGAGCTGTGTGTTCTGATTGTTTTCACTATGCAAACCCTTAAACTCTGTTGGTGTAAAATGATGCGGGTGTTCTAATTTCAATTATATGGTTATAAATAATATATATGCTTATATATATAATTATATTATTTATCCATGACATTTTCTTTTCATCCTGATTTTTATGTTTGTCAATATCAGTATCAATATTGCCAATATCAGTAACCGTAATCTTTAAGGTTTTTCCTATATCTGTAATACCTCTACCCTTCATATGCAATTATTATTAATAATAATATTAATAATAATTTTTTTGAATAACTCGTTAGCAAATATTGCTTCTAATCTAAATCCAAATTGTATAATATTTTATACAATGTTCTCCAGTTATTGTTAAATTATCTTGTGTAGTTATTGAAAACTACTTTTTATGTAAAAATTTGTTATTATAAATGTAAAACAATTTGTGAATAAAGTTTTTTGATGTGATTGATAGAGGACCTTAATAGTTATATTTATTGGTCAAAAAGTCATTCTCTATGCAATCGTTTTTGTATTCTGGATTTTCGCATACAGGTTACCATACACAAAGTAAATAAATATATTGGAAAATGTTTTATGTAGAAAATTAATCCAGAGCCCGTTTCTCTCTCTTCACTTTATGTCAAATTGCTGACAACATTTTTAAGATTCCAAGGTTCAAGTGCGAGCTATAATTTATCTTTATAGTATAGTGTCGTGAAGGCAAATTTGCATTCGATATTTTTACAGTTTTTTATATCAAAAATATATAATTCCAGAACTAGTACTGAACCCCTGGTACTGGGTCAGTTCTGAACACTGGTACCGAGTCAGTATTAAGCCCTGGTACTTGGTCAATACGGAACCCTGGTACTGGGTCGGTACTGAACACTGGTACTGGGTCAGTCACCTACATCTGAATTATTTATCGTCTAAAACTTTGACAGATGCGTCCAAATATACAATCATGGGGAACTTTATCAAGTATTTATATTTTTTATATTTAAATAAAGGTAGCAGAATGCTTTACTTTCCAAAAACACATTACATGTTGGTGGTAAAGATATTAAATAATGTATAACATTACTTTTATAATAAGTAATGTTACTTACATAATAAGTTACTTATAATAAGACCCCCATAATTTATAATATATAACATTATAACATTACTGACCAGACGCTAGGGGGGACCCAGACGCTCGGGGGGGGGGGGGGCGGCAGACGAACAGGATGGTCGTGGTCGGCCTAAGTTTAATACTTTTAGAAATATTAACAATTATATTGACCCCTCCCCATGACAATTTTTCTGGAGTAAGTGTGAAATATCAAGTGTGGTTCCCGTAGAGTTTTGTAATATATTTTGTGAGAGACCTATCAGTTGGTAGTGTTTCTAAATATTTCATTATCTGAGAGAAGGGGGGCGAGAGGGGAGGAGGAAATGAACGATGGAGGGAGGCAGGAGGATGGGGACAAGGTCATGGGGAAGATTGTGATGAAAAGAGAGGGAAAAACGGGAGAGAGACCCGGGGTACTGCCGGGTACCTCTTGATGGGAGGGATGATTGGGAATGAGAGGGGAAGAGAAAAGGAGAGGAGTGGAATAGCGTGTGTGGTAGAAGAAGAGAGACTACCCCAGGCACCGCCGGATACCTCACTGGTCTCAAAAGTTAGCTTCGCCGCTATTATTATTATATTATTATATATTATTGTTATTATATAAGAAATTATCAGAAGTCATCAAGCCATGAAGCCTAAAGAGGTAAGGTTAAAAGACTGCTTCCAGAAAGCAGCGCTTTTACAACGAACAGAAGATAAATTATCTTCATTAAGTTATACTATTATTAACTTCTGTGATAGTTAAACAATTTTCTTTATGAATAATTTTTAAAAGTGTGAAGAATTCTTGTTCAAAGGAAACTGATGACAGATTGAAAGCCTCATTCCTCTTTTTGGAACAGTAATACTAAAATCAAGGTATACAAGTGAAATTCCCATGGAACAGAAGCAAAAACTAATATATTGCTCCAGGCAAGCAATGTTTACCCCTCCTATGTGTTCACTACGTAATGAGACCGCACGGCGCGTCAAACAGCCAGAAAATCAAGACGAGCTTGTACTCTCCTAGTTGTGCTTGCGGGTGTTGAGCTCTGGCTCTTTGGTCCTCGCCACTCAACCGTCAATCTTCTGGTGTACAGATTCATGAATTTCTCGAGCTCCATTAAATCTACATTTGAAACTGTATGGAGTCAGCCTCCACCACATCACTTCCTAGTGCATTCCATTTACTAACTACTTTGACACTGAAAAATTTCATTCTAATGTCTCCGACTCAATTGGGTACTCAGCTTTCCCCCGTGTCCCCTTGTTCGTGTCCCACCGTGCTAAATAGTCCATTTATCTGGTCTATATCCAGTGCCATCAGCACTACCTGGCGAATAATAGTTTCTCCCGCTAGTGTACACAGATCTTTTAATAAATTTGGTATAAAAATGAGTGGCAAAGAACATTCCTTCCTGAGAAGAACCCTGCTCAATGTGGACTAGGTAATGATGTTTTTTATATCTCCATTGAAGTTGACTTAACAATTTTATTTTTCGGGGCATCGTTGAGTCAAGTCATAAGAGGCTGGTTCTAAGATAAGCTCTATTAGCTGTGTCAAAATTGGCTAAGAGATCAATACATAATTCGTGGGAGTTATCCTCCTGCTTGATGCAATATTCAACAAAGCCGGTTTAAGTGGACGGTATTTACATTGATAGTTCAGTTCAACCATAAACAGTAACAAAGTGTTACAGAAGCATCAGCTGAACGCACACTATCAGTGTCCTGATAAGCACCTGAACAACCTGAATGGAAACAGAATTAACTGCGCTGAAACTGACATTCATTACACTAATAAACATTTAAGTAATTTTTTGTTTAATTCAAGGTCTTTAAAATTGTCTTCCACACTTCCGTGGAAATAAATAGCTCAATAGCTCGGTTGATGGAGCTTCGGCCTCACACGCATGGAGTCAACGGTTCGAGTCTCCCAGAGACCTGGTGATTGGAATTCAAAGTTTTTTCTTCAAGAATTTATAAACTTCACTTACGTGATAGATTACATGAACCTTATAATAACAATCAAATAACTTCGCTACACAAATACAAATTAAATTTGCTAACCTAGCATTTCACACGTATGCTGAGAAAGCAATTAAATCCACTAACTTGAAATTTTTTCTGTCAACATCAAGGTACCTCATCTCGATTGCTAAGACAATACTGCTTGAAGCACACTTGACTAAGGAAAGCAACCATAGATTCAACCACAACATATATATATTATGTAATACATATAATATGTATTACATAATATATAGATATATGAGCAGCACGAAACGGAACTGCTTTATCCATTTTAGTATTCATTAGGATATTTCCATAATCCACACAATGTTTTTTATTCCTGGCTGACAGATTCCTTGCCTCGTTATGACAAACTATTCTACTAAATGGGGATATGATCACGACATACCTGAAGCTGTTGATACAAGCTCTACAAACGATCACAATAGCTTAAGGTACCTACGTAAGCACGAATGAATGTTAATAAAAAAGAGAGTCACCTTGTAGTGAAATTACCCTCGATAAGCACTGAACATCAACTTAAAAGTACGCATGCGCAGTAATTTCTAAACATTTGTGACAGTCATTCAAGATCAAATAAATGAGAATTATCTTCCGGGATGAAGCTTTCTTCCAGTATGAATTGTCGGGACAGTACTTTGATATTTAAATACTCTTCTTGATGCTTATATTTGTTTAAATGTTAAATATGTTCTTAAATTCAATATTTATCAACGAGAAATAAGTAACTTCTGTCAATAACTTGACAGCTGCTGTAACAAACAAAATGTCTGGATCTCTCCCAGTCACACTGCTATTAGACACGGCACAATAAACAACACATTAGATATCAAGCAGCGATGACAATTCTCTGTAAATATCTTAATCTAAAGCAAACGAATAGAAATGTACAACAGAGAACGACTCTGGTTACGCCAGGTCGGCAGTATAAACAAAAGACCTAGAGGGTCGTCCACCTCAGCCCCACAAAGTACCTCTCTAAGAGACGCATTCTTTCGCGAGTCCAGTAATATCATTAGCAACCTGGTTTTTATGATTATTTTTTCTTTTACCTCTGCTGTTTTATGCCAGATTTTGAAAGAAAGCCTCCATAGCGAATGCACTCTCAAAGGTCCTATATAAACAGAGGCTCGACTTTACCATAATCTACACCAAAATACTTCAGTGTTTACGTTTGCTGAGTAGAGCTGTCGTAGTGTGTGTTTAGTAAGTGTCCGGACGCGAGGTAGACAACACCGGCGCTGGTGGCAGGTCTGGCTTCTGCTGGTGCCACCACCCTGTCCTACTCACATCTCGGCGTCTCCACGCTTCACCAGCTCCGTTAATTAACAGCTCATTTGCATAAATCTCGGCAGGTTTTTATTCTAGCATTTGACCGTGTGACGGACGAGATGCACCTCTGGCCCTGAAGCCCACTTTACCCTGATCCTCTTGATATGTCGTTGTGAGTATTTACCACTTGAGTTTTCAGAATCGAGCTATTAGCTCTTGGACGGCACCTTTCTAATCAATCTATTTTTACTCCATTATGTCTACTACATATATATTTAGGCATTTTAGCTGGTCCCAATAGTTTAGATGTTTTACTGAGTGGATTCTAGCAGTAAAGGCTCTCTGCACGTTCTCCAGGTCAGCAATTTCTCCAGTTTTGAAAGGGCCTGTCATTGTGCAACGGTATTTCTTCTACTCTAAAGAGCACTAGCGTCTTGAAAATTATCATCGGTATAGCATCTAGTTCGAAGGTACAAATTCCACTTTTTTTTCCTCTTGGCTTTCGGCTTTATATTTTCAATAGTGATTCTTTGCCCAGCCTCTCAATTGCTTCATATCGTTTGTACGTTGTTATATATCGCCTGATTCACTTTTTTTCCATAGCTGTGAGACTGAGTTCATTCAGCCTTTCTGTAGTCGAGTACTATCAGCTCTGGAATAAGACTTGTAGTATATGAATATTTTCTAGTTTGTGTGTTCTTTATTCAGATGGAGACTTCAACCGGAGCTGCATACAAAAGGGTTGATCTTACTTAGGTAATGTTTAGTGTTCTGAATGCTACGCCTGTGAATCCACTTGCTTCCTCAATGCTTTACACTTCTTGCTTTATTTCTCTTTTTACCAGTAATGCATTTCTTTTTCTTTCTCAGCTTTACTGGTGAGTTCTCTCTTGCTATATAGCATTCCCTGGAATGACTTCTAGTCATCACTGGGGAAAACTACGATGAATATCATACCTGTAAGTCTTATCTCCATGATCTTAAATGTTGTGTCCGTGATTTTTTTTAGATGCGTAGGGGGGTTGGGGTGGAACTAAAATGGGTGTACAACTGAGTGAATGCGTTTCGATGCATACCAGTTAATACTTGCACATTTCTACTAGCGTTATCCCACTTCTGCTTTTGGACCTCGCTCTTCCTGTTACCAAATGTGAGCGGACAGTGAGATAGAAAGAGAGTGAGTTAGAGATATGGAGACAAAGAGAGGGAGAGACAGAGAGAGATAATGGCAGATAGAAATTGGAGAATGGCTGTAAGGAACATATACCTACATGCGTATGTATACATGTAAGCACATCTCAGTGTCAGTCTCTCAGTTCCGCATCCTGGTGTTTACATACAGCGAGCGCTGTAGCGCATAAGAAGCAGTTTATTTTGAAACAAATATTCAGAAGGAGTGTTCTTAGTGACCTTGGTGTTTATAAGGATAGAATTATTGGTGCTTAAGTTAAGTTACACACTTTTTCTCAAGTCACTTCTTGCTCCTTGGGCCTCCTGGTTAACATACAAGTTTGGAATTATGCAGATTTTAGTAACCAGATACCCTATGCCGAAGGGAAGTTTATTATTTACTCAGTGTTCTGGGTCATTGTATAAACATGATGGTGAAAACAGGCAGTGACGTAAAACTCCTTCTAATGCTCATCATTTTTCAGTTATCGAGCAATATGATGTTACAAATACCGTGTTAACTAAAAATTAAATTCGCGATGCTAACTTACGCTGTTAATAATGAATCTGTGAGAAATAATATGAATATTAATCCCTGGAATAGTTATGAAGCTTTGTGCTATTGTTATGATTTCTTCACACCTAAATTATATGCAGAATTTTTGTCTAAACTAACTGAATTATAAATGTACAACCGTATACTTGCTTTTTGTCTCTAATAAAATAAAAAACATGCCTTCATTTATGATAATTGGTATGCCAATTGAAAATATTTTTATCATAGTGAATAATTATTAGTGGTAAGACACTCGCCTGGCGTTTCGCGAGCGCTTTCGCCTGGGTTCGTATCCTGGCCGGGGAGGATTGATTGCGCGCCAATCCTTAATTGTAGCCTCTGTTTACCCAACACTATAATGGGTACCTGGTAAACGATTTGGCGGGTCGTATTCCGAGGAATATTAAGATTAAGGACTTACCCGAAACGTTATGCGTGCTGGTGGTTGTACATGAATATTCAATTCTTGTGTGTGTGATATATATATATATATATATATATATATATATATATATATATATATATATATATATATATATATATATATTATATGCGAATGAAAGCTCAACACCCCAGAAGTGATTCGAACCCGGACCGCCAGAAAAAAATATTGGTTTTCTATTTCAGCAAAATATATATTAAAAAAAATGGGAAAAATAAATTAAGTTATCCAGTACAATCAGACGTTTATCATTAACTTGTCGTTTCATTGCTATCATGATTATGTTTAAAATTAAACAGCATCAAACACCATTTCTGATGATAAAGCTCCAGCTGCCTAGAACTGCTACGCATGACTGTCGTCCGAGTGACACCGCCCAAACAGCACCACTCCGTTCAAAGCTATCACGTCCAATACACGTCACGTCCAATACACGTCACGTCCAATACACGTCACGTCCAATACGTATCACGTCCAATACGTATCACGTCCAATACGTATCACGTCCAATACGTATCACGTCAAATACCTGTCACGTCCAATACGCGTTAAACTCTTCCAGTCGTCAACTTATAAACCATAAAGAAATTATATCTACTGGACTGACATTCACAATTACGCGACCTGCAAGTACCTATTCATCAGACAAATTAGTAAAAAAACTATTTTACCGGTACATATGGAGCAAATTTTAACTTAAATTTAGTTGAGAGCTCAAGGTGTGGTGGAGACAGTGGCCTGGCTACGGCCCAGCATACATGATGATCTAGGACATATCTCGCCAAACACACACCGAAACTGCGACGTTGGTACAACGTTCGAACAAGTTTTAACACCTAACCAATTAATATAACAAGTTGTAACAACGTTCTGATACGTCATAAACACGTTAAGCCAAGATGTAACAACTTTATTGCACGTTGCAACAAGCGGAAAATAGAGACAGTTGCAGTTTGTGTTTCCAGGGTATAGCAATCATATTGACTTGGTCCCTCGCTGCAAATGTTCTTAACAGTAAAACAAAGAATCTTCGTAAAGGGCGATAAATCAATGTATTAATACATTGGAGATAACGAAAAAATACATCCTCTAAATACATAATAAAGATGGGTAGTAATATTCCTGTTAAATATGTAACCCGTTTGCTCGGTAAAACTTATGTTGACAGCTCATAACCAAAATTTGGAAGTAGCGTGTTCGTTAGGCCCAAAACCACGAACTAACGAAGTTTCACACCCGGAGAGCGAGAAGACCCCCGTTTCAAGGCACAACTTTGCATTATTGTTTCATCATTAGACACTAAACGGTAATGTCAAATGAACACTTTATTAGTAATATGAATTGACCCCCTCGCCAAGAGCGCGAGTAACGCTCCACCGGGAATATGAGTTCAGATCCCTCGCGAATATGAGTTCAGATCCCTCGCGAATATGAGTTCAGATCCCTCGCGAATATGAGTTCAGATCCCTCGCGAATATGAGTTCAGATCCCTCGCGAATATGAGTTCAGATCCCTCGGGAATATGAGATATGCTCCCTCGGGAATATGAGATAAGCTCCCTCGGGAATGTGAGATAAGCTCCCTCGGGAATATGAGATAAGCTCCCTCGGGAATATGAGAAGCTCCCTCGGGAATATGCGTAACACACCACGGGAATGTGAGATAAGCTCCCTCGGGAATGTGAGATAAGCTCCCTCGGGAATATGAGTAACACACCACAAACAATGAGAGCAACCCTTCAACAGGAATCTCCACAACCCAAATTTGTCTCATGGAACATTATGTAGTTAAGCCATTAGCCATGATCGGTGGGGCGCCGCTGCCCACTTGCCTAATACGTACATAATCACCGCCCTGCTCCCTCTGGGCATGAAAATTGTGGTAGTTGTAACCACCGAGAGTGTTAATAGCAGCACGGGGTCTGAGGAGGAGCTGGCCGCCGCTCGCTAGGAAAGACCACGTGTGTGTGTTCGTGTGTGTGTGTGTGTGTGTGTGTGTGTGTGTGTGTGTG
>WNGS01164437.1:55249633-55265110 GCA_020271785.1 Procambarus virginalis
GGAAGCATGAATCCAAAATTAAGACTAATAAATTTTGCAACAAGATTAGTGCTAAAACTTAGATTATTAAACTGAGGATATGCTATGGGAGCTAGTTCTCAACCCAAGATAATTTAAGAAACAGAGAATATGATCCCAATATACAAGATACTGAAAGGAATCTTGAAGGTGGTCAAGCGCAGCTTTTTTCAATTGAGAAAAGAAGAACAAGAGGACAAGTAGAAACTGGCAATGCAGATGAGTCGTTGAAATGTAGGGAAAGAGTCGTATCCTTTACAGTTGTTGATGTTTAAGATTCGCTACTTGGAACACAAAGTTCCAAGTAGCACGGGCACGGGCTATGGTGAGCCCGCAGCTCCTTTACAGGTAGTCAGCAAGAGGAACGCTCTAAAACAATAAGTTATGAAAGCCACCTCCATCGACTACTTTAAAGTCACTTTCGACATAAATTAATGTTTTAGATTCGGGAAATCGAAACAAAATGTTTCAAGTAGCATGGGCTATTGTGAGCCCGTAGTGAACTTGCCTGGCACTGTAAGGTAAGTCCACCCTCCCCTGTCTGCAACCCCCACCATCTCTTCCCTACCCTTCCTGTCAACTAATACGTCTATTTGTATGGTGTGGTTATCAGCGTACAAAGTACTATGTAAAGAAGCGGATCACATATATCCACGTTTTCTATGCATGGGTAGGTTACGGTTAGGTGGGTGGCTAGGGTTCGTAAGTTAGTTTAGGTTAGGATGTTGTATTTTGTACGTTGTGGCAAATTAAGGAGGTTAGGTCGTAGCCAATTACGGGTTAGCACATGACTGCTAACCTATACGCCTATTCAATCTAAGAAAGTCTATTTCACTAATCCACAACTATTTCCGTTCCCGTACATGTCTATATATCCCTCTTTAAACGAGTGTTCTCCAATTTTTAAGGAATTGTTGAGAGTTCAAACCAGTACCAATACTTTCAGAATTTTTTAATATTCTCCTTCTTAATGCCTGTAACCCATTAATGTCTGATCATATCGTCCCCTTGTTCTCTATTCATATTTCTATCGCAACGTTCAAGTTCTCTGTTGCTGGTTGCAATTCGTGTTTCCTCTCGTACTGTTCGAGTAATTAATAATATTTACGACCTCGCTCCCCCGCTTCCCCCCTCCCCCAACCTCATTATATTGCTTGTTTGTGGCGGCTCTCAACCTCATTGAGTTGATTCGTGTACACCTACTCATTTTTTTTTTTGCACAACTATAAGAATCATTGTATATTAACCTCAATGAAAACATTACAAATAACGAGAAGTGAGTTTGAAACATATATTAAAGAGTGTAAAAGAGATAAAAAAAGGAAAATTATTAACTTGGAGCCTCGGTATCCCGGGTATTTTATGTGCCTTGATCTATTTGTTTTTTTATGCGTTAAACACGTAGTTTAAAGAGCATATTTTAAAAGTAAAACAAGCATTTAGTGTGAGGAGACACTTGTTTAACATTTAAAGAAAAAGAAAAAATAATATTCTCGTAAAATGTCTGGTAATAAATTGTCACAATTTTGGGTTGCTAAACACACGTGGTACCTTGCTCTGCTGCCTCACTACTTCTAAGAATATTTATTGCGATATAGGTGATTTTTTTCTTTTGTAATGAATGAGTGTTTTTGTCTTTGATATATACACAACACGTACTCACCTAGTTTTCCTTGCGGAGGTTGAACTCTGGCCTTTGGTCCCTCCTCTCAACTGTAATCAACTGGTGTACAGATTCCTGAGTCTACTGGGCACTATCATATCTACATTTGAAACTGTGTATGGCGCAGCCTCCACTACATCATTGCCTAATGCATTCCGTCTGTTATCTACTCTGAGTGTCCTCTTGTTCGAGTATCCCCCCCCCCCGTGCTAAATATTTTATCTTTATCAACCCTGTCAATTCCTCTGAAATTTTATTAGCAGTTATCATATCTCTCCTATCTTTCCTTCCAGGCAGTTGTGAGGTTCAGTTCCAGTAATCTTTCCTCGTAGCTCACTCTTCCAGATCGGGGACAAGCCTGGTGGAATACCTCTTATAACAGTTGCTGTTGAGGTGACTCGAGTAAGACTTGGGGTTATACCTGACTTACGAGACATTCAAAGGGAGGCGAGGTAAGGTCGAACAAACTTCACCTCCAATAGTATCTAGAGTTGGAAGGCAATCCCTTGTTACCAGATTCAAATCCGACCATTCAACGGAAAATTGGGGATAGACGGGTATAAAGGCTCTTTACACGAGAGGGAGAGCACACGGGAGACATCTCCCGTCACGCAGGGTGCAGTCGCACCTCCACAGATCTCCAGTATTAGCTCTTGATACTGGTAATGGCTCAAAAGGGCCACCACTTACGGGCTATTCATGCCCGTGCCACCATTTAATACTGAACGTTATTAAATAATATATATATTACTAAACTGTCCTTCTGGTGTATCCATTCGTTCCTGTTAGTCATTCATACAGAGTTACCAGTGAAAAGTGGAAGTCGGCCGTGTTCTCACCCCCCCCCCCTTGTGATATCCTTAACTCACACCGTTAACTCTCCCGTGACCGGTATCCTTCGTCGCCGGGCACTGTTAAGTACTTATGTTGATCAAGGACGAAGGTGGTGGCAGCATTGAGTAATTTTAAGTTTTAGTTATAATTAGTAACAACCTGCTTCGTGGAGGTATTTGTGGTGATACACCGGAGATATATTATAGCTACGGTATACTCTGAACCTTTTCTAACTTCGTTTTGTGTTTGACTTGATAGGGGCTCCTCGCTGGAGCCGCATACTCCAGTATTGGTCTGACATATGAAGTATACAAGGTTCTGAAGGATTATTACACAAGTTTGGCTTGTGTAATAGTAACAAACAAATGGCTACTAGAGTTAATTCGAGAAAGTGTAATGTGATGAAGATAGGTAAAGGGAGCAGGAGGACAAACTCAAGGTACCAGTTGGGAGATAAAATCCTTCAGGAACAGAGAAGAGAGAAAGATCTTGGGGTTTATATTACACCAGAAATGTACCTTTAAACCCACATCAAATGGATATCATCAGCGGCATATGCAAGGCTGGCAAACATAAAAACTGCCTTAAGAAACTTGTGTAATAATCATTCAGAACCTTGAATACCTTGACTTCGAGGGAAGTCAAACCATGCAACACTACAGGTGTGCGAGTCAAAACACCCATTTCACTTATGGTAAAAGGAGAAATGCTTGGAGCGACTGTGCACATGCGGCTCAGGCTTGGGTACAAATACCACTGGGAATATGGGATAGATGTTCATGATAATGGCACGAAGTGTAAACCATGTGGTATGTTAAGGTCTCTCACCCTCACCCATTATGTTCTTGATTGTCCGATGATTAATGTATATAAAAATACTGAGATAAGAACTGTTCCTGAACAAATAGCCTGGATATGTCACAACGGAAGTGTTGATATTCTGGAGAGATATAAGAATTTTGCACCAAGATTTTGTTGAATTATCTGCATGTCTCTTGCCAATTGTCTATACAGTATACCTAAGTCATAAAAGTATTTGTGTACGTCTGATACCATAATACTTGTGTAAAGAAGGAAATGTATATGTTTATCTCTCAGAATGTTCGCCAATGTTTATTGTTTGTGATGTGTGTCTATATATGGATAAACACGTTGTACTGAACGGGATGAGAATAACTTGAGCTAACTCATCCCTTTGTGTGTATTTTACCTCAATAAACTTATTTCAATTTAAATTCACACACACACACACACACACACACACACACACACACACACACACACACACACACACACACACACACACACACACACACACAGCCTACCTGTGACGACGCGAGAAAGAGACCTGGGTGTGGACGTAACACCTAATCTATCTCTTGAGGCACATATAAATAGGATAACGACAGCAGCGTACTCTATACTGGCAAAAGTTAGAACATCATTCAGAAACCTAAGTAAGGAGGCATTTAGGGCGCTTTACACTGCCTACGTGAGGCCAATCTTAGAGTATGGCGCGCCATCATGGAGTCCCCATCTGAAGAAGCATATAAAAAACTGGAAAAGGTTCAGAGGTTTGCAACGAGACTCGTCCCAGAGCTATGAGGGATGGGGTATGAGGAGCGCCTGAGGGACACTACCTTACGACACTAGAAAGAAGAAGGGAGAGGGGGGGACATGATAGGAACGTATAAAATACTCAGAGGGATTGACAGAGTGGACATAGACGAAATGTTCACACGGAATAGTAACAGAATGAGGGAACATGGGTGGAAGCTGGAAACTCAGATGAGTCACAGGGATGTTAAGAAGTTTTCTTTTAGCGTGATAGTGGAAAAATGGAATGCACTCAAGGAACAGGTTGTGGAAGCAAATACTATTCATAATTTTAAAACCAGGTATGATAGGGAAATAGGACCGAAGTCATTGCTGTAAACAACCGATGTTCGAAAGGCGGGATCCAAGAGTCAATGCTCGATCCTGCAGACACAACTAGGTGAGTACACACGCACACGCGCGCGCGCACGCCCTGGCATGCAGAAAGGTTTAACACTTTTACCAGCATTATTCACAACGATACTTGTTCGGACAATTAGGTCGACTGTTTTATTTATGTTGCTCTAACACTATCCTGTGTGGTCGTTTATCACCTGGTGTTTACTGCCGAGGCCAGCACCCCCTCCCACACTCCCCTCCCTTTATCTCTTCCCTCCCACTCTCGCCAGTTCTCCCACTCAGAGCTTTTCCCTCCACTCATATCTTCCGTTCTACTCCTTCCTTTACTCCCACTGCTGATTCGTTCCCTCCCACTCACCTCTTCACTCCCACTCATCCCATCCTTCCGACTCACTCCTTTACTCCCACTCATTTCTTCTCATTGTTTCACGTTTCCCCTCGTGGCGTACGTCACTGGGACTCTAGCAGCTTCCCCGAGGATTATTACTCACACAAAGTACCCGGAGGGTGGACTTCGTGAGGTGAGGCGCCCCACCAAGAAATCAGCCGCAAAGTTAATAATGTCATATCAAGTGGAACACTACAAATAAAGTGTGTAAATATCAGCAGAGTTAATCACAAGAAACTTTAAAACCGTTCCTCTGAATGAATAGTATCTCAAAGGGTGAGTGGGGGGGGGGAGGGAGTTTTGACGACTGTCTGCTGATTCTCAGAGTCCTTCATGCAAGCAAGCGTCCTCGTTAGTGGGTGGAAAAACTGCAGCTGACTATAGTTCCACACTCTCGGTGGCAACAGTTGGCACGTCTCTAAACTCAGACCACCATTTCTTAAAAATGTCATTGCAAACTCTTTCTGATCGCAACCAATTTTTTTTATTAATACATTAGGTACATCTGCATTAGTGCAGCTACCCTAGACTATATGAAGTGGAGTACAGTGTGTCAAAAAAAAAGCTAACTAGTTGATGCTAAAAAATCCCCATCACACAGGATGGTTAGTCATACAGGGGCATGTGATAAGCAGTCTGCACTGGCAGACTCCGGATGCATTTTGAGGATATCATCAACACAAGATTGAAACCGACAGTACTATAAGTGGGCCATTGCTCTACCCAATGCTGCAGTCACAAAAATTACTAATGAGAACTGCAGACTTAGCAGCTCAATGCTCCCTGGATAAGACTGTCACAGGTCGCTCACGTCACGACAGCTTCACTGAACTTTTTTTTTTACCTCTGATTTCACACCCGATTCTTGCTGATCGGTACTGTTCTTAGCTCCACAATCCTCCTTGGTCCCTGAGTGTACTGTGTGGATAGTCAAGACTCCACCCCCTGACCCCTTCCTCCAACATGCACGTTTGGACGTGCAAAGTTGACTTCATTGTCGTTATTCTTTCCTTCAGACCTTCGCCGCTTTTGTTGCCTCAACTCAGTAACATCCGGGGAACACTACGCATTACATCTCCCTGAGGTTAACTTGACTTCTTCTCGAGGCTTGACAATATTCCTGGCAATTAACGAAATCCGAAGACGCCGCTGTTTAATGAAATTCCTAACAATTTGAGAGAAAAGCTTTCGACACCCTCCTTCGACTAAAGCTAAGGCAACAGTAAAGCGTCTCAAGCCGTCTCGTAGTTCGATCCCGCTGGTCACGTGACCATGGTTCACCCGTTACCTAGTCCTTTCACTCAAACTGTCGTCGGTCACATTCCTCTCATGCAGGACTGTCGAGCCCTCGCCTTGCTGCTCTAGGCGCCAGACAGTCCTCATGTGGGGGCGACGCTTGCAACCGCCATATTGGAAAATGGTAGATATTCTACCCCCATCCCCCCGCCCCAAATAGGAAATTTTGAAACTGAAATTTCTCTTGGACCGTGCAACTTGCACACCATCTGCATGAACTGCAATGGTCACTGGGCCATCAGTTATGTGCAAGGAGGTGTGAAAATGATTCTTGAATCCGGGAAAGGTACGGAGACGGCAATCATAACGCCTACCACTCACATCCTCACTCCCATTCCCTCAGACACAAGGAGGTAGGAGAGAAGATGGAGGGATTGTCAAGGTAGACAGAAGGAGCAGGGAAGCATAAAGGAGGAGTGTGATAGAGAGAATTAATAGAAGGAAGTAACGTAAGGGCACAGAGAAAGAACAAGAGAGAAGGAGGACGAGCAGGATGGAAGGAAAGAGCAGCCATCACCAATAAATACACAGCCAACAACGTCGGCTGTGGGAGGTCGTGCTGGTGATTTTCCCGGGTGGAGAGTGTCAAGTAAATATGAAGAATAATGGTGACCAGCGGGAGGGAGGGACAGAGTGAGAGAAAGACGGAGGGAGGGATAGGGATAGAGGAGAGTGGCAAGTGGGGAAGAGATGACAGTGGTAGTCTACCAACAAGTCATTAACAGTAACAGTATTGTATTTGACGACGATGCATCTCCAGGACACCCACCGCAGGCAGCATCTCCAGGACACCCACCGCAGGCAGCATCTCCAGGACACCCACCGCAGGCAGCATCACCAGGACACCCACCGCAGGCAGCATCACCAGGACACCCACCGCAGGCAGCATCTCCAGGACACCCACCGCAGGCAGCATCTCCAGGACACCCACCGCAGGCAGCATCTCCAGGACACCCACCGCAGGCAGCATCAACATTAAATCCACCGCCTGCATGCAAAATAGCTCAGTGTAGCCAATAAAAGAATCAGTTTAAACAAATGGCAATTTACAAACCGCTTTGTATCTTCTATGTATATAATTGCCTAATATCTCACAACTAATGTTAACAAACTGCTAAACTAAATTCTCCCAGTCAAGTCGATCAGTGAGCTGTGTTGTCATCTGGGCGAGCACACACAACCAGTCTCGTCACGTCAGCAGTGGCTGATTAAAGGAAAGGATGGGAATTATCAGGGGGAAAGCGCCAAGCCATTACGACTATATAGCACTTGGAAGGGGTCAGGATAAGGATTTGGGACGGGACGGGGAGGGAAAGGAATGGTGCTCAACCACTTTGACGGTCAGGGATTGAACGCCGACCTGCATGAAACGAGACCTTCGCTCTACTGTCAAGTACAATTAGTGGTTGGCGAGATGATCGGGAGCAAAAATAAAGGAAAAAGTGATTGAAATATTGGGCCAAGAACCTGATGCTGGACTGCCAGACCACACTATAGAGTCCCTGGCGGCGCGGTGCCAGAGTCCCTGGCGGCGCGGTGCCAGAGTCCTGGCGGCGCGGTGCCAGAGTCCCTGGCGGCGCGTGCCAGAGTCCCTGGCGGCGCGGTGCCAGAGTCCCTGGCGGCGCGGTGCCAGAGTCCCTGGCGGCGCGGTGCCAGAGTCCCTGGCGGCGCGGTGCCAGAGTCCCTGGCGGCGCGGTGCCAGAGTCCCTGGCGGCGCGGTGCCAGAGTCCCTGGCGGCGCGGTGCCAGAGTCCCTGGCGGCCGCGGTGCCAGAGTCCCGGCGGCGCGGTGCCAGAGTCCCTGGCGGCGCGGTGCCAGAGTCCCTGGCGGCGCGGTGCCAGAGTCCCTGGCGGCGCGGTGCCAGAGTCCCTGGCGGCGCGGTGCCAGAGTCCCTGGCGGCGCGGTGCCAGAGTCCCTGGGGGCGCGTGCCAGAGTCCCTGGCGGCGCGGTGCCAGAGTCCCTGGCGGCGCGGTGCCAGAGTCCCTGGCGGCGCGGGTGCCAGAGTCCCTGGCGGCGCGGTGCCAGAGTCCCTGGCGGCGCGGTGCCAGAGTCCCTGGCGGCGCGGTGCCAGAGTCCCTGGCGGCGCGGTGCCAGAGTCCCTGGCGGCGCGGTGCCAGAGTCCCTGGCGGCGCGGTGCCAGAGTCCCTGGCGGCGCGGTGCCAGAGTCCCTGCGGCGCGGTGCCAGAGTCCCTGGCGGCGCGGTGCCAGAGTCCCTGGCGGCGCGGTGCCAGAGTCCCTGGCGGCGCGGTGCCAGAGTCCCTGGCGGCGCGGTGCCAGAGTCCCTGGCGGCGCGGTGCCAGAGTCCCTGGCGGCGCGGTGCCAGAGTCCCTGGCGGCGCGGTGCCAGAGTCCCTGGCGGCGCGGTGCCAGAAGTCCCTGGCGGCGCGGTGCCAGAGTCCCTGGCGGCGCGGTGCCAGAGTCCCTGGCGGCGCGGTGCCAGAGTCCCTGGCGCGCGGTGCCAGAGTCCCTGGCGGCGCGGTGCCAGAGTCCCTGGCGGCGCGGTGCCAGAGTCCCTGGCGGCGCGGTGCCAGAGTCCCTGGCGGCGCGGTGCCAGAGTCCCTGGCGGCGCGGTGCCAGAGTCCCTGGCGGCGCGGTGCCAGAGTCCCTGGCGGCGCGGTGCCAGAGTCCTGGCGGCGCGGTAGTGACACACTCGCCCCGCGCATCGCCAGCGATTTAGCGGTCCTGGGTTTGGGAAGATTGGCCGGCGCCTCTCCTTCACTCGCAAGTGTTCACCCACAATTAACTGGTTTTTCGACTACAGGCGAATAATATTCCTGGGGAAACTATTGTGTAAGACTTGATATATGGGAAGGTAAAGCTCTCAACCTGCTAGCAGGATTCTGAAGACTACTCTTTGTGTACTCACTTGTTTATAAAATGAGTTCATAGGTGAGTACATACACTCAAAAAAACTCAAAATAATCAGTGATAAATATGTAATTTCCTCCAACTTTACCACCATTATTTTTCATGGTAAACCGGTATTGGACATTATTATCGCACGTATCAATTGCTGAGAAAGGAAACCGGTTATTCAAGACATAATTTAGGCACAGAACTTCCTGTGGGGGGGGGGGGGGGACTCGCGCGTCCTTGTGCCCAGCTTCAGGAAGAGCAGACATGTTATTATACATCTCTTGGATTAATGAATTCGTCCTCTTTAGGAGTCAATTGTCACATTTTACTTTATCTTAAGAATTGCCTTTTATTGTCCTTCATTCACGTGATAAGCAAGAGGGGAAAATTTAGGAAGTAAGGAGACTGCACTCCAGCACTGATTGTGACTTGTTGCTGACTTGTGCACTTGTCTTCCTTGGAGGACAACACGGACATTCGGCGCCACGTACGTCTCCCACGACTGGGAGCCACGCACATCTCCCACGACTGGGAGCCAATCACATCTCCCACGACTGGGAGCCACGCATGTCAACCAAGCCTGACAGTCAAGTATACAATCACAATACATTATAAATACTCCACTGGTGCCGACGTTGCTTTAATAATCCACTCCACAATTGCCAGTCCTGCTGATTTTATCGTCCCACACTCATTATTTACTGCAGCACTAAGTTTCAATTATCCGTAATATTATAAATGGCTTTGTTGGGCTATTCACACTCTTAAAATTACGAATATACTACATTTGGATAAAACTATTGAGGAAAATATTGTTGTAAGTTCAGATAATAGTTTGTTTCCGCGGTGCAATCGTGCTCTCCGGCAAATTATCATGCAACCAAACTGCTTCATAAATATTCAGTCAAATGAGAAAATATAACTTCTTGCCATAATCGTCAAGAATACTAGAACGCTGACTTGTTGGCACTTATGCCCCTTTCACCCTGAGTGAACAATCCTGCTCGTCCAAAGACCATGATTATAAGAGAAATAGAAATTTTTTTAACTATACACACCATGGGTCCAGAGACACTTTGAGATGTTACACGATTAAAGACCACACACACTCCAAAAATCTACCACTTGCGGGCTACTCATGCCCGTGCTACCTCTTGTGGTGACTTAAACTTCTGCAATCAATCCTTTTAATGCATTACGGGCTATTCATGCCCGTGCCACCTCTTGGGTGGCTTAATCTTTATCAATCAATCATCTTTTAATGCAGACGAGGAGCCACAATAACGTGGCTGAAATATTTTGACAATCCTTTTAATGATAAATTCATGGCCTACTTGTTCCTTCATTTTTTTTAAATTTTGAAAATGGTGCAATATAATTGTGAAAATTAAATCCTGGCAATATAATTGTGAAAATAAAAAGGGACTTAAAGTAATCTGGTATAATACACACTATAATCTGGCGCTATAGTGTGCATTACTCAAGTAGGTTTTCGAACCGTATAATTTTTTCATTTGTATTCATTGGTATCATGTATTTAGAAAATAAATCATATACAGTTTCACCTCAAAATCAAAGTCTTCTTATCTAGGGAATATTGCCAACGATTTAAAAAAATTTGTTCGCAAGAATTAATAAGGTTCTTCCATTATCTCTTATACTAAACCATTTTATTTTGTATATATTTATTAGGGAAGGTGGTTGAGGGAAGCGGTCGAGTACATGTAAATGACGGTTAACGTGAAGCAGCGGGCCGGGTACATGTAAATGACGATTAACGTGAAGCAGCGGTCGGGTACACACGAGGCTTGATAATGAAGCGTGTCGACGCCTCAACCCATACTGAAGGTGAGGATATTTGGTGCTTGAATTTTCATTCACTTGCCTCATTTAAGCTGCCTATTCATGTGAATCGGACGCGTTGCCTTTCTCTTGCTCGGAATTGAAGGGGATGCTAAAAAAAATTGACGGGACGCTTTGGAAGAGTCTCCTAAGATACATAACAAACGGCAAAGATTACACCCGACGTTAATGAGGAGACTTGTGCACGATCAATGGTTGCATTGCAGGAGCACGGTGCCGCCAGGAATCAACTACCGCGATATTTTCATATAATCCACGCAGGTGTAGCAGGTAGTCACAGCAGGAAAATACACACTCAGGAGCTGCATTTTCGCTTCTCAGTGAATATTCCCTAGAACAATATTTTTTGGTTTTAACGAAGCTCAAATGTAATCTTTGCTGGTTGGCCGAATTAGCTATTGTGGTGGCCTTAATTATTTCTTAAGCAATAATAGAACCCCAAGGCCAACATGGAATCAAAGCAGGTTGTTATGTTTAAGGGAGAACGTCGTGGCATCCAGCTGTTATTTTTTCGCTCTGGGATTCGGAAACCGCAATCTGCTTCCCAAGTAGTCCGTAGGCAGTGAATGTCTTCTCTTCCCGATTATATTTCTTCAGACAACAATGTTGCAATATTTGTTATGAAAAGGAAACAAAGACAAATCAATACAATTTTGCATTGTCTAACATTACTTTAAAATTACAGGCAAACGCTCTCACTCAAAAGAAACTCAATACCTTTTACTTAAATCGAAAATCAAATGGAACTCTAAACAATCTATATCTATAAGATAGAATGTATATTTGTCCGTGTGTCTGTCTCTGTCCAAAAGTTTAGGACATTCGCCTGGGGGGAAAGCCTCACCCAGCTTTGTATGGGAATCATCTGGGTTACAGAAGTGACATAGGTTGGTAGGGGGTGCCCAGAATTCAAGAGGAAACAACAAGCCAAAGTCACATTCTAACGATGATTTGGCACTGCACACCTACAGAGACTACTGTGATAGTTGGAAAACCTTCAGAGGATGTTGCAAGAATTCTCAACTTATATCTGGAGAGGCTGCTGCGAAAAAGTCAACACCTACGGAGGTTCTTTGTTAGTGATTTAAAACCAAACCTGTGGAAGCTGTTGTGAAGGGAATCCCGAAATCTCCAAGGCACTTGTGTTTCCACACACCCGCACAGACTGCTGTGTGAGTTCTACACCCAACCTGTAAAGGCTCTTATGAGGGCTCCACGCCACACCTACTGGAGGAAATCTACAAGCTTGACAATGTCTGTGAACTCATGTCTGTCACTTCACTGGGAGAGTTAATAGTGTAAGAGTATAATAAACGAGATGATGCATAACAAAATCTGACATACTACTGCAAGACATGATGCACAAGCATCTTAAGTATATTATTGAAGATTCAAGAAATTAGATCAAATCTGTACTCATGTATCTGCTAATCCAATAATTGCTAGGACTGCATCAGAATACACTGGAATAAACGGAAATGGAGTGAAAGAACATATTGAGAACTATGCCTCCTTAACGCAAGTAGAACTACCGGTCATTCTTAAGCATCAAGATATCTGGAAGCACACGAGGAGCAGTAATCTGCACCGATTCAAAAGTCACACTACAAAGCCTGAGGACAAAACAGACCCAAAACCGAGAGAGTCGATGAAATCTAGAGCTAGAAAAATATTAACTAATAAAGGAAGGTAATCAAGTTCCTGTGGATTCCCTCTCACGTTAAAATAAACGAGCAGATGTACACGTTATTGAGGGGAGGCCGATTGAAACTATATTGAATACATTAAGGCCCAAGACGTACGTTAGATGTGTTCTCAGGCAACAGCAGAGTGAGAAAGTGAAGACGGATCAATGACCAAATCAATGAATCTGAACATGGTCATTGAAAGATTCTACCCAACCAAGAGACATTATATATATACAAGCAGAATAATTAATCACACTCTGAGCTAGGAAACCCTTATATTTGCACATATTGACTTTTCATTAAAGATTTCTTCACTGTGTAATCACAAGATAACGTAAGTTTGAGGCTTTGTATATATTAATATTTTTGTTTGGTTTGATACAAGTGACGGGGTCAATAACCCCCACCAGGTTTTTTTAATTTGTATTTATTTTAAGTTATTTTTCAAAAGTTCGGTACCATGGCGGTGTGTTCAATCACAGGATGAGTGATGCTGCCAAATAAATTCGCCGTTTGGGGCAAAAAAAAAGCATACACTTGCAGTTTGCTGGCCATCATAGGTGGCTATCACAGGTGCCCATCACCGCTGCCCATCACCTTTCGTCACATCCTCTCTTATCTTCTGTATTATTCCTCATCAGGTTTGACCTCAAACCTTTCAGCCTTACTTTGCACCGAACTTTGTGTTAATTTCCTTGTTTAACTCCACCCCAACTCCCAATCCAACATCCCTTCCACCTAACCCCTATACCACGAGCTTTTTCTCTAATCCCACCCCCACTCTTCCCTACTCCAATCCTACACCATCCCTCCCTCCCTGCCCCTTCCACTCAAATCCTTCAGTCCTCACTGATCCATTCCTACGTCCATCTTCTTTTCCATCTCGTTTCTATTCACTCACAGTTTCCTTTCACTCCAGTTCCCCTGCTCCTCTCCCTCCGCTTCTTCTATACAACAAGAAGTAGTGAAAGGAAGAGGTATCCCTGAATACCCTGTCTTCCCCTACAATAGAAGGTTTAGCCATATACGTCTCCACAGGTCAAAATAACAGGTCACGCAGTTTTTCCTTAATTATTATGTACAGTCTTTATCAACCATTGGTCTGCTCTGGTATCCGATGTGTGAGAGATTAAAGATATGTAACCTCGTCTATCAATCAATGCTTTTCAGCCACTACCTTATTGCTACATCCCATGAGTGGTTCCACCCCCGCAAACACAACTAGGTGAATACAACAACATGAATAAACAAGATAGGAAACAAATAAACTTTAAAATATCATTCCATTAGGCAACCACCGGCTGGAGAGGCGGGGCTCGAAGCCTCAGGTACAACAATTAAAGACGAAGGTAACGAGCCACACGACCCAACTACCTCCTACGGCTAATTACTTCTCACTAAACACTGAAAACATAAATCATGAACAATTAAGGAAAGCACGTTTAACATTCGGCATGAAAAGTAAGGAAATTATCAGGAGAAAACATTAAACCTGTTTGAATATTTAGCACTTGAAGACAAAACAGCTGGGATATGATGACGTAAGTAAAGAGTATGATGACGTAGGGAAGAAACTGTCCCAATCACTTGGACCATTGGAACAGAACTCCAGGCCAGCAGGAGGCGAGGCCGTCGCTGTTTAAGCCAGTGAAGCAAGTACGAACATTATGCTGGTAAATGTATGTTATTAGTGTCTCGATACTTACATAACTCCTGTTAACAATAAGGAAGTATTTTTGTAGCATATAGAGACTGTCGAATTATAATAAGCACAGATAGTTATTTTGAAGGTGGTGTTCTCAAGCAAATACTTTTTTTTATTTACTTTCTGAATCCATTTTCAGCTAAATGGCTTCTTCCATGTCCTACATTTATCCATAACTTCAATTCATAATGAGAGAAATTTGATAATGAAATATGAAGCAAAAATTTCAGACCATGATCCCGACGCAGAAATCCGTCCCTCTAATCGCGTGTTGAAAGCGAAGCATCACGTTGCGGATTACGAAATAATTTATGCAGTCCATCACTGACGGAGTGATGGGCAGGCAGGGTGCACCAAGAGCCCACAATTTACCCTAGTTCATCTCTAGTTACGACCTGGGTTATCACAGCCTAGGCACCGCCGGTCCTGACGGCTTCATCACTGACGGTCTGTGATGTTTATCGCACCAGCTATACTCAAAAATAACTGTAGCTTCACGAGAGTTAATATCACACGTTGCCTGTCCTGGTGCAAGTCTCTATGCTTTATGTAACGCATGAGATAAATTTTTAGATAATGTTATTCAAGTTCTTGAAGAACAGGCTTTACTCATCAAGGAACATTATTCCACTCGAAAGGACTGGAAATTAGTCGATCCGATTCAGTAAAGATATTGCGACTGTAAGATGTAATTATACTCCGGCACTTCAACAAAATAAAGTGGTGCTGTACGAAAAATAATCCTTGGAGAAGAATTTCCTGCTGGGAAAAAATATATATACCAATTTAGACATGAAGATGAGCGAGTACAAGTGAGAGTAAGGGTGAATTCAAGAGCGATCCGCATGCTGCTATCTCTAATTCTTTCGTTCCTAAGAGGCAGAACGCGAGAATGCGTCAAGGAAAAACTAAGAACCACGAGAGGGAAAATAAGTTATCATGGTACAGGAAGAAGAGTTAGAAAATCAGAGCATAATCCCGAAAGGCACTTCATCAGTGCCGTCACAATGCACTTGTGAAGGCACAAGTGCATTATGATGCTGATCTCCAAGCAGCGCTGAAGAAATGCATCACCCGTGGACGTAAACACTGGTCTGGCAGATGGCCTCAGCTCATCACCTGATCATATGCATCAGATAGTGTTAGATTACCGAAATTACTGTCAGTACTTAAATTAGTAAAATAAAAAAATAAAAAATATGCTGAGACATA
>WNGS01164437.1:55272920-55282977 GCA_020271785.1 Procambarus virginalis
AAAACAACACACAAGAATATCTTTATAAGGATTCAAATGGTCAGAGTCGTGAGAAATGAGAGTTTGATTGAAGACTGTTTTGCCCTCTTTTTATCCCACGGTAATGCTTCCTCACCCTCCATCCCTCTTCTTTCCCTGCCCATGGTAGCCCACCATCCTTCCCCCCCCCCTCCCCCCTCTCCTTCCGTCCCTCCGGTCCCTCCCTCCGGTTCCTCCCTCCTCACCAACCACCCAAGGTTCAACCCATCAGTCACGACTCCACTGGATTCCCCAACTGACAAAAAAAAAAAAATAAAAAAAATAAAAACAGCGTGAATTGCTGCTCACGATCTTAGGAGGCGAGGCGTGGGTTGTGTTGGGAAGGCACTAATCTCCGCTGGTCCTTATCCCGCTGATGAGGACGACGAGGATTAGGGTGGTATAAGTTTTCGGTTGTGCTGGTTATCTTGAGGTTATCTTGAGATGGTTTCGGGGCTTAGCGTCCCCGCGGCCCGTCCTCAACCAGGCTTCCTTTTTCTTACACATCCCAGGAAGCAGCCCGTAGCAGCTGTAACTCCCAGGTACCTGTTTACTGCTAGGTAACAGGAGCATCAGGGTGAAAGAATCTCTGGCAATTGTTTCCGCCTCCACTGGGGATCGAACCCGGAACATCAGAACTACGAATCCGAAGCTGTGTTCACTCAGCTGTCAGCCCCTAGTGCTAGTGCCTGTTTCTTGGTAGCTATTGTGGTGGTGGTTGTTTGGTTAGCGGTTGGTGACCATGATTCGTTGCGGTTAGTAGTTGTGGTAGGTGATGGTGATTGTTGATGCTGCGGTGGTTATATGGCCCTTTGTTGATGGTTGATGTGGTGTAGATGGTGAGGGATTCTTGTGGCATCCATGGTCGTGATTGTTTATGGTGGTGAATAGTGACTGAGTGTGGTGGCGGTGCTGATCTTGACGCCGGCGCGGGGACAGGAAGCCAGCACACAGGCTTACTGAGGTACCCAGTGGTAACAGATTATGCCCAGGATGGAATCCACAACAATTGCTCAACTCCAGGGTTCCTATTTACTGAAAGGTACACAGAGTACCATGGATCAACTTGTTGATACCTGGATCAACCAGGTATCAACCAGAGTAATCAGTTGACAGTAAACGTGCCCAACAATAGTAGAACATCCTGCGACACAGGGGTGACGCAGGATGCGGATGACGCAGGATGGGGGTGAGTGGTGGGGGAAGGGCAGTGACGGAGAAGTTCGGGTTAGTGAGTTTAGTTATTTCTAATGTGGAGGTTGTGTTAGTGATGAGAGGTGGTACTTGTCATACTAGTCTTGGGTCAAGGGTAGTAGCCATAACCAGTCTTATGACAACGGTCTTGCCATACTAATCTAGTGACAACAGCAGTAGTTATATTAGTCTTGTGACAACAATGGTTGCCATACTAATCACTTGACAGCGGTTACTGCAAGACAGTGACTGCAAATATCCGAGAAACGACTCTCAAATTACAGGTGTTGCCAGGCAAACTTTTAGCCCTTAGAAAAATTTACACAGTTTTAAACTGCGAAAAGAATTTTCTTTAAAGAGAGACAGATGCTGCTGGAGTGTAGGCAGCTGAGGACAGTTTTGTTGTCTATAGTAATAGTTGGCTTGAGGAAGGGTTCTTAATGAGATGGGATGTGACCTTGACTATGTGATGGATTACAAGGAGAGCGATTGTTGTGTAGCAGGAGGGAGGGTACTATAATGGAAACGGGTGGTGGTAACGGAAGGGGGGGGAGGTGTGATAATGAATGCGGAAAGGAGGTAATGAGAAGGGGGTACTGTGGAAGGGTGATGGCAGATATGACTTCAGAGTTTCTCATTAGTTAAACCCGTATGGCATTAGCATATCACGACTTAGCCTCTCGCATCTCAGCCCTTACCTAACCAAACGCAATCATGGCAAATCTAATCTAAATGGCTGGCTGAAAGGTTTCAGTAGGGAGAGAGACAGTACCTTATTGTACCGTGAAATATTATTTGAAATCGCGACGGCGAGAGAGTTCTTAACCGGGATCCACCAAGGCTGTGTGTTGTACAAGGCCTCAGATCAAGTAGTCGAGATGAGTAAATGTTTATGGTGACAGCATACAAGCGGAATGACTGGGTACGTTAATGATGGTGAAAACACGACAATGATCTGACTGGGTGTGTCTAAATCGTTAGTAGCTCAATAAAGACAGTGAGACAAGCCGAGGGAAAATTAGAGGCGGCGACTGCGGCTGCATCACCATGATGTATGGAGTGTGACAGGAAGTGTGGCAGAGACGGGTGAGAGAATGGGGGCTCCCGGTGGTTAGCGAGGACCGCCAGCAGCACTTAAAGGCAGAAGCGACGTCTTAAGGGAGCTAGACAATGCGCGAAGCTCCATTGCTGACCTGAATAACTAGCAGCGGGAGCGGTTACACACACAACACACCCTAGTACTTGTGGACATAATGTGCTACGGTGAAGGAATACACAAATAACAGATCAATACCAAAGATAGTATGGTGTAGCATCACTAGAGATAACAAAATATACCTAACGTAGCTACACAGACTAAGCTACGCTGGAACTCTACAGGCGGGTACAATGCACCAGAACAGCCGTGGCGTCTAAATTTGCGTCTACTGGAACAACGCAGCTGTAGCGGCAGAAACTGCAGCATAGTGAAGAATTTAATCACAACGAATCTGTCCAGCATCAGGGCAAGTATGGCATCAATGCGATCACTCGTCGATAAAGAAAATGTGGCATTATCACAGGCTGCAGTATCTATAATATTTATAAAGTCAGCGTAAGTCATTCTCTTTCATGTCATCCGAATCATCATAAAACAACATTCTCTTCATCTGAAGCAAGTCATAGTACCACAATTTTTATTTGTAATCACCGCTAATAAAATAGCAGTCGCCGGTTATATACAAAAGCAGCAATAAAGCAGATGAAGCAGCAATGAAGCAGATGCAGCAGCAATGAAGCAGATGCAACAGCAATGAAGCAGATGCAACAGCAATGAAGCAGATGAAGCAGCAATGAAGCAGATGAAGCAGCAACGAAGCAGGTGAAGCAGTAATAAAGCAGGTGAAGCAACAAAAGCAACGGAGAGGAAAGCAAATACACGTTTACAACAACAGTGCAGCCAGAAGGCGCAACTGCAACGGAATAATTAGACCCAGGCACAAGCATAATCAGAAGCAACACATCGGCAAGAAGCAACAACAATATCAGTATAATCAGTAACACATAATATTCACTAATAACGCCAGTAAGCAACACACAAGCAACACAATATGCAACACACAACAATAAGGGAGCAACACACAACAATAAGGGAGCAACACACAATATGCAGTAACAATAAGAGAAGGAGAAGGTGCAAAGGAGAGTGACGCCATCTTGAACATTATCAGGAGCTGTCACACCATACTACTTTCACCGTGAGTACCTTCTTGAGGTTATCTTGAGATGATTTCGGGGCTTAGTGTCCTCGCGGCCCTGTCGTCGACAGGTTCTCGACGAGGGCCTCCTTTTTGTTAAACACCCCCAGGAAGCAGCCCATAGCAGCTGTCTAACTCCCAGGTACCTATTTACTGCTAGGTAACAGGTGCATCAGAGTAAAAGAAACCTTTTGCCTATTTGTCTCCGCCTCCACCGGGATCGAACCCGGAACCTCAGGACTACGAATCCGAAGCGCTGTCCACTCAGCTGTCAGGCACCTTCAAAACAATACTGGCAGCACTATTAATACCTCAAGAATAATCATCTGAAAAAGTAGCTTTATGATCTAACGTAGAGTTACCAGTAACAGCAAGATCTGACGACGAACCACCAATAAAATTAGCACCCTGTGCGGGAGCTCAACAATTGTAAAGCCCTGAAACAGGAAGTCATAGAAGCCACCATCATTCGTAACATTAAGGCAATATTCGACAAGGAATTTGAACATCATTAATTATAGCATTAAAACCCACCAGAGACAAGAAAACCACAAGGCTTAACTTTGTAGTTTAGGTTAAGAAGGTTAAAGGGTAAGAAGGTTAGCATCAACACGGCAAGGTTGAGAGCTAAACCTCACCTCACTAAGCAGCACACCACAAACAAGAGAGGTACCAGTACCACAAACAATAGCAGCACCACAACAAACAAGAGCAGCAGCAGCAGCAGCTAGGAGCGCTAGGCGTCAGCTGGGCAGCGTGGAGGGCCCAGAAGTACCACGCGCCGCTCCTATTACCAAAACTGGCCGCTCGGAATTCATATATTAACTTCCGATGTGACGTGACGAGAGGAAGTGCGTGTGAGCGATACTCTCCGGATATGAGGCACGTTCATGCCGACCACAACAATGATTGCCGAACTCCACAAGGACGTGAAATATTCATTTTCCAGTGAAACATGTAGGTGTGTGATGTGGGCCGGTGGTGGGTCCAGACCCACCCAGCTGCTCCGCACACACCTGCCAGACCCACCCAGCTGCTCAGCACACACCTGCCAGACCCACCCAGCTGCTCAGCACACACCTGCCAGACCCACCCAGCTGCTCAGCACACACCTGCCAGACTCACCCAGCTGCTCAGCACATACCTACCAGACCCACCCAGCTGCCCAGCGCACACCTGTACTTTATCCTAAACAACAGTTTGCTCCTCTGAAGCTCATCCACATTCGAAATAGCATTAGCAAATTAAAACCTATTTTAAATTACTAATATGGTTTATATGAGAGGTAAAGGCTTCTGTGTGTGTGTGTGTGTGTGTGTGTGTGTGTGTGTGTGTGTGTGTGTGTGTGTGTGTGTGTGTGTGTGTGTGTGTACAAAGCTGAAGACAAGGTGCGTGAGATTAACCTCTCCAAACTTCGCTCAGCCGCACCTCAGTGATTAAGGTGGGGCTGGTTCCCATCACGGACAGATTGGGGTCAGCGGCAGTGCTCCCAGTACATGGGTCTCCTCCCATTCTAAACAGCAGACCACTCTGGCACCTGCTCGACCCATTTGATTTTTTTAAATTAAATCTTACTGTGTTGTAGAGTATTTTGTCCTGATCGCGCCTCCCTAATCACCCCCCCTTTAGTAAACTGAATAAACCTTGATGCCGTCATTTTCTATGAAAGGAGAGAAACACGAGATGGGTCGACATGCAACTCGTCCTCCTAATAGAACGTCTCATTTTGACGTATACTCAACCTAAGGCCAAAAATTGTCGTATTAGAGAATGGTAGCGGGTCGTGAAATTAACATAGTCTCGTTTTCTGTTTTGGGTCCTCTAGTAGGTTAGAATAAGGGCACATTAATATGACAGTTTCTTGACGATGGGAGGCCTTAGGAGGATGGGCTTCGACATGGGTGCCCACACTATCCTTCCGGCACTCGTTCCTAGTGTGTCAAGACCTTGTTCCTAGAAGAGGTGTGAGGGAACTGGGGAACTCCCTACATCCAGAGGGAAAAATATAGGGAGAAACGTAAAAGAAAGAAAGAGAAAGAGCGAGAGCAAGAGCGAGACCGAGACACACACTAGCCCAAGCCACTGGCCTGCAACTTTGGCTAGGCAGGCAGATATTCTCACCTGTAGGTATGTATACATATGCATTCATAAGGATCTTACAGTTTACCTTCTTCAAAAGGCCATGTGGGTAAAATTACACCGTACAAGTGGAACGCAGTGAGCGTAACAGTGATCCCTCGTAACGTGTTGTTTTAACGGTATTGTGTGTGTTTTTACACAGGTGTTTGAGTGCAGGTGCTGTCGCGTGAAGACTGGCGCTGCTTCCACGCGTCATATAAACAAACTTCGTTTCAGTATATTTTAAAACAGCTATTACGATATAATCATGAAATACATAAATATATCGAAGCTGAAGACTGTTCTGGACACTCAAACAGCAGTAGCAGACCTTAGCCTTTTGGCGTATAACCTCGAAACGCCAAGTGTTCCAGGATTTATGGAGAGTCATTAGAATCTCCATGAATTATGCAAATCTTGTGCTTTAGTCTACTGCAATAACAAATCTCTGAGAAGCCTGTACAAAGGCTTAGTAAACAAATTGTTTGCATAGCATCAAGATATGGAAAGATGATAACCTTCTGAAGCAAGCGGTGTGATACTTGATACTTGTCAAGCCGGTTTAAAATGCACATTCAGGGCCAGATGTGCGGCCTAGAGTGAGGACGGGGTGGGAAGAGGAAAGATGGGAGGGAAATGAGAAGGGAAAGAAAGAGAGGCTTTGACGGGAAGGGAAGGGGGGTTGTGGTGACTGTACGTGCGTCTGTCTGCATGAGTTATGATTGGTGGATCCTCTGATTACTGCTGACTTTGTCGATGGTACTCTCGCTACCTTTACTGAAGCTGTTATTGATCTTTCTATTGAAGGTTGTTTTTGCAGCCACTAGTGATATTGCTTTTTTCTGCCTCTCTTGCTGCTGTTTTTGTGTTGTCTCTATTGCTGCTGCGTTTTGCTGCACCTATTGCTGATGACCTTGCTGTCTTTATTAATGCTGCTAATTCTGCTTCAACTGATGTTGCATCAAATCTTTCTATTGTGCTGTGTTGATACTTCTCTTGGTGCATTTATTAATGATGCTCTTGCAGTCTCTAATAATGTTGTTCTCGCAGCCTCTATTATGCTGCTCTTCTTTCTGTATTGATGATCTTTGTGTAGTCTTTTATGCTGCTCTCGCAGTCTATATTGATGCTGCTCTCGCAGTTCATATTGATGCTGTTTTCGCAGTCTAATATTAATGCTGCTGCTGCTTCTTCTACTAATGCCACCTTTACTAACTCTGCTGCAACAGAATAAGCTTCTTGTACCACACTCATTAAGCTTCAAGAAGAGTGCTAAAATCATTAGCACAAAGGATGAGACTTCCTAACATAGATTATTATCTGGGCGCAAAGACAACAATGTACACTGGAGGGAAGTCCACTGATTTATAAAAGATAAGAGGGTGCGCATGCCTGGAATTTATGTACTGTACATACAAGTTGTTTGCTAAAGGAACAGCCTGTTGCTTAAAGACAAAAGTGCTTGGAATACAAAATAGGATGAATTAAGAAAGAGGGAAGAGTACAAAAGGATTGAAGGAACAGGAAGATAATGGAGGGGAAGAAAGGAGAGGAAGTGAGGTTGGAGAGGTGGAAGGGGGTTATTTAGGAAGTTCGAGGCAAAGAATAGTATAAGAAAGAGACAGATTCCAAAGTAAATCGTTTCAGTATGTGACGTAACAGATTTTTAATGGAATGCTAAAATCATTTAAAGAAACTTTAGGTATCCAGAAGCTGTAGATAAAGAGAGGTAATGTAGCTTCATTTTGTCGTATGTTTGAGACTCACTAGGGTAAATAGCGAGGCTAATTTATGAGGTAAACTGGTGAGGTTAGTTGCCTCATGAGGTTAATTGAGGTCATGAGGATAATTACATTTCTCGCTACTGTTCAGGAGCCGATTGTTGAGATGCATTCTTTACTGCATATTAAATTTTCATAGTTTCTGAGTGTCTAAGTGTATAGTGAGTACAGCTAGTGATTGTGTACTTGCTGCGCTTCTTGATCATAGAGGTGGCTTCAGCTAAACGTGGTGGTCTTAGTGGTGGCTTCAGCTGGCTTCAATTTATTCCTTCTTTTGGCACTTTTCATTTTTTGAAGAATTGTTTTTTTATATATACATTGCTCATACTGCGTCATATTTGTCATATTTTGACGAATTACGCATTGTGTTAATCTTGTTGCCGATGCAGTTAATGTTTCTGTTGCAACTGCACCTGATGTTACACCTGTTGCAACGACTCGAGTATATAATTTTTCCCCGCTGGCTCGGCTCGAATTAACACTCCGTAAAAAAATCCAGCCAATTTACCTAACCGTAAACGTACGAACCCAACTAGCATAACCAAACCTTTGAGGCTGGTGCATAAAAAAGATAAATATTACAGTATTTAAATGTTTACTAATTCGTCGCATGTTCAATAAGTTGGTCGATTACGTTCAAAACACGACGTATATAGTTTAAGAACAAGTCGATTTGTGGATCCTGCTGCTGCTTAATTATTTACTTTGATGTCTGATGCAAAGTGTTTCAGGAGTGCGAGCACTCCTCGTGTTACTTTGAGATATATACAAGAGTTGTTACAATGATCCCTGTTGTTACAATGATTGTACAAAGGCTGTACAATCTTGTACAACCACTAGTACGCGTAGCGTTTCGGGCAGGTCCCTGGAATACGATCCCCGCCGCGAAGAATCGTTTTTACAACCAAGTACCCATTTTACTGTTGAGTTAAACAGAAGCTACAGTTAAGGATTTGCGCCCAGTAAACCCTCCCCGGCCAGGATACGAACCCATGACAAAGCGCTCGCGGAATGCCAAGCGAGTGTCTTACCACTACACCACTTCTGCGTGTTACTTCTCCCGTCTTACTGATCGACGGTTCTTAACGTACGAAATGATGTTTCCAGTCTTGAGATGCTCAAAGGCTTTGCATATATTAATTATACATATACAAGTTTGATTTCATATGACAGAACCAGACAAGCATGCCAAATTAACGCAAACGCTCAGTATAGACTGAGTCATCCATATATTTTATGTACAAGATATCCTGATCAGCAGTATCGAAATACTGGACAGGTACTGTGATAATGGAAGATCAGACATCGACGAAGCACTACATATCAAAACAACTTGAATCAACTTTCAGCAGCCAGCTCACACTTTGGCACATTATACTATACATTAATGTTGAGATTTAAAGAATCACATCTCGCAGCCCCAGCCATCATCGACGGGGTAGCACCTCATTTCATCTCATCCTTTTTGGTTTTATATAATGTTGCTACGGATAAATTGTATCCATATCACTTCTCATAACAATATTATAATATATATATATATATATATATATATATATATATATATATATATATATATATATATATATATAATATGGATATCTCTGTGCTTATGGATATGAATTTATGCATGAATTTTCGCTTACTAAGGTATTCATCAGCATAACCCTTTAACGCTTCTGTGATAAAACAAAAACAAGAAATATTCCTACGGTGAAAATACTTAAAGCTTATAGCTTTTTTTATATACATTCAAGTAATCACAACGTCTTGTAATGGGCCATCCATTATCACAACAAAAAGACTCCAAATTCCAGCTTCGGTCTTTATCCTTCTCAAGTCGTTTTCCCTCATTTCAAGAAGCGTTACTGCTGCATGCTGGTAGTAATGATGGCTTAATCAACCAGCTCGAGGTCTCTGACGGACGTTAACGACAGTCATCAGCCCAGAAAAGTAGCCGAGGACTGTGTTGGATGGAATTTTGCTTCCCCCTATGATCAATGAACATGAACATTCCCATCTTGAAGGATGCCATTGGCCATTTCTAACAAGGTGCGTCTAATTACCTTCTGAAATTACTTTCGACTGCAAATCCTTTGGTGAATTTCATCTAAGATTTCATATGTTTAATAAGCATGGGGGGGAAATTGAATTTAATTGTGGGAAATTTTATTTTTTGAATACAAAACTCGATTGGAAATCTTTTATAAAAAATCTCCCAAAATACCAAGCTAAATGTTTAGAAAAATATTTTGAAAGAAATCAGAACATGGTTGAATCCAAAGCATTATCTTGCATGTGTGAGAAGAGCTCAAGGTAAATAAAGTAAATGAACATTACTGCAAGGGATTGAAAGCCGTTTCGTTGCAATGAGAGCAATTTCTATTTATGCCTCGGCTTGCTAGACTTTAAATACCGTCACAGAACTCTGTAAACATTCATTACAACCGTAAGGGGACACAGCTGCAAAACTCTGCACTCGAGGTGCTAAACTTTTATGAGAGGCGCTCTTGTCACTAATGAAACCCTCTGATAAATTATGGCATTCATCAGTTAGGTATGATGATGGACGTTGGGTTTCAGACCTTCACTATCAACCTAACTTATCACTCACCTCATTATCTTTCAGCTTTTGCTTCAAATACCTATATGGGTCTGAGCCTTGTGTTGCAGTATGTCTGTACTGAGTTACCAACAACAATGATTATC
>WNGS01164437.1:55284221-55314064 GCA_020271785.1 Procambarus virginalis
TTTTCTGCTAAATTATTAGCAGTTCTAATAATTTAATACATAATTTTTCTAGCATCCAACAAATAATCAAGTGAATACATATCTTAAATAGCTGTACCCCACTGTATTTTGCAATATGATCAGCAATGTCTTTGTTGCAGTGACGTAGATACAGGAGGGGAGTGAGTAGCGAGTGACCACTCAGTGATTCGATTTACATGATTTTGTGGTTGTGAGATAGCTTTAGACGACGAATCATTATGAAAAGCTTGGCGAGTCTCGCTCTGAGCTTTACAATGAACTCAGTGATACCAATACACACCACATCCGATACCAAGCCCTCAAACCGTGGGATATATTGCCCGATTTGTTCACATTCTTTGTTGTCTTCTTAATCACCGTTCATAGTGTGTATGATGTTTACTACTGGGAAAGATAATTAGGTTTTCAAACACACGTTGTTTAATATATAATTTAACTTCTTGCGTTACATCAATATATTCTGAATATTGTTGATGTAGGCAATTGGACATCATGTAATCTGCCACATCAGACATATTTATTCGTTAGGTAATTAGAGAGGACTGGTTTGATGCGGGTACAATATTTATCAACCTCGGGAGTTATTAAGTAGAGCAAATTTATTAATGAACCATTATGTATATTTTCAGTCTTTAGCATTGATAAAGGTTAAGCAAGCTCACGCTATTTATTGTTGTACACACTTAGAGATGCGCAACAAAGGCACACCTAGTGTGTGTGTGTGTGTGTGTGTGTGTGTGTGTGTGTGTGTGTGTGTGTGTGTGTGTGTGTGTGTGTGTGTATTCACCTAGTTGTGCTTGCCGGGTTGAGCTTTGCTCTTTCGGCCCGCCTCTCAACTGTCAATCAACTGTTTCTACTACTACGTTTTTCACACTACACACACACCCCAGGAAGCAGCCCGTGAGAGCTGACTAACTCCCAGGTACCTAGTTACTGCTTGGTAACAGGGGCATAGGGTGAAAGAAACTCAGCCCATCGTTTCTCTCCGGCGCCCGGGATCGAACCCGGGATCACAGAATCACGTGTGCAGCGTGCTGTCCAATCGGCCACCGCTCCACCGGCTATGTGTGCGCGTGCGTGTGTTCGAATGGGTGAAACAACCATGGAAATAATAAATAAAATGGCATGAAATTCATTACATAAAGGTGCTTAATGTATCTTTATGTAAGGAACAGGAGTAGTGAGTACCGTAGACATCCCACTGAAAGCAAGGAGCTGTTTAAAACGGCTATTTAAAAAGAAGACGTCCAAGGAGCTGTTTAAAACTTTGTGTCAGGTATGCAGTAAAGAGACGATTAAAGAGGGGAAAGACAATGGCTTGATTTCACTAACGCCATTGGTAGAGAAACATCTGTAAGACAAGTGTTGGGCAAAAACAGAGACAATTAAGAGGAGCAGAACCCGGCCTGCGGCTCACAAAGACCCCAAGGGTAAGGCTGAGGAAGTAATATACAAGTGGAGTGATGCAGCAGCATCTTCCTCCCTCCTTGCAGAAATAAGCAGGGAGCTGCAGAATCTGTGGTGAGAGTGACGGACACGGCCTTAACCACTACCTGAGAGAATGTGAACATCTAAGAGGCATTAGTAATGTGTGTAAAATAACACTGTTGAGTTAGGAAAATACTATTTGTCAAATATAGATACCGTTCTTAAAAGATTCCGCTATTTTGCACTCGAAAGATAACACACATTATAGGGGTTGACAAATGTTAATCTTCTACTTTGATTAGATGTTCACTTGGAACAGTTAAGCAAGTCCCAGCTGTACTCGCCTAGTTGTACTTGCGGGAGTTGAGCTTTGGCTCTTTGGCCCCGCCTCGTAACCGTCAATCAACTGGTGTCCAGATTCCCGAGTCTTCTGGGCTCTATTATATCTACATTTGAAACTGTGTATGGAAACTGCCTCCACCACATCACTTCCTAGTGCATTCCATCTGTTAAGAAAGAATTTTTTCAGTGTCAGTAGTTATGTCTGTGGCTCATTGGGTACTAAGTTGCCACCGTGTCCCTGTTCCCCCATGCTAAAGAGTTTGTCTTTGTTCACCCTGTCAATTCCCTGAGAATTTTGTAGGTGGTTATCATGTCTTCCCTTACTCTTACTGACAGGATGAACAACCCAGCTGGTTTCCTTTCTACTGAGTGGGTGTTGTACATGCTGCTATGATGGTATGTTCACTCACATGATGAGTGGCCCTCACCATTAAACTCGCCCTTCGGGGCTAAATTAAGAAAATAACAAATTATTTGTCATTGTCTTACCCAGGCGTGACGATTCAAAGCTCATGTACGCCTTCTTCCCTATATATGAACAACGCGTTTGTAGTTATTGAAGCTTCCAAGAGTTCCTCGTCCGCTAACAACACTTATAGGATTAAATTGAATCAACGGAGCTGCTTTCAGTGTTGGTAGCGAAACACTCTTAGCTCTTGGAACAATTTTTTCAAACCTTCAGTGTTTTTTTTTCAATTTTGGTTTCATGCTTTACTAGATGGGAAATCCAGGTCGATGCTGCATATTACAATATTTGTTAACTGGAATACCTTTAGTTTTATTTAATTGACGTTCTATTGTTTGTCAGCGTCCTCAAATGCTGCTGATGTACCCAATTTTTTGTTATTTTTCTGATGTTAATGTTTGAATTATATCCAATTCCAAGTTGTGCTCTTTTTCCCAATTCTTATAACTACCTTCACTTATAGTCTCCTCCTACCAATACATCTTCATTACTTGACACTTGTTCGGCTTTAATTCTAGCAATCCTTAGTTTGCCAACTCCGGGAATTTGTCAGTGTTCCTGTAAGTTTCTGCAGGGGAGCCGGTCGGCCGAGCGGACAGCACGCTGCACTTGTGATCTTGTGGTCCCGGGTTCGATCCCAGGCGCCGGCGAGAAAACAATGGGCAGTTTCTTTCACCCTATGCCCCTGTTACCTAGCAGTAAAATAGGTACTTGGGGTGTTAGCTGTCACAGGCTGCTTCCTGGTGTGGAGGCCTGGTCGAGGACCGTTCCGCGGGGACACTAAAAAAAAGCCCCGAAATCATCTCAAGATAACCTCAAGATAACCTCTTTGTTATTCACATTGCTATGAGTCTTCTGCGACATTGATGTGTGGGAGCTCACTCCCTCTGGTAGGTTCATATACACCTGACTCAGGAACAGTGGGTTGACCAAGCACGAGCTCTGAATCCTCACATGTCGCGTTCGTCCAGTTCGAATCCTCCCTTCTGACTCTGGGCGAGCGGGCGTGCGGATACTTACCTACTTGTTCTTGCGGGGTTGAGCTCCGGCTCTTTGGTCCGGCCTCTCAACTGTAAATCCTGATGCAGATCCCTGAGCCTATTGGGCTCTAGTGTGTGTGTACTCACCTATTTGTGCTTGGGGGGTTTGAGCTCTGGCTCTTTGGTCCCGCCTCCGTGTTATGTGTGTTTGTGGGTGTGTGTGTGTGTGTGTGTGTGTGTGTGTGTGTGTGGGTGTGTGTGTGTGTGTGTGTGTGTGTGTGTGTGTGTGTGGCTGGATCACGCCAGTAACCTGTGATCAGTAGGGGCGTCTGGTAGGCCTGGGCGGCCTCTGGGTAAGCTCCATTAGCCACGCGCGTTTATACCTCAAGATATGTCAGGACGGCGCTAATAGTGTGCTGGGAAGGTGCCTGATTTTCATCAATCTTCTTAGCCGACACTAAAGGAAGGCGGAGCCGCTGTGGCCGCTCTAACTACCGCTCTTCCTCCTTTCCGACAACCTGCTCTTCTTTTCCCCCTCCTCATCCTTCTCACCTTGTCATTATTTTTCTCTTTCATCCCTCTTCCTTTTTACCATTATTGTCACAAAATGTAAATCACAACAATTGGAGTTAATATAACCATCATCATAACCGCATCTATAACCGCCCTATTACCACCACTACTACAACCTTAACTACCATAAGCAGCAACAACATGCAATGTTAGAATAAAATGTAACTAGAGATTGCAGTCTAATGAAACTGACAATTATGTAATCAGACTAGAGTCATATTTTGTCCCAAATATGTGTTCCTGTTCATCAAGAAACTTGGCCGATTGCCGATCTTCCAACTGGGCTGTAAATCTCAAAGGGAGTTGATGGAAAGTGCATCTCGTCAATATCTACCACCGGTACATGATAATATCAAGAGCAACGCTGACTGTACTTCACAAAGTACACAGTTAACTATGCAACTCCAAGGCAAGACTAGTGGGGTGGCCAGAAACGCAGCAGTATACCCTCAGAGCCACTTGCTGGACCCAGGAGCCAACTACTTAACCAGCAGCCTGTTTTTGTAGCCCTCGAGTCATCGTGTGATTTTGCTTTTTTTGTATTTTTTTGTTTAATTTCTAATTCCATGCTGGGTTGGGGGTGTGGCCACCGGACCACCGACGCTCTCAGGCTACACAGGAGCCTGTACCCGCAGGCTACACAGGAGGCCTGTACCCCCAGGCTACACAGGAGGCCTGTACCACCAAGCTACACAGGAGGCCTGTATCACCAGGCTACACAGGAGGCCTGTACCCCCAGGCTACACAGGAGGCCTGTACCCCCAGGCTACACCAGGAGGCCTGTACCCCCAGGCTACACAGGAGGCCTGCACCCCCAGGCTACACAGGAGGCCTGCACCCCCAGGCTACACAGGAGGCCTGCACCTCCAGGCTAAACAGGAGGCCTGTACCTCCAGGCTACACAGGAGGCCTGTACCTCCAGGCTACACAGAGGCCTGTACCCACACGCTACACAGGAGCCTGTACCCCCACGCTACACAGGAGGCCTGTACCGCCAGGCTTACTCATATTCCCTCTAATATTTCTCAGCAAATTGTACTCCTGAACAAGAACAGACTGAAAAAAAAGAATCTGCTTGTAGCTACTTCAGAAGCGTTTTGCCCTCTTTTTATCCCACGGTAATGCTTCCTCACCCTCCATCCCTCTTCTTTCCCTGCCCATGGTAGCCCACCATCCTTCACCCCCCCCCCTCCCCCCTCTCCTTCCGTCCCTCCGTCCCTCCCTCCGGTTCCTCCCTCCTCACCAACCACCCAAGGTTCAACCCATCAGTCACGACTCCACTGGATTCCCCAACTGACAAAAAAATAAAAAATAAAAAAAATAAAAACAGCGTGGAATTGCTGCTCACGATCTTAGCGAGGCGAGGCTCGTGGGTTGTGTTGGGAGAGGCACTAATCTCCGCTGGTCCTTATCCCGGCTGATGAGGACGACGAGGATTAGGGTGGTATAAGTTTTCGGTTGTGCTGGTTATCTTGAGGTTATCTTGAGATGGTTTCGGGGCTTAGCGTCCCCGCGGCCGGTCCTCAACCAGGCTTCCTTTTTCTTACACATCCCCAGGAAGCAGCCCGTAGCAGCTGTAACTCCCAGGTACCTGTTTACTGCTAGGTGAACAGGAGCATCAGGGTGAAAGAATCTCTGGCAATTTGTTTCCGCCTCCACTGGGGATCGAACCCGGAACATCAGAACTACGAATCCGAAGCTGTGTTCACTCAGCTGTCAGGCCCCTAGTGCTAGTGCCTGTTTCTTGGTAGCTATTGTGGTGGTGGTTGTTTGGTTAGCGGTTGGTGACCATGATTCGTTGCGGTTAGTAGTTGTGGTAGGTGATGGTGATTGGTTGATGCTGCGGTGGTTATATGGCCCTTTGTTGATGGTTGATGTGGTGTAGATGGTGAGGGATTCTTGTGGCATCCATGGTCGTGATTGTTTATGGTGGTGAATAGTGACTGAGTGTGGTGGCGGTGCTGATCTTGACGCCGGCGGCGGGGACAGGAAGCCAGCACACAGGCTTACTGAGGTACCCAGTGGGTAACAGATTATGCCCAGGATGGAATCCACAACAATTGCTCAACTCCAGGGTTCCTATTTACTGAAAGGTACACAGAGTACCATGGATCAACTTGTTGATACCTGGATCAACCAGGTATCAACCAGAGTAATCAGTTGACAGTAAACGTGCCCAACAATAGTAGAACATCCTGCGACACAGGGGGTGACGCAGGATGCGGATGACGCAGGATGGGGGTGAGTGGTGGGGGAAGGGCAGTGACGGAGAAGTTCGGGGTTAGTGAGTTTAGTTATTTCTAATGTGGAGGTTGTGTTAGTGATGAGAGGTGGTACTTGTCATACTAGTCTTGGGTCAAGGGTAGTAGCCATAACCAGTCTTATGACAACGGTCATTGCCATACTAATCTAGTGACAACAGCAGTAGTTATATTAGTCTTGTGACAACAATGGTTGCCATACTAATCACTTGACAGCGGTTACTGCAAGACAGTGACTGCAAATTATCCGAGAAACGACTCTCAAATTACAGGTGTTGCCAGGCAAACTTTTAGCCCTTAGAAAAATTTACACAGTTTTAAACTGCGAAAAGAATTTTCTTTAAAGAAGAGACAGATGCTGGCTGGAGTGTAGGCAGCTGAGGACAGTTTTGTTGTCTATAGTAATAGTTGGCTTGAGGAAGGGTTCTTAATGAGATGGGATGTGACCTTGACTATGTGATGGATTACAAGGAGAGCGATTGTTGTGTAGCAGGAGGGAGGGTACTATAATGGAAACGGGTGGTGGTAACGGAAGGGGGGGGAGGTGTGATAATGAATGCGGAAAGGAGGTAATGAGAAGGGGGTACTGTGGAAGGGTGATGGCAGATATGACTTCAGAGTTTCTCATTAGTTAAACACCGTATGGCATTAGCATATCACGACTTAGCCTCTCGCATCTCAGCCCTTACCTAACCAAACGCAATCATGGCAAATCTAATCTAAATGGCTGGCTGAAAGGTTTCAGTAGGGAGAGAGACAGTACCTTATTGTACCGTGAAATATTATTTGAAATCGCGACGGCGAGAGAGTTCTTAACCGGGATCCACCAAGGCGTGTGTGTTGTACAAGGCCTCAGATCAAGTAGTCGAGATGAGTAAATGTTTATGGTGACAGCATACAAGCGGAATGACTGGGTACGTTAATGATGGTGAAAACACGACAATGATCTGACTGGGTGTGTGTCTAAATCGTTAGTAGCTCAATAAAGACAGTGAGACAAGCCGAGGGAAAATTAGAGGCGGCGACTGCGGCTGCATCACCATGATGTATGGAGTGTGACAGGAAGTGTGGCAGAGACGGGTGAGAGAATGGGGGCTCCGGTGGTTAGCGAGGACCGCCAGCAGCACTTAAAGGCAGAAGCGACGTCTTAAGGGAGCTAGACAATGCGCGAAGCTCCATTGCTGACCTGAATAACTAGCAGCGGGAGCGGTTACACACACAACACACCCTAGTACTTGTGGACATAATGTGCTACGGTGAAGGAATACACAAATAACAGATCAATACCAAAGATAGTATGGTGTAGCATCACTAGAGATAACAAAATATACCTAACGTAGCTACACAGACTAAGCTACGCTGGAACTCTACAGGCGGGTACAATGCACCAGAACAGCCGTGGCGTCTAAATTTGCGTCTACTGGAACAACGCAGCTGTAGCGGCAGAAACTGCAGCATAGTGAAGAATTTAATCACAACGAATCTGTCCAGCATCAGGGCAAGTATGGCATCAATGCGATCACTCGTCGATAAAGAAAATGTGGCATTATCACAGGCTGCAGTATCTATAATATTTATAAAGTCAGCGTAAGTCATTCTCTTTCATGTCATCCGAATCATCATAAAACAACATTCTCTTCATCTGAAGCAAGTCATAGTACCACAATTTTTATTTGTAATCACCGCTAATAAAAATAGCAGTCGCCCGGTTATATACAAAAGCAGCAATAAAGCAGATGAAGCAGCAATGAAGCAGATGCAGCAGCAATGAAGCAGATGCAACAGCAATGAAGCAGATGCAACAGCAATGAAGCAGATGAAGCAGCAATGAAGCAGATGAAGCAGCAACGAAGCAGGTGAAGCAGTAATAAAGCAGGTGAAGCAACAAAAGCAACGGAGAGGAAAGCAAATACACGTTTACAACAACAGTGCAGCCAGAAGGCGCAACTGCAACGGAATAATTAGACCCAGGCACAAGCATAATCAGAAGCCACACATCGGCAAGAAGCAACAATAATGTCAGTATAATCAGTAACACATAATATTCACTAATAACGCCAGTAAGCAACACACAAGCAACACAATATGCAACACACAACAATAAGGGAGCAACACACAACAATAAGGGAGCAACACACAACAATAAGGGAGCAACACACAACAATAAGGGAGCAACACACATATGCAGCAACAATAAGAGAAGGAGAAGGTGCAAAGGAGAGTGACGCCATCTTGAACATTATCAGGAGCTGTCACACCATACTACTTTCACCGTGAGTACCTTCTTGAGGTTATCTTGAGATGATTTCGGGGCTTAGTGTCCTCGCGGCCCTGTCGTCGACAGGTTCTCGACGAGGGCCTCCTTTTTGTTAAACACCCCCAGGAAGCAGCCCATAGCAGCTGTCTAACTCCCAGGTACCTATTTACTGCTAGGTAACAGGTGCATCAGAGTAAAAGAAACCTTTTGCCTATTTGTCTCCGCCTCCACCGGGGATCGAACCCGGAACCTCAGGACTACGAATCCGAAGCGCTGTCCACTCAGCTGTCAGGCACCTTCAAAACAATACTGGCAGCACTATTAATACCTCAAGAATAATCATCTGAAAAAGTAGCTTTATGATCTAACGTAGAGTTACCAGTAACAGCAAGATCTGACGACGAACCACCAATAAAATTAGCACCCTGTGCGGGAGCTCAACAATTGTAAAGCCCTGAAAGAGGAAGTCATAGAAGCCACCATCATTCGTAACATTCAGGCAATATTCGACAAGGAATTTGAACATCATAAATTATAGCATTAAACCCACCAGAGACAAGAAAACCACAAGGCTTAACTTTGTAGTTTAGGTTAAGAAGGTTAAAGGGTAAGAAGGTTAGCATCAACACGGCAAGGTTGAGAGCTAAACCTCACCTCACTAAGCAGCACACCACAAACAAGAGAGGTACCAGTACCACAAACAATAGCAGCACCACAACAAACAAGAGCAGCAGCAGCAGCAGCAGCAGCAGCAGCAGCAGCTAGGAGCGCTAGGCGTCAGCTGGGCAGCGTGGAGGGCCCAGAAGTACCACGCGCCGCTCCTATTACCAAAACTGGCCGCTCGGAATTCATATATTAACTTCCGATGTGACGTGACGAGAGGAAGTGCGTGTGAGCGATACTCTCCGGATATGAGGCACGTTCACGCCGGCCACAACAATGATTGCCGAACTCCACAAGGACGTGAAATATTCATTTTCCAGTGAAACATGTAGGTGTGTGATGTGGGCCGGTGGTGGGTCCAGACCCACCCAGCTGCTCCGCACACACCTGCCAGACCCACCCAGCTGCTCAGCACACACCTGCCAGACCCACCCAGCTGCTCAGCACACACCTGCCAGACCCACCCAGCTGCTCAGCACACACCTGGCAGACTCACCCAGCTGCTCAGCACACACCTACCAGACCCACCCAGCTGCCCAGCGCACACCAGTACTTTATCCTAAACAACAGTTTGCTCCTCTGAAGCTCATCCACATTCGAAATAGCATTAGCAAATTAAAACCTATTTTAAATTACTAATATGGTTTATATGAGAGGTAAAGGCTTCTGTACTCACCTAATTGTACTCACCTAATTGTGCTTGCGGGGGTTGAGCTCTGGCTCTTTGGTCCCGCCTCTCAACCGTCAATCAACAGGTGTACAGTTTCCTGAGCCTAATGGGCTCTATCATATCTACATTTGAAACTGTGTATGGAGTCAGCCTCCACCACATCGCTTCCTAATGCATTCCATTTGTCAACCACTCTGACACTAAAAAAGTTCTTTCTAATATCTCTGTGGCTCATTTGGGCACTCAGCTTCCACCTGTGTCCCCTAGTGCGTGTGCCCCTTGTGTTAAACAGCCTGTCTTTATCAACCCACCCAGCTGCTCTGGGTGGGTTGATAAAGACACACACACTGATAACCACACACACACTGTGTGTGTGTGTGTGTGTGTGTGTGTGTGTGTGTGTGTGTGTGTGTGTGTGTGTGTGTGTGTGTGTGTGTGTGTGTGTGTGTACACAAAGCTGAAGACAAGGTGCGTGAGATTAACCTCTCCAAACTTCGCTCAGCCGCACCTCAGTGATTAAGGTGGGGCTGGTTCCCATCACGGACAGATTGGGGTCAGCGGCAGTGCTCCCAGTACATGGGTCTCCTCCCATTCTAAGCAGACCACTCTGGCACCTGCTCGACCCATTTGAATTTTTAAAATTAAATCTTACTGTGTTGTAGAGTATTTTGTCCTGATCGCGCCTCCCTAATCACCCCCCCCCACCCAACTCTTCCCCAACCCTCCCCCTCCCCCCCCAAACCCCCCACCCCAGCCCACTACCCCTACCCCCTTTCCTGCATCCCACACCCCATACTTTTCTTTTAGTAAACTGAATAAACCTTAATACCGTCATTTTCTATAAGAGGAGAGAAACGCGAGATGGGTCGACATGCAACTCGTCCTCCTACTAGAACGTCCCATTTTGACGTATACTCAACCTAAGGCCAAAAATTGTCGTATTAGAGAATGGTAGCGGGTCGTGAAATTAACATAGTCTCGTTTTCTGTTTTGGGTCCTCTAGTAGGTTAGAATAAGGGCACATTAATATGACAGTTTCTTGACGATGGGAGGCCTTAGGAGGATGGGCTTCGACATGGGTGCCCACACTATCCTTCCGGCACTCGTTCCTAGTGTGTCAAGACCTTGTTCCTAGAAGAGGTGTGAGGGAACTGGGGAACTCCCTACATCCAGAGGGAAAAATATAGGGAGAAACGTAAAAGAAAGAAAGAGAAAGAGCGAGAGCAAGAGCGAGACCGAGACACACACTAGCCCAAGCCACTGGCCTGCAACTTTGGCTAGGCAGGCAGATATTCTCACCTGTAGGTATGTATACATATGCATTCATAAGGATCTTACAGTTTACCTTCTTCAAAAGGCCATGTGGGTAAAATTACACCGTACAAGTGGAACGCAGTGAGCGTAACAGTGATCCCTCGTAACGTGTTGTTTTAACGGTATTGTGTGTGTTTTTACACAGGTGTTTGAGTGCAGGTGCTGTCGCGTGAAGACTGGCGCTGCTTCCACGCGTCATATAAACAAACTTCGTTTCAGTATATTTTAAAACAGCTATTACGATATAATCATGAAATACATAAATATATCGAAGCTGAAGACTGTTCTGGACACTCAAACAGCAGTAGCAGACCTTAGCCTTTTGGCGTATAACCTCGAAACGCCAAGTGTTCCAGGATTTATGGAGAGTCATTAGAATCTCCATGAATTATGCAAATCTTGTGCTTTAGTCTACTGCAATAACAAATCTCTGAGAAGCCTGTACAAAGGCTTAGTAAACAAATTGTTTGCATAGCATCAAGATATGGAAAGATGATAACCTTCTGAAGCAAGCGGTGTGATACTTGATACTTGTCAAGCCGGTTTAAAATGCACATTCAGGGCCAGATGTGCGGCCTAGAGTGAGGACGGGGTGGGAAGAGGAAAGATGGGAGGGAAATGAGAAGGGAAAGAAAGAGAGGCTTTGACGGGAAGGGAAGGGGGTTGTGGTGACTGTACGTGCGTCTGTCTGCATGAGTTATGATTGGTGGATCCTCTGATTACTGCTGACTTTGTCGATGGTACTCTCGCTACCTTTACTGAAGCTGTTATTGATCTTTCTATTGAAGGTTGTTTTTGCAGCCACTAGTGATATTGCTTTTTTCTGCCTCTCTTGCTGCTGTTTTTGTGTTGTCTCTATTGCTGCTGCGTTTTGCTGCACCTATTGCTGATGACCTTGCTGTCTTTATTAATGCTGCTAATTCTGCTTCAACTGATGTTGCATCAAATCTTTCTATTGTGCTGTGTTGATACTTCTCTTGGTGCATTTATTAATGATGCTCTTGCAGTCTCTAATAATGTTGTTCTCGCAGTCTCTATTATGCTGCTCTTCTTTCTCTATTGATGATCTTTGTGTAGTCTTTTATGCTGCTCTCGCAGTCTATATTGATGCTGCTCTCGCAGTTCATATTGATGCTGTTTTCGCAGTCTAATATTAATGCTGCTGCTGCTTCTTCTACTAATGCCACCTTTACTAACTCTGCTGCAACAGAATAAGCTTCTTGTACCACACTCATTAAGCTTCAAGAAGAGTGCTAAAATCATTAGCACAAAGGATGAGACTTCCTAACATAGATTATTATCTGGGCGCAAAGACAACAATGTACACTGGAGGGAAGTCCACTGATTTATAAAAGATAAGAGGGTGCGCATGCCTGGAATTTATGTACTGTACATACAAGTTGTTTGCTAAAGGAACAGCCTGTTGCTTAAAGACAAAAGTGCTTGGAATACAAAATAGGATGAATTAAGAAAGAGGGAAGAGTACAAAAGGATTGAAGGAACAGGAAGATAATGGAGGGGAAGAAAGGAGAGGAAGTGAGGTTGGAGAGGTGGAAGGGGGTTATTTAGGAAGTTCGAGGCAAAGAATAGTATAAGAAAGAGACAGATTCCAAAGTAAATCGTTTCAGTATGTGACGTAACAGATTTTTAATGGAATGCTAAAATCATTTAAAGAAACTTTAGGTATCCAGAAGCTGTAGATAAAGAGAGGTAATGTAGCTTCATTTTGTCGTATGTTTGAGACTCACTAGGGTAAATAGCGAGGCTAATTTATGAGGTAAACTGGTGAGGTTAGTTGCCTCATGAGGTTAATTGAGGTCATGAGGATAATTACATTTCTCGCTACTGTTCAGGAGCCGATTGTTGAGATGCATTCTTTACTGCATATTAAATTTTCATAGTTTCTGAGTGTCTAAGTGTATAGTGAGTACAGCTAGTGATTGTGTACTTGCTGCGCTTCTTGATCATAGAGGTGGCTTCAGCTAAACGTGGTGGTCTTAGTGGTGGCTTCAGCGTGGTGGTCTTAGTGGTGGCTTCAGCTGGCTTCAATTTATTCCTTCTTTTGGCACTTTTCATTTTTTGAAGAATTGTTTTTTTATATATACATTGCTCATACTGCGTCATATTTGTCATATTTTGACGAATTACGCATTGTGTTAATCTTGTTGCCGATGCAGTTAATGTTTCTGTTGCAACTGCACCTGATGTTACACCTGTTGCAACGACTCGAGTATATAATTTTTCCCCGCTGGCTCGGCTCGAATTAACACTCCGTAAAAAAATCCAGCCAATTTACCTAACCGTAAACGTACGAACCCAACTAGCATAACCAAACCTTTGAGGCTGGTGCATAAAAAAGATAAATATTACAGTATTTAAATGTTTACTAATTCGTCGCATGTTCAATAAGTTGGTCGATTACGTTCAAAACACGACGTATATAGTTTAAGAACAAGTCGATTTGTGGATCCTGCTGCTGCTTAATTATTTACTTTGATGTCTGATGCAAAGTGTTTCAGGAGTGCGAGCACTCCTCGTGTTACTTTGAGATATATACAAGAGTTGTTACAATCTTGTACAGTCACTAGTACGCGTAGCGTTTCGGGCAGGTCCCTGGAATACGATCCCCGCCGCGAAGAATCGTTTTTACAACCAAGTACCCATTTTACTGTTGAGTTAAACAGAAGCTACAGTTAAGGATTTGCGCCCAGTAAACCCTCCCCGGCCAGGATACGAACCCATGACAAAGCGCTCGCGGAATGCCAAGCGAGTGTCTTACCACTACACCACTTCTGCGTGTTACTTCTCCCGTCTTACTGATCGACGGTTCTTAACGTACGAAATGATGTTTCCAGTCTTGAGATGCTCAAAGGCTTTGCATATATTAATTATACATATACAAGTTTGATTTCATATGACAGAACCAGACAAGCATGCCAAATTAACGCAAACGCTCAGTATAGACTGAGTCATCCATATATTTTATGTACAAGATATCCTGATCAGCAGTATCGAAATACTGGACAGGTACTGTGATAATGGAAGATCAGACATCGACGAAGCACTACATATCAAAACAACTTGAATCAACTTTCAGCAGCCAGCTCACACTTTGGCACATTATACTATACATTAATGTTGAGATTTAAAGAATCACATCTCGCAGCCCCAGCCATCATCGACGGGGTAGCACCTCATTTCATCTCATCCTTTTGGTTTTATATAATGTTGCTACGGATAAATTGTATCCATATCACTTCTGCCGTTGAGAATGTTGACAGGCTCAATGAAACGCTTCTCTTAAGCACAGGTCAAATGTAACTATTTTCTTTGGAGAGTAGATTTTTCAACTTTCTTCACACGTAAAGAAGAACATAAGAAGTATAGAGAAGATTTGTGCAAGAATAATTATATAACCCTTGTCAGATTTAATAACGTATGTTTATAAGAAGACTGCTGCCAATATTAATATTTATATATAATATATATAATATATATATATATATATTATATATATATATATATATATATATAATAATATGGATATCTGTGCTTATGGATATGAATTTATGCATGAATTTTCGCTTACTAAGGTATTCATCAGCATAACCCTTTAACGCTTCTGTGATAAAACAAAAACAAGAAATATTCCTACGGTGAAAATACTTAAAGCTTATAGCTTTTTTTATATACATTCAAGTAATCACAACGTCTTGTAATGGGCCATCCATTATCACAACAAAAAGACTCCAAATTCCAGCTCGGTCTTTATCCTTCTCAAGTCGTTTTCCCCCATTTCAAGAAGCGTTACTGCTGCATGCTGGTAGTAATGATGGCTTAATCAACCAGCTCGAGGTCTCTGACGGACGTTAACGACAGTCATCAGCCCAGAAAAGTAGCCGAGGACTGCGTTGGATGGAATTTTGCTTCCCCCTATGATCAATGAACATGAACATTCCCATCTTGAAGGATGCCATTGGCCATTTCTAACAAGGTGCGTCTAATTACCTTCTGAAATTACTTTCAACTGCAAATCTTTTGGTGAATTTCATCTGAGATTTCATATGTTTAATAAGCACGGGGGGAAATTGAATTTAATTGTGGGAAATTTTATTTTTTGAATACAAAACTCGATTGGAAATCTTTTATAAAAAATCTCCCAAAATACCAAGTTAAATGTTTAGAAAAATATTTTGAAAGAAATCAGAACATAGTTGAATCCAAAGCATTATCTTGCATGTGTGAGAAGAGCTCAAGGTAAATAAAGTAAATGAACATTACTGCAAGGGATTGAAAGCCGTTTCGTTGCAATGAGAGCAATTTCTATTTATGCCTCGGCTTGCTAGACTTTAAATACCGTCACAGAACTCTGTAAACATTCATTACAACCGTAAGGGGACACAGCTGCAAAACTCTGCACTCGAGGTGCTAAACTTTTATGAGAGGCGCTCTTGTCACTAATGAAACCCTCTGATAAATTATGGCATTCATCAGTTAGGTATGATGATGGACGTTGGGTTTCAGACCTTCACTATCAACCTAACTTATCACTCACCTCATTATCTTCCAGCTTTTGCTTCAAATACCTATATTGGGTCTGAGCCCTTGTGTTGCAGTATGTCTGTACTGAGTTACCAACAACAATGATTATCTGTCGTAAAGTTAAGTTCAATAATTTATCACCAGTCGTGACGCGGGACCTCCCAGGTAACCTTCCACTCAAGACTCATGAACTATTATTCGCTCTGTACCCACTTTACTCATTGTTCAGGAAATATTATTCTGCCTTTACCCACTGTACTCACTGCTCAGGAACTATTACGCTCTCTTCCCACAGTACATTTTCCTCAAGAGTTGTTACTTTCTCTTTGTAACCACGCTACTTATTACTCATGAAATAATACTTAATTGAATGCATATATATTGAAAATATATGAATTTATCTCTACTATTTTTTACGATTATATACTATTACAAGTTTACTGTGGGTTGATTCATTTAAATCGGTATAAAAAGTTTATTTACTTCATACAGCCTGATATAATGATAAACATATACATACTAAAATTCACACATGCATAACATTTGTTAGACCAATACTGGCGAGCAATCAACACCTTGTGAAGCATAAAACCAAAGATGAAAATTACCGAGGTTTGCACAAGACTGGTGCCAGAGCTGGGTGGGCAATACTATGATAATCTCACAACAATAGAGGATAGAAAAAAACGGAGGATATGATCACAACGTACAAGATACTAAGGGGAACAGATAAATACGATCATGAATTTCTCTTTAAATTGAGAGAAAGTAGGACAAAAAGACACAGGTGAAAGCTGAAAGCGCCAATGTGCCGAAAGAATGTATGGAAATACTCGTACTCTGTACGGGTAGTCAACAAGTGGAATGCACTGAAGCAAAAAATAATGAAAGCCACCTCCATCCACAACCTCAAAGCCAGGTTCGACATAGATTTGTAGAATCTGTCGATAAAAGACGAAAGTGAAAAAACACTCCCTGCTTCAGAGAACGATAAATATCTGGAGGTCGACATGATTTTGCTGTCGACATAACATGACGGTCGACCTGACCTAGAGCTCGACCTGACCTAGAGCTCGACCTGACCTAGAAATCTGGTTTAGCAAGTCATTGACTTCTCTAATTAAAATAAGTGAAGTCAATGAATTAAGTAAAATATATATATATGAAAGAACAAGGCTCCTTGACCTCATGCTTCATTACGAAGATGACACCACAAGTATTCGCATACTCTGCGTCATTATGTAATGGTACGTGAAAAAATCACAGAATTCAGAGATAACACCATCAATTGTGTCCAAGAAATGTGTCAGTATATCATTCATAATGATGTACTGCCAGGAATTTTAGCGAAGTATCTCAAATTTGCTTACTGTAGGCAATGCATGCACATGACTGCAAAGTTGCCGCCCAGTTGGGTGGGTGTGGAGCAAGACTAGTAACTGAGAGTCAACATAGATGTAAAGTGCCTTGTATAGTGACTGTTGTGAGCCTCTTCTTGAACCACCTGTGATATAACGTTCCTGAACAGCCTATGTGCCTCTGTAACCCTTTCTACCACCACCCACGGGATAGGTATGGGGTGCATAATAAAGAAAAAAAATTAATTGAAAATTTATGCTATTTTATTCTTTATCTTCCTTATATAATTCTTAGCACACATTAAATGTCTTTTCTCATCTTAGACATTTAAAGTGGGTTACATATGGTGAGTTACACCATATGTAACCACTGTTATATTATTGCTTTCCGTAACTCCATCCAGGCGTCTGTTGAGAAGCGAGAGGCTCATTTGACATTTAACTTTCGGAATCTTTGAAGATTTTCTTTACTTTTCCTAAGCCAAATAAAAGGTATTATAATCAATAACATTTAAAAGAGAAACTTGAAGATCTTGTTTTATCTGAACCTAGAACGATCTGCAATAGAATAAACTCCACCATAAATTTTTTACTATGATGCTTGAAGAACAGTGAATATTGTAAGCCAGAATAGTCTTCTATACTTGTAAGTAAACACTAGACGGGATATGTATACCCCGAGAGGTGTTTCCCATTTCCGGTTGTAAACACTATAAGTTTACTTTAGTTCGAAACTATGTTTAATCTTAAAGTAAACTTGCTGGCAGATCAGTAACTGAGGTGGTCTTAATAACCCTCCAGTGGCTGATAAGCCGTAAGTCAAACACCAGAAATATCTTTAGCAATCTAAAACACACGAATAATGTGTTAGTTTATGATTACAACATTGAGACGAGACGCACACGCGATCCTCGTTGCATTCTTGCCTGTATCTGATGGCAACGAAAGACTTGGAATTACATAGATAACCTTATTCTATGTTCCCTCCATTAAAATTATTAAAAACAAAGACGAATCATGCAAATATTTTACAGGTAAGTCGCTTTTTTAGTTACTAAGGGGAAAAACTTAATCGAATGGCTGAAATAATTATATGGGGGGTATAAAACTGAGAGTCTGGTCCATGAATTGAAAAGAGATACACATGTATAGCTTAACTATTTTTTTCAAAGGATTGCTTGGTCTCATTATATGTTAAATCTTCGTTACTCTGCGTAAAATTGTTTTGAATATATGTTTTTTTCCATCGAAAGTCTATGTTCGGCTTTTGGAAAACTGAATTAAATTTCTTGGTCAAGTTTTGAGCCCGATAGCATCTGACATGCCCCGTTTTTGTGTACTAACTCCGCGCCCTCTTGGGTAATAGACCACAAACATAATTACATACTAATTCATCAAGAAAGATTAGTCTGCTTGAGATTCTAATCAATTTATTACTTTGCTAGGTAAACAGTTCTAAATAACTTACATAGACGAGCTAAGAACATTTTTTTTTGTTACTTAAATTCAGCAAAGTGTTTCTGAAATTTATAAAAGAATTTTCAATTTATATAACTCAGGTTTCCATGCTTTTTCAGTAAGTGAATATTTATATTAGTAAATATGAATTACTTGTAATTAATGCTCATGCATATTTTTCTCTAACAGATGCTGCAAAAACTAAGCACATGTCAAAATACTGAAAAAATGGTGTTAACATCGCCTGCAGTTCTATAATTTAATGTATTTGCCCAAAGTTTCGCACATCAGATAATTGTATTCGGTCCATCAATCAGTAAGATTGAATCTAACCTTGAACATTTTTTCACATATTGCCTTCGGTAGGAGCGAGTGATCTCAAGTGCTGGGCATGGCTCAGTTCAGCAGGAAAACTGTAATACTCTGCTCCTTCAGCACCGTGGGAGCGAGTTCCGCCAATCATGGGAGCTAGGAGAGCTCACATGGGAGAGAGATTCACCTGCGTGGGCAACCCGTCCTCGCAAATTCGTATAGTCAATATTGACTTATTAAATACGTGCATAGGTGATATACTAAACATAATAGTTTACCTTGAAAAGCTTCATAGAAAACACCGACCTTACCTAACCTTGTTAGTATGTTAAGATAAGCATCTTATTGCTTCGTAATTACAATTATTACTTAACCTATACCTATAATAGGTTAAGTAACAATTGTAATTACGAAGCTATAAGATGCTTATCTTAACATACTAACAAGGTTAGGTAAGGTCGGTGTTTTCTATGAAGCTTTTCAAGGTAAATTATTATGTTTAGTATGACACCTATGCACGTATTTAATTAGTCAATATTGACTATACGAATTTGCGAGGACGGGTTGGCGTGGGAGCGAGAACCTCATAAGTGGGAGTGATGTTCCTCCCACCTACTGGAGAGCAAGTCTCATTTACATGGGAGAGAATCCTACCTACATGGAAGCGAGTAACGCAAGACTTAATTTCAGTCATATGATTAATTAAGCCAGAAACTCACATGAGACGCAATGCATCTTGCTTCAATGAATTACTCAAAGACAATCATATATTTGTATTTATGTTCCACTTGAAACCATCTGGTTGAAATTACATGGATTAACAAAGCATACGAAAACCCACAGGTTTATACAGCCCTGCGGGTTTCAAAGATTTTTCATTTTTCATATTTGCGACATGCTATTTATGCAACTAGAAATACAACCAAGACTACTCTAACATAAATTGCATAATAGCGAATCTATGGTTCTTTGCAATATCGACAAATTTACAGTCAACCTGCCACTTAAAGAGGATCACCTAACGACGACCTGTGTTGTAGGGAAGATAATGCTAACGCTGATAAACGATAATACTCGACTCTCGTCACAAATTCGAAACGCGGAAAAAAGAAACGTGAGCAGAATATTTTTTTTCAATAAATGATTTCTTCGTTTTGTAAAGTTAGCAACGATGACAGTAGTTCATATTATTCCTCTGTGACAATACATCCAATTTTGTCTTACTTCATTGATTTGTTATGTTACTATTACGAACAATACAATTAGTGTAATTAACCAATAATATTTGTTCACTTTTTTTTAAGTCACTGAATTTCGAATATAATTTGGATTTAGTTACGCAGCTTGTTCCGCAAATTAGGTATTATTAGCAAATATTAAATAAAATATTTTGGTAAATTAATTATTAGTAACATTTGCGTTTTGTTAGGTGCAATATTGAGGTAACGACGACCTTCACGTCAAATGGGACACAAGCAAAATAGGCTGTTTGATGTTTTTGCTTGTTTTTATTATTATTATTATTATTATTATTATTATTATTATTATTATTATTATTAGAAGTAGTAGTAGTAGTAGTAGTAGTATTAAATTTTATTATTATTATTATTGAAAGCAATATTTTGCTATCAGCATTGTTACTAGACGAAGTGTCAATTTGATTTAAAATGTTATAATTACCATTTTAATTAGATTATTAAGTTTATAGTCAAAATGAAAAAATATACATGTTGACCAGTTTCCCTTATTTTCAATGTTCCATATCATATAATTTCACCGGGAGGTGTGCATTCACTGAGGATTTCTTTTAGTCTTGGACTATGTTCAGTGCTACAGTAAGCTCTAACACTCATGTAAGTTATGAAAATCCCTATATGCCATAAATACCACTTAACACACAAGCATAAAGTATAAAATCTTCCCACCGAAGCTTCGTTAACATCTCAACTCATCCTGGAAATTATACAACAAACTTTTTACGGTAGATTCAACAATGTAACAGAATGTTTATTGCGTCTAGGTCGCTGCTGTGGACGCTGCCGGCAAGTCCGACCAAGTGAAACTAAACTAGCCGAGTACACTACCTTTTTTCTCTCTGGGTCAATGAAACTTTGACGGATTTAAGGAACTGTTAAAATTTATAACACATGCATTATTCATCATCTCCCTTTAGTAGTTTACCTGCGAGGGGCGAGAAACTTCGTAATGTGGAAGGCTGTAGAAAACTTACTTCGCCGAGGAAAATAATACGATCAAATGATAATATTTTCAATAGTAGAAGTAATAACATTTTAAAAAATACATTAATATTACAACAAGAATTAGCAATTTTCCAAATATCATAAATATTACAAACAATAACGATGAAATAAATATATTTTTAAAAGTAATATTATAATTACTTAAAATACAAATAACACCGAAATGAAAATTTTAATAATATAAATAGCAATAATAAAAATAATATTTAAAATTACAGAGCATTCATTTTTTTAAATAAAACATGCAATAATAATGTTATTAAGTATGGCAACAAATGTTATTACTTCAATTACTGTTGGACCAAATCAGGATGACAAAACTTTCAGTGAGAATTAAACTTAACTGCGCCGATTCAACCTCATACTTTCAGACTCTCCGAAGAAATAGATGTGACCGCTTCCTCTAAATTGTACGTCACGTAACTGAAGATTACCAATCTTCAATCAGGTGCCCGTCAAAATCACACGAGACAAGCCCATGACATCACCGTAACAAGAGAAGTGCAGAATAAAAACACTTGCATATTAGACAAAACCCGAGATGTAAGATTATTACAAATTCCTGCAACCACTCACATAAAAGTCGAAAAACCCACCATAAAGACCCAAATATCAGAACTATTCACCTTGAGAGTGAGAACCAGACCGGAACGTGAAGATGCCAACGATGACGACACTGCTCGCTACACCTGACTAATCTTTGAATGTATAGGTAATCGATCCATGCTTCTACCCTATACTTACTCCTCACCTAATTGTACAAGATATTGACCTATGAACAAATCCCCAAGGGCCGTGATGAGGGTTCGAACCTACGTCCACGAGGATCCCAGACGCGCCTTAATTTGTTCATTTAATGCATCACGCTATTGTTACTTCTGTGTGTTATTGACCTATGTCGTACCTTTTACACCTCACCAATTTTAATGCACCTGACCCTCCGTAGTATAAATACGACACGCCCGGTCTTCTCTACATGACACGGGAGACATCTCCTGTCCACGAGGCTAACCATAGCCCGTGCTACTTGCCCCGCTCCTGTGCCAGGTAAGTTACGGGCTCACTATAGCCCGTGCTACATGGACATTTCGTTCTGAGTAGCTAAATCTAAAACAACAATGAACATCATCTCCATATCAGTTACAGCCCCGCTCCTGTGCGAGGTAAGTAAAGTACGGGCTCACCATAGCCCGTGCTACTTGGAACTTTGTTCCCAGTAGCTGAATCTATAACAACAACGTCATGTCATATGCCTCGTGTATTACTTTCACTCACTCAGGCATTCCCTTCAAACACGCAGTACTTTTATCATAAAACCATTTTATTGCGCCTAACACCACCCTTATATATACTAAACCCATCAAATCCTCCCATACACCACTTCAGTCGTATCTCAAGACACCATGAATGCCTCATGTAATTGTTGTTTTATTTCAATGTACATGTTTATCATTATAACTTAAAGTCCCTAATATATTCATACTCTGGGTTTTTATTTCATTTTCTTGCTCCTCATTTACTCTGTACCTAGGCAATTTCATCACTTCTAATCACAATTATAACTCTTCTACACACACCTACTGCGGTGTGCTCTGTTAATTGGATTCTCAGACACACTATATAATTGTGAGCATCCTGGCCTGGTTGATAGAGCAACGGCTTCCTGCTTTACTGAATTGGATTCAATCACTTGAAGATCTAAGTGAAATAAAAGATACTATATACCCATGATATTGTGTATTTACTATTTATATTATATGGATGAAGGGTGGATTACCATCATTGTTGTGGTGTTCCGTAAAGCGTAACTTAAGCGCCATAATAATCATTTATAGAGACAAAGCTTGTACTGGGCATCTAGTGTAAATATGGTTCACAAGATTTTTTTTACTTATTTCCGTAGGAGGAAAGTGACGTGTTGAATACACGATTGTTATACACTAGTGATAATGTGATAAATGAGCCGAATTTGCTCTACTACAGGACTCCAGAAGGTAAAGAATTATCAGGGGGAAAGCGCCAAGTCTTTACGACTATATAGCACTGGGAAGGGGGGTCAGGATAAGGATTTGGGACGAGACGGGGGAAAGGAATGGTGCCCAACCACTTGGATGATCGGGGATTGAACGCCGACCTGCATGAAGCGAGACAGTCGCTCTACCGTCCAGCCCAAGAGGTTTCTCGAGGGAAAGATATGGTACGTTCTACGAATTGTCTTTTACATTGTGTATATGTAATAAAATCATAAAATTATAACTCACAGTAGTCACTAATAAAGTTGGACACTCAGGAAAATAGAAATATATTAGTTATAAAGTTGAACAATAAACAAGTACCTAAGGTCCCATAGCCTCATTTAATACATCACACTAATATATTAAGCAAAGCTAAATTAACACAAAAGTACACAGTATGCGTATAAAAACTCCCACAGCCAAAGTGCCTCGTATAATACTGTTTTATCAATAAAACTAGCACATTAAGTGCCATTTCAACGATACAGTGATAGAGTAAGTGCCATAATCGATGAGTGATTGCAGCTCATGACGAGTGATTGCGATACTTGGAGCAATTATTGAATACTTGGCGTGTGACTTACTAGTACTAAGTGTCTGTTCCGGCACTTGAAGAACGCTTTGAGTACTAAATGATAGTGTCTGGTGTTTTGTTCACAGGTGAAGTACTTTTATGTCTGCTGTATTCGTCGTGTAGGTATTGGTTTAATTGTGTGATACAGTGCGAGTTGTTTTTAACGGTGGTTTCTTGCGTTCAATTGTGTTGTACACGACCTGGGTGCGTGGTGGCAGACGTGGGAGAATCATTCTTGGAGTGTGGTGTTTGATTACCGAGTGTGGTGACCAGACCACACACTAGAAGGTGAAGGGACGACGACGTTTCGGTCTTCCTGGACCATTCTCAAGTCGATTGAAAGTTATATATCACACTCCGATCACATACGGAGTGAGATATCTAACTTTCGTGAGGAGTTCGTGGGGTCAATAAACAGATTGAGGCTGGTCGTCACAGTACATGGAACTGGTCGTCACAGTACTTGGAACTGGTCGTCACAGTACATGGAACTGGTCGTCACAGTACATGGAACTGGTCGTCACAGTACATGGAACTGGTCGTCACAGTACATGGAACTGGTCGTCACAGTACATGGAACTGGTCGTCACAGTACATGGAACTGGTCGTTACACAGCATGGAGTCGATCATCTGGAGGCCATTCCAACAAAACTAATTATCATCAAACCTTTTAAAGAGACTATTTAAATGAAGCTGATACACTTCTCTGTAGAAACTTTAAAGTCTTGCTAATAACTCCCCTGTCCTTATCTTTACTAAATCAAGTACTGAACTTAAAAGCTGAAGTTTATCGTCATTTATGAGAGCGGGAGCATTAGTTCCCAAACAAGTGTGGTCATCAGGTTTAATTGTGGGGATCCCTCGTCTACTGCGGCCGTGAGCGTCGGTCGCTTAATGGTCCATTTGAGCCCACTCACGGATGCCATTGAGGCCACGATAGTTCCGTAACTCAGGAGTAAGGTGCCAATTGGGAAGAGTGGCCGAGTGGTAATTTCTACGACAAACGGTTGTCTGTTTTATGTCACTTGATGCGGCCAATGACACGGTCTCTTTGTACAGTGCGGCATTTTTTTGTATCGGTGTCTGTCTGTCAATTAAACTCCTTCCATCCCTCATAGCATTCCTCTCTCCCTGCCTACCACTACTCCCTTTCTCTATCTTGTATATATTTTTTGCTAAACTAAGGCTAGGGGTTCATGTCATTGATGATCCTAGTGAAACTGCGATCATGAGCTGTTATTCTGCACCAGCTCATCTGAAGCCTGCCCCTAGCTACTTCCTCTCCCTCCCTCTACCCCCCCCCCCCCACCTCCTATCTCTCTCGCTAAGACTTGCGCCGCCTCCTTCCAAAAGCAGGTTAGCAGTTTCTTTCTGCGTAACCTGGAATGTTACGAATGATGTTGAGTTGGCCATCCCAACTGGATTGCTTGTGGGCTTTTGAGGGTGGTGGTTGAGGTGATGTGCTTGCACGAGAGGCCCACTCGGTGGCACAGCGTATAAAAATGGGATCGTGTACGCCTGCCAGCTGATGCAAGTAGGCAGGTAGAATTTCCTTCCCAAGGTCGTCGGATGCCGAGGGGGAGGACAGGAAGGCTGGTACAGCGATTTGCGTTGCTGTTCGAACTCCGAGGCCCCAAGTCTTACGGAAAGAGAGAGGCCTGTTTCCACTGTTGGTTATCAAGAGAGAGGTTGAGGGCTTTTTCTAGCATTGATTTCAGTAATAGATCATACTCACCTAGTTTTTGGCTACTGTAGGGTGGTGAATACCTCAGAAAGTAGGTTATCCCGGAGACAGAGAGGTTCTAAAATCTGGTACCTTAGCCACTAGACCACAACTGACTGTACAAAAATTTGGTAGTTGTGAGACTATTTACCCAACGTCCGACAGTGCTCAGTGGTAAACTTGGGCACATATTTCATCGAATCCCCTCACTTTTTGGCGCAACGTGAGCAACACAAATGCGAACAAGCTTGAATGGTCTCCAAGCCAATATGCAACCGAAAACTGTCGAAGATAAGAACACTCCATGTTTAATAGAAACTACCAAGGCACATGTAAACTATCCTGACACACACATTAACTTCATGGTCATATGATAACTCTCTGGGTATAAACTACTTGGGCACAAACTTCCTGGGAACTTACTAACTACCGAAAAAATGGCATCCAATACAAATTAAGTTTATAACGTTTCCATAAATATCCCACAATGCTCAACTGGCCGCGTGAGATGTCTTTCTTGACAGAACTCTATATGAAACACAAATTTATTAACTCAGCTGAACACTTTGGTGTAATCTGCTTAATAAATCAATGAATAGTTTTGGCGATTCACCCATAAACGTCATTCAGAGGAAACATACAGCTGACGTTAAACCAGGAAGAGTGCGTAGCTTAAGTGGTCATATTGTGCACATTTGCCGCTGACTGTTCATGCAATGTTGGCACAAAACAGCTAAGTGTTCATCCAATGGCCGCACACAACAGCTGGCTGCTCTTGCGGCCAAATGCTCAACATCACTAATTTTCTCGAGAAATACGGATGATTTTAATTCATTATCGACAGTCAGTAAACGACTGAAGGGGAGAGAGGGGTGGTAGTAGTTGGTCGGGGTAGGGGGAGAAAGATGAGAGGAATATTAAGGGAATAACGGGATAATGGGCTTAGAGGGGAGGGATATAACCGAGTGGGCTACGGGTAGGAAGGGGAGCTTTAGCAGTTAATAATTTACCGCTGCGCACCGTTGACTTTTGACGTGAAAACGAGGCCACGTGTCCCATTAGAGTTGCCTGTTAACGTACAATCTTTACGATAATGAGATTATCATAGAGTTATTTAATTTTCATTTGTTTTATCAACAGAATTTGATGAAACAGAGGTATTTCCTCTCTATTGTTTTATTCAACAGAAGTTTTATCAGCTGAAATATATACATAGTACATTTTATCAAACTGACTTGGGATATATTTCATTTTCTGTTTGTGAAACGCATTGTGTTGAAACGATGATGATCACTATAGCTGCAGCCATTAGCGGTGAGTTGGTCGTGTGAGGATTATGAAGGTAATGATGAGCATGCTGTTGATGTGGTCGATTACCCAACCTCTTGTCCCAACACTCACTAGGGGCCTCCCTCCCCTTGTGTCCCATCCTGCCTAAGGCTTTTTTCGAAGACTTTTCTCCGTTCAGTGTAAAGGCCAATAAGGAACTCATTTCTGTCAAAGGCTATATAGATTTAGTCTAGCAAACTAGTAATAGTATTAGTGGCTTTTTCAGGATTGAAAACCAAATTAGCTGGAACTTAGTTTGCTGAATTACCCGATGTAACAGTACAGATGTTTGCATACAATGTTTTAAAATATTTTGGATATTAGTAAAAGGTTTGATACTGGTCTGAAATTTTAAATCGGCTGTATCACCTCCTTTATGAACTTGAGTTGTTATTATGCTCTTTTATTATGTTGGGAATAGGGTTGAGACAAGAGATTTGTTGAAAAGCAGAGCAACAGCTGGTGTAAGGACTTTAGCGGCACTTTTGTATATACTGTTTGGTGTACCACTGACTTTACCAAATTTGGTTTTAAGTTGGTGAATTATGGAGTTAATGTCTAACGGATCTGAATGGTGATAAAACAGTAAGGATAGCTGATAGTGAGATATTTAGCAACACTTGTCTGGTTATCTGGAATGTTTCTAGCAAAGCTCATGTTAGTTAATGAAAGGAAGCTATTGAATTTTGTTTATTATGGAAGCCATTGGCAGTGTACTACCATCTTATGTGAGTTTAATCTGCATGTGTGAGTGTCGTTTTCATCCTAGGAATTTTAAGGTGGTTTCCTATGTGCTACTCGTTTCTTTTTGCCTCTTCAAATATCTTTCCATAATAAAAAGTTAAATTGATAAGTATATTTTCGTTAGTTATTTTGTAACTAACAACTATGTAGTTTCCACATTTATGTTAGTATGCATATTTTAATGGATCTCTATATCATAATACTCGCATTTAATTATTCAACCGACAATATAAGCCGGAGGGAGTGGAGAGAAAAATTATTTAACAGTTGATATTTATCTCTCTCTCTCTATAACTGGGACACAAGAGTTTAAGTTATCATGTTCTGTCTAATAAGACATAAGAAATGTGTTGGTTGGACGAGAAAGGCTGTGGCAAGGATAGAGACGTGGGGCTAAGAGTGTGGCTAGGAAAGTCAACGAGAGGGTCTTTGGGGTCCGGAGAGAAGTTGCATGGCGTATTACTTAACATTATTGCGTGCGAGATTAGTGAGGGGCGCGCACGCACACATTCTGCTCCCTGGGTTGGCGTCATCGTCATTTGCCGAAGATTAACTTTATGAAGTTGATTTAGACTAAGTTAAATGTGACGTTAAAATTACAAGCATGGTCACGCACGTGATCCACTTAAATACATTGCAGTTAATATTGGGTATACAGTAGGTGCGAATATCATCTCACGCTATCAAAAATGTAGTCAAATCGTCAATAAGAACATTAAATATTAATGATCACGTAGTGATCTGAACTTCTCTTTTTACAAGACTACATTTTCAGCCTCATCTCTCTCGCTAGACCACACCTTCCCCCCCCCCTTCTATAGACCACAATTCCTCAATTTCCCCTTCCCCTAGACAATAGTTCATGCCTTCCCCCTTTCCCTTAGACTATATACAGCTCATACCCGCCCCTTTCCCTCTCTCCGTAGGTCAGCACTCATGCCCTTCGTCTCCACCAGACCGCAGTTATTATCTCCCCCCCCCGGCCCCCCTACCCTAGGTCAGAATTCCTGCCCCCCCTCCCTCTCCACCAGACCACAGCTCCTGGCTCCCCCCTTCCCCAGGACCACAGTTCCCCCAAACCCCTCTTCCCCCTGCTTCATCATGCGAGTCAACGGTCATTTGAACGGTCCCCTCGCCAGCCGCTGTCATTATGTGTTCATTAATCCCGTTATCAACAGTGTGTGACTAATAGGGGAGTCTAGACAACTAATCCAATAATCCGTGTTTAGGGAATGAAGCGCACGTGCACAGGCGTGTGCGTGCCAGAGTCGTAGGGTGGGTGCTGGCGGGCGTGAGTAGATCGGTGTGGGTGGCTATCAGTGGGTGGGTGTGGGTGTGTTTTGCTTCTATACGTGTGTGAGGGTGAGGGGGGGTGTTGAGGAAAGCTTCAACTGAGTGATTGGGTGGGTGAGTGCGTGGGTGGGTGAGTGTGTGGGTGGGTGAGTGTGTGGGTGGGTGAGTAGGAGTGTGTTTACAGTGATGGGCACACGCTGACGGGTAACCGTAGGTTGGGAGGTGATCAGTGATCGGGGTGTCAGCTGCAGCGACCCTCCCAGCACAGCGCCACACACCGTGACAACTTCGGCTTTGTCTAACGTGATGACTCCTGCCACGCGCGCGCGTGTGTGGGCGTGGGTGAAGATGTATGGGTGTGTGTCAGGGTGTGTGAGCGTGTGTGAGGATGTGAGGGCGGGTGTCGGCGTGTATAAGTGTCTGAGGGGAGCAGTGAGGAAGGGCCGGAGTGATAGAGAGCTTCAAAGCAAAGAAAGAAAATGAAAGGGAGAGAGAGAGAGATAGCACAAGAGAGCAAGAGCGAGAATGAGAAGGAGCGAGAATGAGCAAGAGAGTGAGAGTGAACCAGAGAGGGGACGAGAGAGCGAGAGCAAGCCAGCAAGAGAGCGAAAGGGTGGAAGGAATAGACGTGCACTACAGAATAAAGAGAACGAGAGATAATGAAGAAATAATTGTTCATGACTCTCCCTTCTGTTTCTATGTGACAATTATATTTTAATTGATTTTTTAAGTGCTAGCCATGAGAATATTAAATAAAACGTTTCAGGGGGCACTATAGCGATCTTCACATCTAAACACGTAAAACAACTACAACTATTTAATAATCCAAAAACTCTTATTAACAAAATCCGGAGCATTACAACAAATATATAAAAAAAACGAGTCTTCGAATAGCCGTTGAGGGCGAGGATGTTTACCCCAGTATATACTATGGTCAGCTTTTGGGTCCAAATCATCATTATAATCCTGTGGACGCCCCCCCCTCAGACCTGACCGTGTAGCTGTAGTCATGGAAGCGTGGCTGAGTGTAGCCCCCACCACGGTGATTAACAGGCACTGCCGCTCTTGTTAGTTGTTAATTGGCTATTCCCAATCTGACTCATCATTTAATAGTCCTTCATTTAGTATGAGCTCGTTAAGACGGCCTCAACCCAAGCAGTACAGGCACTTTAGAGATAATTTTGACTTTTCATGTTTCAGAGTGCAAGGAGTGCAAACAAGTATTTGTAAGTCACGGGTAATAGACAGTAATGATCAC
>WNGS01164437.1:55321482-55331722 GCA_020271785.1 Procambarus virginalis
ACTCACACATGCAGATTAAACTCACATAAGATGGTAGTACACTGCAATGGCTTCCATAATAAACAAAATTCAATAGCTTCCTTTCATTAACTAACATGAGCTTTGCCAGAAAACATTCCAGATAACCAGACAAGTTTTGCTAAATATCTCACTATCAGCTATCCTTACTGTTTATCACCATTCAGATCCGTTAGACATTAACTCCATAATTCACCAACTTAAAACAAAATTTGGTAAAGTCAGTGGTACACCAAACAGTATATACAAAAGTGCCGCTAAAGTCCTTACACCAGCTGTTGCTCTGCTTTTCAACAAATCTCTTGTCTCAACCCTATTCCCAACATAATAAAAGAGCATAATAACAACTCAAGTTCATAAAGGAGGTGATACAGCCGATTCAAAATTACAAACCAGTATCAAACCTTTTACTAATATCCAAAATATTTTAAAACATTATATGCAAACATCTGTACTGTTACATAGGGTAATTCAGCAAACTAAGTTCCAGTCAATTGGCTTTCAATCCTGAAAAAAAGCCACTAATACTATTACTAGTTTGCTAGACTAAATCTATATAGCCTTTGACAGAAATGAGTTCCTTATTGGCCTCTACACTGAACGGAGAAAAGTCTTCGAAAAAAGCCTTAGGCAGGATGGGACACAAGGGGAGGGAGGCCCCTAGTGTGTGTTGGGACAGGAGGTTGGGTAATCGACCACATCTACAGCATGCTCATCATTACCTTCATAATCCTCACACGACCAACTCACCGCTAATGGCTGCAGCTATAGTGATCATCATCGTTTCAACACAATGCGTTTCACAAACAGAAAATGAAATATATCCCAAGTCAGTTTGATAAAATGTACTATGTATATATTTCAGCTGATAAAACTTCTGTTGAATAAAACAATAGAGAGGAAATACCTCTGTTTCATCAAATTCTGTTGATAAAACAAATGAAAATTAAATAACTATGATAATCTCATTATCGTAAAGATTGTACGTTAACAGGCAACTCTAATGGGACACGTGGCCTCGTTTTCACGTCAAAAGTCAACGGTGCGCAGCGGTAAATTATTAACTCCTAAAGCTCCCCTTCCTACCCGTAGCCCACTCGGTTATATCCCTCCCCTCTAAGCCCATTATCCCGTTATTCCCTTAATATTCCTCTCATCTTTCTCCCCCTACCCCGACCAACTACTACCACCCCTCTCTCCCCTTCAGTCGTTTACTGACTGTCGATAATGAATTAAAATCATCCGTATTTCTCGGGAAAATTAGTGATGTTGAGCATTTGGCCGCAAGAGCAGCCAGCTGTTGTGTGCGGCCATTGGATGAACACTTAGCTGTTTTGTGCCAACATTGCATGAACAGTCAGCGGCAAATGTGCACAATATGACCACTTAAGCTACGCACTCTTCCTGGTTTAACGTCAGCTGTATGTTTCCTCTGAATGACGTTTATGGGTGAATCGCCAAAACTATTCATTGATTTATTAAGCAGATTACACCAAATGTTCAGCTGAGTTAATAAATTTGTGTTTCATATAGAGTACTGTCAAGAAAGATATCTCACGCGGCCAGTTGAGCATTGTGGGATATTTATGGAAACGTTATAAACTTAATATGTATAGGATGCCATTTTTTCGGTAGTTAGTAAGTTCCCAGGAAGCTTGTGCCCAAGTAGTTTATACCCAGAGAGTTATCATATGACCATGAAGTTAATGTGTGTGTCAGGATAGTTTACATGTGCCTTGGTAGTTTCTATTAAACATGGAGAGTTCTTATCTTCGACAGTTTTCGGTTGCATATTGGCTTGGGGACCATTCAAGCTTGTTCGCATTTGTGTTGCTCACGTTGCGCCAAAAAGTGAGGGGATTCGATGAAATATGTGCCCAAGTTTACCACTGAGCACTGTCGGACGTTGGGTAAATAGTCTCACAACTACCAAAATTTTGTACAGTCAGTTGTGGTCTAGTGGCTAAGGTACCAGATTTCGAACCTCTCTCTCCGGGATAACCTACTTTCTGAGGTATTCACCACCCTACAGTAGCCAAAAACTAGTGAGTATGATCTATTACTGAAATCAATGCTAGAAAAAGCCCTCAACCTCTCTCTCTTGATAACCAACAGTGGAAACAGGCCTCTCTTTCCGTAAGACTTGGGGCCTCGGAGTTCGAACAGCAACGCAAATCGCTGTACCAGCCTTCCTGTCCTCCCCATCGGCATCCGACGACCTTGGGAAGGAAATTCTACCTGCCTACTTGCATCAGCTGGCAGGCGTACACGATCCCATTTTTATACGCTGTGCCACCGAGTGGGCCTCTCGTGCAAGCACATCACCTCAATCACCACCCTCAAAAGCCCACAAGCAATCCAGTTGAGATGGCCCCATTCCAGATCAAGTTGCTGCAGAGTGTGTGGGTGCACTCTGCAGCAACTCAACATCATTCGTAACATTCCAGGTTACGCAGAAAGAAACTGCTAACCTGCTTTTGGAAGGAGGCGGCGCAAGTCTTTGCGAGAGAGATAGGAGGTGGGGGGGGAGGGAGGTAGAGGGAGGGAGAGGAAGTAGCTAGGGGCAGGCTTCAGATGAGCTGGTGCAGAATAACAGCTCATGATCGCAGTTTCACTAGGATCATCAATGACATTCCTTATGAACCCCTAGCCTTAGTTTAGCAAAAAATATATACAAGATAGAGAAAGGGAGTAGTGGTAGGCAGGGAGAGAGGAATGCTATGAGGGATGGAAGGAGTTTATTTGACAAACACCGATACAAAAAAATGCCGCACTGTACAAAGAGACCGTGTCATTGGCCGCATCAAGTGACATAAAACAGACAACCGTTTGTCGTAGAAATTACCACTCAGCCACTCTTCCCAATTGGCACCTTACTCCTGAGTTACGGAACTATCGTGGCCTCAATGGCAACCGTGAGTGGGCTCAAATGGACCATTAAGCGACCGACGCTCACGGCCGCAGTAGACGAGGGATCCCCACAATTAAACCTGATGACCACACTTGTTTGGGAACTAATGCTCCCGCTCTCATAAATGACGATAAACTTCAGCTTTTAAGTTCAGTACTTGATTTAGTAAAGATAAGGACAGGGGAGTTATTAGCAAGACTTTAAAGTTTCTACAAAGAAGTGTATCAGCTACATTTAAATAGTCTCTTTAAAAGGTTTGATGATAATTAGTTTTGTTGGAATGGCCTCCAGATGATCGACTCCATGCTGTGTAACGACCAGTTCCATGTACTGTGACGACCAGTTCCATGTACTGTGACGACCAGTTCCATGTACTGTGACGACCAGTTCCATGTACTGTGACGACCAGTTCCATGTACTGTGACGACCAGTTCCATGTACTGTGACGACCAGTTCCATGTACTGTGACGACCAGTTCCATGTACTGTGACGACCAGTTCCATGTACTGTGACGACCAGTTCCATGTACTGTGACGACCAGTTCCATGTACTGTGACGACCAGTTCCAAGCTCTGTGACGACCAGCTCCAAGTACTGTGACGACCAGCTCCAAGCTCTGTGATGACCAGCCTCAATCTGTTTAGTGACCCCACGAACTCCTCACGAAAGTTAGATATCTCACTCCGTATGTGATCGGAGTGTGATATATAACTTTCAATCGACTTGAGAATGGTCCAGGAAGACCGAAACGTCGTCGTCCCTTCACCTTCTAGTGTGTGGTCTGGTCACCACACTCGGTAATCAAACACCACACTCCAAGAATGACTCTCCCACGTCTGCCACCACGCACCCAGGTCGTGTTACAACACAATTGAACGCAAGAAACCACCGTTAAAAACAACTCGCACTGTATCACACAGCCAATACCTACACGACGAATACAGCAGACATAAAAGTACTTCACCTGTGAATCAGGTGGACATAAGTACTTCACCTGTGAACAAAACACCAGACACCATCATTTAGTACTCAAAGCGTTCTTCAAGTGCCGGAACAGACACATAGTACTAGTAAGTCACACGCCAAGTATTCAATAATTGCTCCAAGTATCGCAATCACTCATGAGCTGCAATCACTCATCGATTATGGCACTTACTCTATCACTGTATCGTTGAAATGGCACTTAATGTGCTAGTTTTATTGATAAAACAGTATTATACGAGGCACTTTGGCTGTGGGAGTTTTTATACGCATACTGTGTACTTTTGTGTTAATTTAGCTTTGCTTAATATATTAGTGTGATGTATTAAATGAGGCTATGGGACCTTAGGTACTTGTTTATTGTTCAACTTTATAACTAATATATTTCTATTTTCCTGAGTGTCCAACTTTATTAGTGACTACTGTGAGTTATAATTTTATGATTTTATTACATATACACAATGTAAAAGACAATTCGTAGAACGTACCATATCTTTCCCTCGAGAAACCTCTTGGGCTGGACGGTAGAGCGACTGTCTCGCTTCATGCAGGTCGGCGTTCAATCCCCGATCATCCAAGTGGTTGGGCACCATTCCTTTCCCCCGTCTCGTCCCAAATCCTTATCCTGACCCCCCTTCCCAGTGCTATATAGTCGTAAAGACTTGGCGCTTTCCCCCTGATAATTCTTTACCTTCTGGAGTCCTGTAGTAGAGCAAATTCGGCTCATTTATCACATTATCACTAGTGTATAACAATCGTGTATTCAACACGTCACTTTCCTCCTACGGAAATAAGTAAAAAAAATCTTGTGAACCATATTTACACTAGATGCCCAGTACAAGCTTTGTCTCTATAAATGATTATTATGGCGCTTAAGTTACGCTTTACGGAACACCACAACAATGATGGTAATCCACCCTTCATCCATATAATATAAATAGTAAATACACAATATCATGGGTATATAGTATCTTTTATTTCACTTAGATCTTCAAGTGATTGAATCCAATTCAGTAAAGCAGGAAGCCGTTGCTCTATCAACCAGGCCAGGATGCTCACAATTATATAGTGTGTCTGAGAATCCAATTAACAGAGCACACCGCAGTAGGTGTGTGTAGAAGAGTTATAATTGTGATTAGAAGTGATGAAATTGCCTAGGTACAGAGTAAATGAGGAGCAAGAAAATGAAATAAAAACCCAGAGTATGAATATATTAGGGACTTTAAGTTATAATGATAAACATGTACATTGAAATAAAACAACAATTACATGAGGCATTCATGGTGTCTGAGATACGACTGAAGTGGTGTATGGGAGGATTTGATGGGTTTAGTATATAGAAGGGTGGTGTTAGGCGCAATAAAATGGTTTTATGATAAAAGTACTGCGTGTTTGAAGGGAATGCCTGAGTGAGTGAAAGTAATACACGAGGCATATGACATGACGTTGTTGTTATAGATTCAGCTACTGGGAACAAAGTTCCAAGTAGCACGGGCTATGGTGAGCCCGTACTTTACTTACCTCGCACAGGAGCGGGGCTGTAACTGATGTGGAGATGATGTTCATTGTTGTTTTAGATTTAGCTACTCAGAACGAAATATCCATGTAGCACGGGCTATAGTGAGCCCGTAACTTACCTGGCACAGGAGCGGGGCAAGTAGCACGGGCTATGGTTAGCCTCGTGGACAGGAGATGTCTCCCGTGTCATGTAGAGAAGACCGGGCGTGTCGTATTTATACTACGGAGGGTCAGGTGCATTAAAATTGGTGAGGTGTAAAAGGTACGACATAGGTCAATAACACACAGAAGTAACAATAGCGTGATGCATTAAATGAACAAATTAAGGCGCGTCTGGGATCCTCGTGGACGTAGGTTCGAACCCTCATCACGGCCCTTGGGGATTTGTTCATAGGTCAATATCTTGTACAATTAGGTGAGGAGTAAGTATAGGGTAGAAGCATGGATCGATTACCTATACATTCAAAGATTAGTCAGGTGTAGCGAGCAGTGTCGTCATCGTTGGCATCTTCACGTTCCGGTCTGGTTCTCACTCTCAAGGTGAATAGTTCTGATATTTGGGTCTTTATGGTGGGTTTTTCGACTTTTATGTGAGTGGTTGCAGGAATTTGTAATAATCTTACATCTCGGGTTTTGTCTAATATGCAAGTGTTTTTATTCTGCACTTCTCTTGTTACGGTGATGTCATGGGCTTGTCTCGTGTGATTTTGACGGGCACCTGATTGAAGATTGGTAATCTTCAGTTACGTGACGTACAATTTAGAGGAAGCGGTCACATCTATTTCTTCGGAGAGTCTGAAAGTATGAGGTTGAATCGGCGCAGTTAAGTTTAATTCTCACTGAAAGTTTTGTCATCCTGATTTGGTCCAACAGTAATTGAAGTAATAACATTTGTTGCCATACTTAATAACATTATTATTGCATGTTTTATTTAAAAAAATGAATGCTCTGTAATTTTAAATATTATTTTTATTATTGCTATTTATATTATTAAAATTTTCATTTCGGTGTTTTGTATTTTAAGTAATTATAATATTACTTTTAAAATATATTTATTTCATCGTATTGTTTGTAATATTATGAGATTATATTTGGAAAATTGCTAATTCTTGTTGTAATATTAATGTATTTTTTAAAATGTTATTACTTCTACTATTGAAAATATTATCATTTGATCGTATTATTTCCTCGGCGAAGTAAGTTTCTACAGCCTTCCACATTACGAAGTTTCTCGCCCCTCGCAGGTAAACTACTAAAGGGAGATGATGAATAATGCATGTGTTATAAATTTTAACAGTTCCTTAAATCCGTCAAAGTTTCATTGACCCAGAGAGAAAAAAGGTAGTGTACTCGGCTAGTTAGTTTCACTTGGTCGGACTTGCCGGCAGCGTCCACAGCAGCGACCTAGACGCAATAAACATTGTTACATTGTTGAATCTACCGTAAAAAGTTTGTTGTATAATTTCAGGATGAGTTGAGATGTTAACGAAGCTTCGGTGGGAAGATTTTATACTTTATGCTTGTGTGTTAAGTGGTATTATGGCATATAGGGATTCATAACTTACATGAGTGTTAGAGCTTACTGTAGCACTGAACATAGTCCAAGACTAAAGAAATCCTCAGTGAATGCACACCTCCGGTGAAATTATATGATATGGAACATTGAAAATAAGGGAACTGGTCAACATGTATATTTTTTCATTTTGACTATAAACTTAATAATCTAATTAAAATGGTAATTATAACATTTTAAATCAAATTGACACTTCGTCTAGTAACAATGCTGATAGCAAAATATTGCTTTCAATAATAATAATAATAAATTAATACTACTACTACTACTACTACTTTAATAATAATAATAATAATAATAATAATAAAATAATAATAATAATAATAATAATATAATAAAAAACAAGCAAAAACATCAAACAGCCTATTTTGCTTGTGTCCCATTTGACGTGAAGGTCGTCGTTACCTCAATATTGCACCTAACAAAACGCAAATGTTACTAATAATTAATTTACCAAATATTTTATTTAATATTTGCTAATAATACCTAATTTGCGGAACAAGCTGCGTAACTAAATCCAAATTATATTCGAAATTCAGTGACTTAAAAAAAAGTGAACAAATTATTGGTTAATTACACTAATTGTATTGTTCGTAATAGTAACATAACAAATCAATGAAGTAAGACAAAATTGGATGTATTGTCACAGAGGAATAATATGAACTACTGTCATCGTTGCTAACTTTACAACAACGAAGAGAAATCATTTATTGAAAAAAAATATTCTGCTCACGTTTCTTTTTCCGCGTTTCGAATTTGTGACGAGAGTCGAGTATTATCGTTTATCAGCGTTAGCATTATCTTCCCTACAACACAGGTCGTCGTTAGGTGATCCTCTTTAAGTGGCAGGTTGACTGTAAATTTGTCGATATTGCAAAGAACCATAGATCGCTATTATGCAATTATGTTAGAGTAGTCTTGGTTGTATTTCTAGTTGCATAAATAGCATGTCGCAATATGAAAAATGAAAAAAATTTGAAACCCGCAGGGCTGTATAAACCTGGGGTTTTCGTATGCTTTGTTAATCCATGTAATTTCAACCAGATGGTTTCAAGTGGAACATAAATACAAATATATGATGTCTTTGAGTAATTCATTGAAGCAAGATGCATTGCGTCTCATGTGAGTTTCTGGCTTAATTAATCATATGACTGAAATTAAGTCTTGCGTTACTCGCTTCCATGTAGGTAGGATTCTCTCCATGTAAATGAGACTTGCTCTCCAGTAGGTGGGAGGAACATCACTCCCACTTATGAGGTTCTCGCTCCCACGCCAACCCGTTCTCGCAAATTCGTATAGTCAATATTGACTAATTAAATACGTGCATAGGTGTCATACTAAACATAATAATTTACCTTGAAAAGCTTCATAGAAAACACCGACCTTACCTAACCTTGTTAGTATGTAAGATAAGCATCTTATAGCTTCGTAATTACAATTGTTACTGAACCTATTATAGGTATAGGTTAAGTAATAATTGTAATTACGAAGCAATAAGATGTATCTTAACATACTAACAAGGTTAGGTAAGGTCGGTGTTTTCTATGAAGCTTTTCAAGGTAAACTATTATGTTTAGTATATCAACTATGCACGTATTTAATAAGTCAATATTGACTATACGAATTTGCGAGGACGGGTTGCCCACGCAGGTGAATCTCTCCCATGTGAGCTCTCCTAGCTCCCATGATTGGCGGAACTCGCTCCCACGGTGCTGAAGGAGCAGAGTATTACAGTTTTCCTGCTGAACTGAGCCATGCCCAGCACTTGAGATCACTCGCTCCTACCCGAGGCAATATGTGAAAAAATGTTCAAGGTTAGATTCAATCTACTGATTGATGGACCGAATACAATTATCTGATGTGCGAAACTTTGGGCAAATACATTAAATTATAGAACTGCAGGCGATGTTAACACCATTTTTTCAGTATTTTGACATGTGCTTAGTTTTTGCAGCATCTGTAGAGAAAAATATGCATGAGCATTAATTACAAGTAATTCATATTTACTAATATAAATATTCACTTACTGAAAAAGCATGGAAACCTGAGTTATATAATTGAAAATTCTTTTATAAATTTCAGAAAACACTTGCTGAATTTAAGTAACAAAAAAAAATGTTCTTAGCTCGTCTATGTAAGTTATTTAGAACTGTTTACCTAGCAAAGTAATAAATTGATTAGAATCTCAAGCAGACTAATCTTTCTTGATGAATTAGTATGTAATTATGTTGTGGTCTATTACCAAGAGGGCGCGGAGTTAGTACACAAAAACGGGGCATGTCAGATGCTATCGGGCTCAAAACTTGACCAAGAAATTAATTCAGCTTTCCAAAGCCGAACATAGACTTTCGATGGAAAAAAAAAACATATATTCAAAAACAATTTTACGCAGAGTAACGAAGATTTAACATATAATGAGACCAAGCAATCCTTTGAAAAAAAATAGTTAAGCTATACATGTGTATCTCTTTTCAATTCATGGACCAGACTCTCAGTTTTATACCCCCCATATAATTATTTCAGCCATTCGATTAAGTTTTTCCCCTTAGTAACTAAAAAGGCGACTTACCTGTAAAATATTTGCATGATTTCGTCTTTGTTTTTAATAATTTTAATGGAGGGAACATAGAATAAGGTTACTATGTAATTCCAAGTCTTTCGTTGCCATCAGATACAGGCAAGAATGCAACGAGGATCGCGTGTGCGTCTCGTCTCAATGTTGTATATCATAAACTAACACATTATTCGTGTGTTTTAGATTGCGAAGATATTTCTGGTGTTTGACTTACGGCTTATCAGCCACTGGAGGGTTATTAAGACCACCTCAGTTACTGATCTGCCAGCAAGTTTACTTTAAGATTAAACATAGTTTCGAACTAAAGTAAACTTATAGTGTTTACAACCGGAAATGGGAAACACCTCTCGGGGTATACATATCCCGTCTAGTGTTTACTTACAAGTATAGAAGACTATTCTGGCTTACAATATTCACTGTTCTTCAAGCATCATAGTAAAAAATTTATGGAGTTTATTCTATTGCAGATCGTTCTAGGTTCAGATAAAACAAGATCTTCAAGTTCTCTTTTAAATGTTATTGATTATAATACCTTTTATTTGGCTTAGGAAAAGTAAAGAAAATCTTCAAAGATTCCGAAAGTTAAATGTCAAATGAGCCTCGCTTCTCAACAGACGCCTGGATGGAGTTACGGAAGCAATAATATAACAGTGGTTACATATGG
>WNGS01164437.1:55356712-55410375 GCA_020271785.1 Procambarus virginalis
CAAGACTATTGGACGTCGCTTCACGCATTCAGACATAGAATTTAGTAATAGTAGTGAATTGGTAACAGTGGTGGGCGATTATATAGTGTTCGTTAAAACAGTGGGTTTGTTATAGCTGTAGTTTATATAGTAGTGGATAAGTAATAGTAGAGGTCTTGAATAGTAGTGGAGCGTATTAAATAGAGCTAGTGATAATAGTGAATTAGTTATACGTTTGGAAAGGTAATAGTATTGGTTTTCTTATAGTACAGGGTTTGTAACTTTAGTGTGTTGGTTACAGTAGTGTTGGTAATATTAGTTGGTTGGTTACAGTAGTGGGTTGGTTAGAGAATAGTTGGTTGGTTATATGTGTGTATTGATTATTGTAGTTGGTTACTGTAGTGGGCTGGTTATAGAACAGTGGGTTGGTTATATTAGTGGTTTGGTTATATTAGTGGTTTGGTTATATTAGTGGTTGGTTATATTAGTGGTATGGTTATATTAGTGGGTTGGTTATATTAGTGGGTCGGTTATATTAGTGGTTTGGTTCGAGCAGAGGGATGGTAATTGTAGTCAGTTGTATAGTTGGATTGATGATTGTTGTAGATTGGTTATAATAGTGGGTTCATAATTGCAGTGGGTTGGTGGTGGGGGGACAGCAGGTTATTATTTATTGGCTTGTTAAAATAGGGACCTACTAGAAGTACTCGATTGGCTATAGTGATGGATTAGTTATCATAGTGGGTTCGTTATGTTTGAGGGTTGGCGTTAGTTATGGGTTGATTATAGTGGTGAGTTTTCTTTGATTCGTTATGGTAGTGAATTGATTAAAAAAATGGGCTTGTTATTGCAACTTTAATATTGTGATATTGTAACTTTGTTATTGTGACATAACTTTGAGCCCTGCAAAATATTAAAAAAAAAAACTCCCCTTTTGCTTTGTGTTAAAATTTTCATCACCATTTTAGATAAACTCGCCCCATGCCTTTTTTCCTGTATATTATCCCAAATTTTCCATGATAGATATTACATTAGATTATTTATCCACCGACTAGTTAATGCTAATTGCCCTAGAAACCACCTATCGGTGCAAACTTCTCCGCAAGACACAATGACTCCATTAATCAGCATCCTTATTTAGGTTATACATAACGTAAAATGATGCCTCAAATCATTTTTTATCAACGCTCTGAAACACTAAAGGATATATTCCCATTTCCAGCAAATATGCTGTCCATGTTAATAATATTCTCCAAACATTGCTCATTATCTTCTGCTGGAAAGCTCATCCATATCCTTCTCTAATCCTTTATTGGTGTTTGTTCTAAGGGTGCGGCGCTGAGTGGCTGTTTTTTTTGAGTCGTCTGGAGAGGGAACATGGTTGGTGTATGGTAGTGTGTGTGCACGCGCGCGCGTGTGTGTGTGTGTGTAATGGGATGCCAGCAGGGCAAGTGTGTAGTTAAAGAAGTTCGGGGACCTCGCAAGTAGAAGACAAGCTCCTGACCTTCACCCTCATCTTAGCACTGCTACCTTATGATCTCGGTAATCACGTGAGCGGCGTCGGTAAACAAGCTTCTAAAATTCAAAGTCGTGTTTTGGTTAAACATCCTAAAATGCAGCTGAAACGACAAACTGACAGGCCCTCTGAGTTAACAGGTAAATATTTAGGTATTTTCTTTATCATTACAGAGAATGTAAACAGTTTAAAATTAAGTGATGGGCAATTAACGGGTACGATCTCTCGGGAGGGTCGTTGACCCGTGTGAAGGTGTGAGGTCAGGTCACTCCTGGACGCATGCCAGGTACTTGCCAAATCCAAAATGTTTCAGGTCCCGTCTTAATACCTCCGAGTGGTGAAGCGTCAGACGCTTTAAAAGTTTCGTGTATATTTCGTATATGTTTATTTGCAAAGCAAAGTAGATGATATATTTGGAATCAATGGAAAGGATTATCCCACTGACGAGCAACAAAGAGCGTAGCAGCTGCTATTGTGTTGCGAGACCTGTGTGTGTGTGCTGGCTTTTGTGGCAGAACATTAGTTGCAATTTGGTTGGCATTGTTAAATACTGAGAGGTTTTAGAGAAATGTGAAACATAACCGGTTCAGCATCACTGCCGCCATCTAGATCAGCTATTGGGATACTACTTTTTTTTAACATTTGAGTGATTCTTTTATGGGTCAGTATATGTATTTTTTCTTATACTCAATCATAGGCAACTTCCACCGAATGTGTAGCGTTCCCGTCCAATTTATGGACGAACTAATTCGTTTAACTCGCTCGTTCCTATCACGTCACATCTCGGTATTGTGTCTGTCATAACTCAGAATCTGAGGAGGGGGTTCGGGATGAATACTCACTCCTCATGTAACCATCATGAGAATAAAGCTGGATTACTCGATTTTCATTAACACAAATTCTAAATTAAGCCGCGTTTTATTTTAGCACGTTTTCACAGTGCCCTGAATAACAAAATGTTACTGAGGTAACTCCAGGCCAACAAGTTATCTTACTCAGCAGCCGCCTAAGACTATAGTCGCCTAACTCGGGTATCAGTTTACTGGTAGTTAAGGAACAGATGGGTAAGGTGCAAAGAAAGATGCACAAACGTCCAACCTGGGAATCGAACCCTGGAGTACAACTGGAGTCATTTTAACCTACTGGACTGATCACTGAGAAGCTTAACTTAATGATGTTTTCCATGTCCCATTGAATCTATAAGCCCAACCATCAAATAAATTAGCCAAGCTAGTAAATTAACCAGTCTTCTCTATCTTGAAATTTGCTCCTCAAATTTAAATTACAGCTTGCATCACAATAACATTTAAACAATCACCAAAGTATTGTAATTACTGGCTTAATGTTTAAAAACAATGAAAATTAATTAAGCAGTTAATTAACTAATCGGTAATTTTTTATTGTAGAAGAGCAGCTCACAATTTGAAATCTTTAAATACAACCATTTAAATAATTCCTACCATACAAATTATTATTAATTGCTCACACTAATTTAATTTTGTTATATATTGTTTGCTATTTATAATATTTCGAATTATTGGGAAGAAATTGTTTAGATCGCGTGTGAGCCCATCTTATCTTTTCTGGTTTATAAATAAAATTGCCAGAATATCACAGGCTTTGAATTTCACTTTGTTTCCACAGCGACGGAAAACAAGGCATCAACAGTCACGCTCAACATCTCCTCTACACACATCCGAGCTCTTCCTGTTATCTATTGGACACTTATAACTTAGGACGCTTTCGAAATGTTTACATAAATTCCCTATGTCGAATGCCACGCAGAGGAGACAATGAAGCCATACCTTCACTCATCCTCCTCGAGGACTTAGCTGTGGTAGATAAAATACTCTCCGGCAAGACTCTCTCAAACATTAGTGCGAAAACACCCAGTTCTGTACTAGAGAGTTTCCACTCTCAGTTGCACCATCCTCTATCTTCTGTAATTGTGACAATGCGTCTGAACACCTGGTTCACTCCCTGTGGCGAGTTTTCCTATGAGTTGAAATCTGAATGACTAATTGGTGCGCTCTCTCTCTCTCTCTCTCTCTCTCTCTCTCTCTCTCTCTCTCTCTCTCTCTCTCTCTCTCTCTCTCTCTCTCTCTCTCTCTCAAAAACAAAAAAAAGAGCTTTCCCTGATTAGCTGGATTAAATTTCAAAACTATAACAATTCAACCTGTCTCACGTTCTGCTTTAAGTGCATCACGCACTTTGAACTGGTTAACGAACAGGTTCATGACAGGTTAAAATAAAATGGAAATATAAGGTGATGTTCCATGTTTCTTTCAGGGTCTCGTTATTTTCGATGCAGTTATGATATGATGCCAGTATGACCTGGTGCCATTGTGACCGGCAGCCGTTCGATTTGGGTAAATATGTAACGTGTTACGGTTTGCTAATTGGTGGCACTAGGTGCAGCCATATGGTCCGGGGGTTCTGTTGAGTAATGAAGTGCCATGACATCTCTGGTATCGTTGTGTCCAGGCGAGCCACGGGGTTGATGGCGACGTTGTGTCCAGAGTGTTCACGGGGTCCGGGACCACGTTGTGTCCAGAGTGTTCACGGGTTACAGGTACTTTGTACAAAAGTACAATTACATTTGGGTCATTTGCTTGGACAGTTATTCAGCATTTAAAACCACTCAAAATTTTCTCCATCTCGTGGTAATTTCCTGTAGGAATAAGACTCTTATCTACGTTTATCACGATGCTATTTCTGCTTTTTCTGCGGCGATATAAACTCATTGTTTCTATCACGAAGTTTATTTTGATAACTATGAATGAGTTTTTCATAATGACTTGATGGTGACGATAATATTTGCTTTGATAACGTATCAGTCGTAGTTACGATGTTCAGATAAGTAGAAAATTAAAATAAACACATCAGTTGTAGCTAAAGAAAATAGCTAGTAGAGTATTATTGCATATTTAAAAATATGAGATTATGAATATTAATCATAAACTGGATTTTACATTGGCCTGGTTTCTACCAATGGATGTGTTTTGTTCCCGTAGGTTTGTATATACAGCCATGCTAATTTTATTTTATTTTACACAGGGGGGAAGACGATTTCCGACTTTGTTAGTAGGCTTAGGGCTTTATCTTCCCATAGCTCATGTTAAGCTTGACCATGCATTTTTCCCCCTATAACACATCCCGTCAGTCGGTTATTAACCAGGTCCCAATTACTGCCGGATGACCAGAGGCGAACAATTAAGGATTGGAGATTAGCCAATCCCCCCCTCCCCCATGACTAAGTCTCAAGCCAAGGTAAAATCACACTCAAAGCGTGTGTGAATTTGCTACCATAACTCCACCAGGGACATTCTATACTGAGCTATGATTTAATTTATATAGCAATTCACACGCACATTTGCATTCATGAGTGTACATTAGTGTACCTTATACATTTTGTTACGATGCCGGATAAAAACCTATGAATACTTGGGTTTGTTTTAGTCATACGGATATCATACGTCAAAAGGAACGCATGTGATTGGTCCGTAGAACATTTTGTTTTACGTCTTGGAGAGAGGATGCTGGACCTCTGCACTTTAAATAGGTGAAACGTTACATTTTAAGTCGTGTAATCTGGAGTGAGTCTAGAGCTGCGGAGATTAAATTTTGAATTAGGAATATGAGAAGACGAATGGTACAGAGATTTTTGATACAGAACTGACGAGAAAGTTGAGAGTGCACTGCCCTGAGACCGGAAGTTATGGCTCTGTGACTGGAAAGTCATCTGAAGCCCGGAGGAACAGCGTAGTATTTGCTGTGTCTTGCATTATTCACGCTAGGAACCAGCCGTGTGAGTACTAAGACAAGTGGTCATACTCACTTCAGTAGGAAAAGTGCTATCGTTTTTGCTAACCATCGTTTCTTGCTACCGTTAAAATGAAACGCTAATTTGTCTCCAGAAGCGGAAACAGAAGCAGTGGAATCGGACATTCGCTTCTTACAGAAGAGGAATTGCGTCAATGGAACACCTTAGCAACAAAACAAGAAACCACTTTAGAGTCTGCAGGTAACTGTGTCCACTGCTAGACGCCACACAGTTTACTGACGGGATACCAGACAATAAACGAATTAAAAAAAAAAGAACTAGAGACCAAGTACACCAATTGATTGAACGTTAAGAGGAGAGACCCAAGAGCTGAAGCCTCTCCAATTACCAACAGGTAAATGCGCAGAGAGATATATACATGACTGGGAAATGAGGACCAATGTCCGACGTTTAATGATATATACGTTTGACTAACTTTTGAGTACATAATACCTGCTTATTACCCCTTACTTCATGAAGTATATAACAAAGCTGATCTCAGAGCTGGAGGTGAGATGAAACAGGGAAGACGTGAACTTTTCTTAACTTCCGTCTTTCTACGTTGTAGTAAAGGCAAATAGCATTCAAAGAATCAGAATGACGTGAATCCAAAGGGATTGCAGTGAACAAAACTATTGTTAATTGAACGTTGACGCGGAGCCCGTGAGCTGAAGCTTCATCGCCGATGGCATTGATTAGCAAGTGTGCACAAGCATCCACATCTAAGTATGTTAGAGCATTCAGTGCGCACTCAAATGCATGCACTCAAACAATTCCGTGCTCATGTATGCTCTCGTGCTCATACATGCAAACTCATTTCTAAACTCCAGCACGGCCTCAGGGATGGTCGGTCATGCTCATATATATATATATATATATATATATATATATATATATATATATATATATAATATTATACTGGACAAGATAATTGTAACTACTCACGAACACAAAGGATCGGAAAAAGGTTGTAATGGAAACCGGGTTTCTGTCTAAAACAAATGCAGGATGATATATTTCCCTTTGGAAGATAATTCCCCAGGAAAGAGGATATGTTGAGTTACTATAATCTTTAGCCTTCACATGAGGAACACACAAACAGGACAACATCAGCGGCGGGCAAATAAAACTGGATAACATTGAGAATAGTTTTCAGAAACCTGGGAAAGAGGACTTCAGATGAAATATTGGTACACATATGAGACCAATTTTAACGTATTCAGCACCCGCAGGAATCGTTCGCATGCATAATTATAAAGCCAAGCTCTATGAAGTCCAGTGATAAGACAAAGATCGTACCAGAGCTAATTGGTCCAATTTACGAGAAGAGGTAAGAATGCTGCATCTAATCTCTCTTGAGAAGCTGANCATTATTTATCACGTTAATTTCTTCGTGATTTACACACACGTATTTCCTCTCAGGCTCTACCCAGCCATGACGGGACCATTACTCAGCATGCTTAACTCGTGTTCATGATATGAAATTATCTTTCGTGTACTTTTCCTCAATCATTAGTTCTAAAATTACAGTGGTAAACAGTTTCTTGACGAAAAACAGGACAAAAACAAAACAATTGGATACATCTGTCTTAATGTCGCTTCCTGGTCAGTACTCCGTGTTCTCTGTCCATCCCGTCCTCCTAATAGAACCTTGAAGTCACCATTAACGCGTACTTTACCTAAGGGTAAAAAATCGTCGTACTAGAAACTGGTAACGGATTGCGAAATCAACATACTCTCTCGTTGTCAGTTTTGGGTCCTCTGGTAGGTTAGGATAAAGTACAACAGTTTGATGTTGGAAAACCTTAGGAGGACTGACTGCTCTGTTAAGGAGTGTCTGTCTAGAACACGTTCGTTGTACGTTGCTGTGTTTGTAGTATCTTAGGAGTTATTTAGTGATGAGTCTGATAGTTAAGTGGACTTGCTAAGGTAGACAAAAATCTCCTTAAATTTGAAGCTTATCTGTCAATCAGTGACAAACCATCAAGAAAGAACTTCTTTATGATTATATAAATATGCTCAAATATGATTTTATGAATTAAGTTTTCTATTGAGATAAATTCTTGGTAAGAGATCCTTAAACTATATTATATGTATTAAGTGTGTTTGTGTTCATTGAGACTATAAAATAACATCGGGGAACAATCCTCATCACATTCCATAACACAACTGTCATATTAGTCTATTGAGCCTCTGTCAGAGTAATAGATATTTAGTTCAATTTGTTTTTATTAGACTTAATTACTCCAAGTTCGAATAAGCCATAATATATATATAACGATGTGAGTCATGCCTCCTAAGTGTGAGGTCGTTCAAGAAGCTGCTTAACTAAATTAGCAACAGTTGTTTTGACTCCACGCGGAGACCTTTGGAATGCCAAACTAACAACCGTCATTGTCAGCCGTGGAAATGGAAAAAGTCAACTCAGAAGATCTAATAACATCAAAATAATTAGCAAATAATGATGAAACAAGAAAAGAAACAAGTGTTTTGGGCCCTTGGCATCGATTTGCAGGAAGGATATTTAGTGCAAGTTGCCATCAGCAGCACCGTGGGTCAAGTCGACAGGGGACTTGACCCGCGACAGTGATACCTCGGCCCCCACATTCCTTGTGGCCCATTGTATTGTTTTTGCAATGAAGAGCTTCTGCCTTATTAGGATAAACCTATATTACCAGCAAAGGTGGATACAAAAAAGTTGAAAAGTTGCATTTGTTCAGTAACATTAACAGCGGAATATAACGACCAGCTGCATATAAAAATATGCAAATGATGCATGCTATGCAAACGTTACCAATTATTATAATATGGGTGGAGTCCAATGTTCTAATATCAACTATAAAGAAGAACGACAGACCATGATATGTGCTCTTAAGCCATGGAACAAGTATACTTAAGAGAGTTCGCTCGTGAAGCTCGTTAACAGATTTTTCTTCAAAAGGATAAATGTATACAAGCGAACTTCGGGAATACGAAGATAAATTATTCCACCATATTTAATATACTGAGGAATCTTTACGCCATAAGGTGACTTACATGTAGCTGCTAGCAACAATGCGTGAACGTTGATATCTCACTTCTGAGCATATATAGATATGCTCCATAAATGGACGGTAATAAAACACGTATATACAAGCAATGAAGCTTGCGTTTGCTGATGAAGTACACCTTGCTGGTTACCTTGCAATGATTTCGGGGATCAACGTCCCAGCGGCCCAGTTGGAAGGTGAGCAGTAAAGGTGTGGAGGATTACTATGACATGGCAGTATAGCAACATCTCAGTTGGTAGGCCTCCACATTTTATTATATAAAAAATGAAATATGCCTCTTATTCTTAACTGTCGCTAAAAGATTCTTAGCGGTATGTCCGAAAATTGAGTTCAGAAATGTTTGGCGTTGGTTTATTTATGATAGATTCTCATATATATCGTGAAGGGTTGTGGAGTTTAGCTTATCCAGCACTGTCAATTACTTGAATAAGGAGAATGACCTCAAGTCTTTTAACATACTCTTTTCATCACTAATGGAGGGAAATACATGAAGGATTACCTCTTCATCTTACGGTCATTAACCCCAGCACTTGAACCACACTATGAATCAGTCTTCATCCTCTGTCTATATAACAAGCACTTCACCAACCAAAGGGATCATTAAGTTCTTCAACAGCATTCGACTAAGCCAGCAAACGACAGGACGGATCAGCACCTCACCCGCGACCACTCAACCAACTAAACCAAGCATTGTCTCCTGCGGGCATCCCGGCGCCTCGCCACAGGACTTGTTCCCATCACCGGGGCCATTGTGGTCACGAGGAGGCGTGACCTTCAGTACAAAGCACCACTTACTACCCATTGTGCCAGAGGCTCGCTCAGGAACCCACACTCTATTTTCCTTAAACATTAATCGACTAAAAAGACGCCTATGAATCAATAACAAAAATAAAATGTATACTTTTAGTGCTTATCAAAAAGAAAAATTTAGAAAAAAAATGAGTAAGTATTAACAACTATTTTACATGCAAATTATGGTCATCGTGGCAGAAGAAAAAGTAAGGAAACTTTAAAAATTGAAATATAAAGAAACAATGATAAAAACATGTAAACGTAAAATATATATACAAGCTAATTGTGTTTACTTGTTCACATTAGGTTAAAAGATTCTAGTTGTTCCCTTCGTCTTGTACGGCATTTTATTAGTGTAATATTTTAAATCGAAAATAATATTCTGCTAGAACGGTGTATATATATATATATATATATATATATATATATATATATATATATATATATATATATATATATATATATATTTATTTTATAAGTGTACCACCTTATAAAATCTCCGAGGCTATGGGTCTGGGAGGACCCAAAGCCTCGGAGAAGCAATGGAGCATTCAGACAAATTTGTCTTGTGTCCCCTGATATCTTGAGTATTTGCTTCTCTTACAACCCCTATTTCATTGTGAACTTTATTATACATGATTACCTGATTAAGAATTGTGTGTCATTAACATGGACATGACATAGCTATTACAATTGAAATGAAAAACACACCAACGGGATATATTAATATATGGCACAAGCAGTTTCGATCATTAGTCAAAGTCAAACAGCTAAAACTTCTCAGAGGTTGATGTGCGCCCAAGATGCAGCAGACGTTTCCCCCTCTGAACTGTGATACTAACGCGTTGAAACAAGAAACTTTTCACTCTTCGGTAACACTGATAATTTGTCGCCCAGCTCTGTCAGGAAATTCAATTTTTCCTCATAAACCGAAGGTCTCCGAGAACATTGGAACAAAGCTGTAGCAGTGTGCCAGACCTCTGTATACGATGGCTCTCTGAGTTTCCCCTGAAAGAAGCAGCACCACTCACTTCCCTTGTGTTGTGTTGGAGGTAGGCACTGGCCAGTGTTAATGAAAATAAACTATTCCCTATTAACCGAATGGATCTCTATTGTACAGATAGTTTTATTAAATTCGATAAAAATATAATTTATTGCAATAGTATCTAGTTGATCTTACTTAAGTGAAGAATTTATTAGACAAAAAAAAGCAGAGCGGAGATGAGTAATTGGGATTTATATTTAGTTTTTTTCCATTTCCCGGTGAATATACACTGACCTGTACTTAAGTCCTGTAAGTGATCAGAACTAAAAGTATAATTACTGTTGATCAGTTAGCTCGGTTGATGTTTTTTAATAGCTTTTCCGTGGTTGATAGACTATTAACCATTAAATCGTAAATATCTAAAAATGTTTGCAAAAACTAACCAAGTGATTTGGAGATTTGACAACCCTCTTGCACTTTGGGTGTGTGTATACTGTATAAATAACAAACAAACCGTTGTTGTGTGGTGACTGAGTTGCGATTCTCATTTCGTGTGAGGTCGATGTTGAAGAATCCACACAGAAGAGTTAGTTAAGTCACTCACCACTCACCCTATCAGCTCACACTCACCCTCACCCCCGTGTTAAAATCTCAAGAGTTCAACTCTGTCTCTCCTCTCAGCATTCAGGTCTCGGCTCTCCCTCTGAAAATAAACTGAAAATTTTCCCAATTGTTTGGCTGGCTCCGATTCAACCAGAGTCCCTTCCAGCCAAGAAAGGGTTTCAACCAGCCTGTATGCAACATTTAAAAAGACACACTTTGTCTTTTAATTAAATGTGTGCAACATTTAAAAAGGCAATTCCTTTACTTCTACTGCTATGTTTTGAACATATACTCTCAGCTCTTCAATGCATGAGTGTTAGTCAGTGTGGTTCTCCACGCTAGTAAGTTACACTGTGAAAGCCACACACATTTCAGAGTGTTTTACCGGAGACGTTGTGTTCACTGGTCTTTCAACACGAGCTCATACTGTGTTAATTATCAGTAGTAGTATGCTACTCACTCTCCTAATAGACTCCAACCTCTCATTGTATTTGGACTCACTTCTTTCTGAGATCCAAGTTTCTTGTTTATTACATCACACGATGCATATAAATGAATCTTCATATTAGTAGACGCGATTTTTCAAAGACAACTAAAGGTGATTCGCAGAGTAAAATATAATTGAAATTTCTAACCCTATTTGCGGCCTAAGGCATTTGCTGTTTGATATTCATGAAGCGAATAAAGTAGGAGAACGAAAAGTCTGTAACAGACAAATAGATATAAACTTAGCAATAAACCAGGATAATTGCAGGTGTCCAACAACAATTGCCAGTAACAATTTCAGTCGGTCTGTCAAACAACTCGACAGGAACTGCAAGTATTGGTGCACAACCAATGCACGCCACTACACTGCCAATGAAGCGTTGTAAATGTGCTTAAACAATGTTTTGTTTAGAATATCCTCATCCAGCATTTGTAATTGAAGCCATTATATCAACACACTACACACAAACACACATGTGAAGCTGTTTGATATTTACGGAAAGACTCCACCAACTGAGATTCACAGACGTCTCATCAAATGAGTTACAAATCAAACCAGATGAGTTACATGAAGCGTAAATTAAAGGTTCAGACAGAATCTCTCCATGGGTGCTGAAACGATATTCAGAGGCACTGTGAAAGATTCTTTCCGTAAACTATAAAGATAACTTGAAGAAGGGAATGCTGCCAGGCAGCAAGAAACGATCAAATAAACTACACACATTCTAGAAAAAAGACAGGAGACTGTAAACTAGAGAAGAGTGTCACTAACATGCATACCTTGAAAGCTTCGTATGAACGTAAGAATTATTGAGCAATGAGGCAGGTCTGTTGGTCCATACTAGATAGTTCATGAGGAGATCGTTGAAGACAAAAAATAAAGGATTAAATATATAATTAAAAAGAAAACGGGGATATAGTGAAATGAAATTATGCTTCCAAACTACCTAGAGTACTTCGACAGGATAACAAATAACAAACAGGAAGTTGAAGAATATGACAAGCTGCATCTCTCAAGAGTTAAAGAAAGACTTTGACACTGCGACACATAACACTTTTACACAAACTCTTAAGAATATCCTGGAATGATGCGAGAGCACCAAAACTAGTTAGTGAACACCAATCATATTGAAGACTGAGTCCCTCAAAGAGGACTCACTGTACACTTAAGTTCACGAACTTGAATCACCTGAGAGAACAATTGTGCTCCCAAATGACCCACAGAACTTACAACACATTAATAGTTTACCAAGCCAAGACTTACACTTACAGTAAGGTTTGAAGAAATCAATGATCAGGGACATCTAGACATAAAATTTCTTTAGCTTATTGGGAGGCCTGACGGTTAAGTGGACAACGCTCGGGATTCGTAGTCCTAAGGTTCTGTGTTTAATCCCCGGGGGAGGCGGAAACAAATGGGCAGAGTTTTTTTTTTCATCTTGATGCCCCTGTTAACATAGCAGTAAATAGGTACCAGGGAGTTAGACAGCTGCTTCCTGTGAATATATAACAAAAAGGAGGCCTGGTCGAGGACCGGGCCGCGGGGACGCTAAGCCCCGAAATCCTCTCAAGATAACTTCAAGATAAACTCAAGATTCGAACTTGCACACTAGGTGTTCTCAAACCCATGTCCTAACCACAGGGAGTACCCAGTGTGCCTGTTCGAATCATCTTCGTGCCACCTACTGATACATCACGTTAAAGTGATATCTTAGTAACCTCTGCACTGTTAATAAATGTTTTGCTTCTTATCGATAAGCAAAGAAATTTTGAATGCCCAGTTGCAATATGATTAAATAAAGCTTTACCTTTGTTATAGAGAACAGTTAAGGCAAATCAGATAATTATTTATCAAATCAAGCTAGTGGCATTGGTTATACATCAACTGTTGGTCATACAGCGGTAACATTGGATGTTATCGGTGTATATTTAATAGTTAATAGATTGCACTAATTAAGCTGAATAATTTATCATTATTAAGTGAGTGAGTCTGAACCGCTTGAATGCTAAGTAGGTTCTTCTAATATGGGTAAAGTATGGAATATAAAAGGGGGCTTCATTTTAGGAACGATAGCACTAGTAGTGCTCGAAAACTCGCTGCTGAGAGTTCGAAACATCGAAGAATAAAACTCGTCGCGTCTGTCTGACTGGAAGTTTGCCCCACAGTTTCCAGTACTGAGACTTGTGTAGTAATATGCAATGTTCAAGAGGTCTTGTCAGGAGGGCGCTGGTGATCATAACATCTCATAAGTGAGGGAGACAGCTGCGTTGTTAAAGTCAAAATAAGTGGGTAGAAAAAGTTGCTAAGGATATTTGCCGTCTCCAGGATGGTCAGGATTATGAATGGTTGCGATTATATTTAATTTGTATGCCTGTATTTTCAGAGTGCTAATATATATTTAATTTTAAATATGCGGAATGAAGTGGTGATGCGACAGAAAACTATCTTTGCTGGGGAACCGGTACAACAGGCGATTAATGGCTGGTTAACGGGTTCCAAGAGCTGAAGTTCAGTCGCTACAGGTACATCGTTAGTCCAAAACTAAGACACAAGTTATGTTTTTTTTAACTCTTGAACTGTTCTTCAGTCAGCTACTTGCACTTTGCTGCTAACTTGTGAGGAATTTTATTATCTCTCTGAAAGTCCCAATATTATTATCAAGTCAACTAATATAACATTATAATTATATATATATATATATATATATATATATATATATATATATATATATATATATTTATATATAATATATTTATATATAATATAATATTTATATAGACGACACTTTAGACTCGAATCTAAATTTTTCTTCAATTTATTGCTACCACTAAACTTTTTCTAATAATCTCCTTGTATATTTATCGTTTTATATTTTTCAGGGGAAAACATTGCAGATCAGACAAGATTTCTACTCGTATGTACTTTGAAATATATAGGGATCTCATTAGAGCGAAGTAATAATAATGTACATATAGTCAAATGCTATATATGTAAGTTTAATACAAATGTTATTGTTTATCCAGCTTTGGTTCGCAACTGTGCATCCAGGAAAGTAAACAATTATTATTTTCGATATTGAAAGCAAATTCTATGAATTGAGATAATTATATCTTTGAACACAAATCCCAGGATATTTTTTTTGTTTGTTTTCAATTCATGATAATTCAACTCCAGGCACGAACCACTCCACAAAGAACCATCAGGAATTTCAGTTCAACTGAACCATATGTCGCAGATTGGTAACATATCACCGTCATACTCACTGAATATAATACAAAAACTACTGAATAAAAAAGCAAAAAATATATATACTTCAATGCTTAGGGAAATTACCATTAACATTACAGAACAGTCCCAAAACACTAGCAAACATATCCAAAACACTAGCAAAATTTTCACAGTTCACCACCAAAATGCAATAGATAACACTATTCAATTTCTGAAAACTAATCCAAAAAATTGCTTTGCGCTGCATACTTCAAGTATAATTAATTAATTGTCATGCAAACGTGGCAGGTACTTAAATCCCCCCCACGTTCTACGCCTCCCTGGTGTTCATATTACCATTATCGTTCACACCAACGTCAGACACAGCATAAACACGACACAAATAATGAATTCTGAATAGTTTTTGCATTTAGATTAGCAACTTGATTTTTTTCTGCTGATATCTGATATTTCCTGGACTAAGAATCCAACTTTTAGTCTGCACTAAACAACATCTGCTAATCCCTTGTTAAGTTTGATTCTATCTGATTTGATTTTGAGCTATCGTTTAAACTCTTATCATCCTAGTTTGGTGATACCAGAAAATAATTATATTGACTCCAAACTCGATTGCCCTGTGAAAGCATCACGCAAAAATTTTCTGACGTATCTTTTTCACTATTTTGATTTTGTGTACCTGATGCTGTCTGCGTTTCTAATTATAACTTGCAGTTGTGCAAGAGCCAGTAATAAATTTAAATTTAATGCCCAAGAAAGAAATATTCTATTTTGCCAGGAAATCGTACGTCAGAAATTTACATCTTCCATCAAGCTCAGTAAAATGATTTATTCACAGTTCAGTAAAAATTGTATTGTTTTAATTCTAATTTTGTTCTTAATTTTATTTTATTAAGATGTTTTTGTGATCATTTATGACAAATTTGGGGACACTGAACTCAAATATGATCATATTGGTTTTTCCCTAACCCAACATGACTGTAATCTTCAGTATACTCTCATTTTCGATCAATTCCCGTAAAAACTGAGGCTGTGGGTCCCTATAATTGCACCAAAGGTAGTACCCCCTATATATATATATATATATATATATATATATATATATATATATATATATATATATATATATATATATATATATATATTGTATATGGAGTACCACCTCTGGCTGGAAGAAGGGGAACCCTTAGCCTCGGAGGAAACCACACATAACGCATTAGAGCTTCAAAAGTAACGTTTATATATATATATATATATATATATATATATATATATATATATATATATATATAATAATAGTAATTTTCTATGCTCGTAGTTTTAACATAATGCATCACTACTCAATTTGTGTAGAGAGGAAGAAAGACTTTTTTTTAACCGGTCTATTTTTTGTTATTATTTGATTCTCCGAAATTTAAGCATGTTCTAGCCTGGCAGTTTTTTCTGAATCCAAATATTTGCCCCTGAGCTCTACTATCCCACAGGCACAGGATACATGGATATTTCGTTTACCTTCCTTCTTGGCCAAGTAAATAGTTAATCATTTTAAGATTGCAGAGATGTTCCAATTATGGTCTTCGTATTTCAGTTACGCGAGAACTTCTTTTCATGTGTCCACAATCATCTTTGGGATGTATTTGCAGAATGACCAATTGGACCTGAGCGACATGAACTTCCATTATGAAGTACGACACACTTTAGACTTCCTAGTAGAATTTTAATCACCCCCATTTGAGTTAAATAGTGTCACAACCATTGTATTTAACAAACCTAACATTTCATAACAATAAACTATATCACTGTCAACTCTTAGAAGGGAAAATACCCTTTACAATACTTATGATAAAACGTTACTTTTGAACCATGCTGGAGCAAATTCTTTTCATTCAATCTCGAAACTACCAGTCCTGGGGCCTCTTTTGAAGGACTCAGTATCTAAGTCATTCACTTCTTCCTCATCTGAGCACTGAGGCAACATACTTGAGCCGCTTTCGTTAAAATGCATATCAGAGTCATGTTCAACATCATCTCCCATATAGTCCGTGTCCTCTAGCGAAAGAAGCTGTTAAAATGTTAACACAGGTGGGGCACCTGGCGAACCGCTGAATCCAAGCTAGGGGACGTGAGTTCTTGCTTTTCCTATTGTCCCGAAGTCTTGACCAGGAAAAAACAGCAGTCATTTACGTGGTGGGTCTCGCAATATCATTTGAATACTTGATGTTTCTTTCCTTTATTAATAAAAGAACAATATTTACAAATAAAATAAGTAACACAAGCATGATTCCAAATACATAGATTACATAGAACCTCGAGAGGAACATCAACATATACTTAGCAATTTAAAAATCCCGTGAGTACACATTACAGTAAGGAAGTAAATGAAAATGATTAGGAAGACACACAACAATTACAAACTCAAACACGAAAACAGTTACACAACACACAAGAGCTAAGTAAGCACAGCTAGGCACAAAAAATATATATATTAAAAATTCTAACATCACTGGTTCCTTAAGTCACCGTCAGTATCATTAAGACATAAATGTATGGGAAAGATACACAATTCAAAAAAGAACACGCAAGAAACACTGTAAATGAACAATAGGAAGCAATAAAGGTTCACCACAATGGACAAGCATAAAACTCAGTAGGAAATACAGGCCTAATTACAAAACAGTGACATGCTATATCAAAACAAGACCCACAAAACATTTAGGCAAGACACAGCATAACCAAACTTGTAGAAGCCATAATAGTATGAACAACAAAGCAAGAATGTCCAAAAATCGTTGACCACTCGGCAGATATATATTGATAAATTACAAAGTCACAATATTTCCAGACATAGAAGCGAAGAAATTCGCGTCATACGACAAAACAAAGCAAAACAAAGAATTAGTACAACAAACTGTATGCCCAGCGGTAAGGTAATTATCAGGAAAGATCACTAAGCCATTACGACTCTAGAGCACAGAGGAATACAATGTTCCCAGATAAACAAAACAAACGAGGAGCAACGCAGGACTCACTCTATATAACATACCCGCCTACTGCCACCCTGTAGTAACTCTCACTGTCCAACCCGTCCTCGCAAATTCGTATAGTCAATATTGACTTATTAAATACGTGCATAGGTGATATACTAAACATAATAGTTTCCCTTGAAAAGCTTCATAGAAAACACCAACTTTACCTAACCTTGTTAATATGTTAAGATAAGCATCTTATAGCTTCTTAATTACAATTGTTACTTAACCTATTATAGGTATAGGTCAAGTAATAATTGTAATTACGAAGCAATAAGATGCTTATCTTAACATACTAACAAGGTTAGGTAAGGTCGGTGTTTTCTATGAAGCTTTTCAAGGGAAACTATTATGTTTAGTATATCACCTATGCACGTATTTAATAAGTCAATATTGACTATACGAATTTGCGAGGACGGGTTGCACTGTCGCCTGTATTACAAATCAATAAATATCAAGGGTAACTGAAGCAAATACTCACAATACCACACCACACCAAAACCCCTACACCCAAGGAACAATAGTTAACGAAACTACACCTTATCCATCATTACCGGGCTAGACATCTGTTCTTTTTAGGAGTTTGTAGATAAATTTGCTTGTTTGGTTGTATCCTGTTACTCTCCCCATCTTGTTTTGATTACGCTGTGTTTGCCTGGGGCAATTTTTGTAATTTTATACATGTGTTGGAAGGAGGGGGAGGCTTTGATTTACTAGTTTTGGCTTAATAATTGTTCTCGTTCATAATGTTGTGAATGCTGTTTGGTTAACAATGTATTTGTTCTATGTTGTTTGATAAGTAAAGAGGTTCAGGTAATTTTATTTTATTTGAAAATATCGTGTTAAAAAATTCAGGAATATTAATACTGAGTCTGTTTTCTGAAGTGTTTGCATTCCGGTGGAGTCGTTATCCCCCGAGGGCCGCGTTTCAACAATCTCTTTCCTAATTTATATTTGTAATTTTTTCTCCAGCGGCTCTACTCTGACCGTGTTCTATAAGGTCCCACCACACGTTGTCTTTTTCAGCATTAATAAGCTTCCTACTCGGAGATTGTACAGTTTCCTGCCTTCGCCATTCGGGCAAATCCTCGTTACCTTGTTCACGGTAAACCTCCACCTCAATCACAGTATAAGTTTGTTTACAAACTTTTAATTTAGTCATTCGATCGGAGGTCTGGGTTAGTTTCTTATAAATTTTACGAGGTTTTTACGTGTGACCGATGATAACAGCAAATTCCACACGTTCCTTACCTCGTTGACCAGACCTGCCATTAGTGTGTGTATTTGCACCCTTGCATAAACAATTTTCATCCTTACTCATGGGATCATCGTCTACATCCTGAGGACAACCAACAACTTGTGCCATCATCACTTCACAAGGTTTAACACCATCTTCAGCATCATCGCTGAGGATAGCTGCAGTGTGTCGTGTCCCCTCATGTGTGTACACTGTCCTGGCTTGCCTCACCTTCACCGGGGTGGACTACCTCAGACAGTCTCTCCTGTCCCAGACTGCCTCACTTACACCGTCCTGAACTAAGTCACCTTCAGTGTACTGTACTCGTGTACTCACACTGGGAGATACTGCCGAAGTAGTTTTTCCAACACAGTTTTGGGTGGCGTCATCCACTCCACCGTTGTACTGTTGCACTTACCTCAGTGCTTTCATGTAGTGGTGCTTGTTGGGGTTAGGTTTCGGTTCGTGACGGTTCAGGTACAGTCCCTGATAATAAGGAAAAGTCATTGTCACGAAAAATGTTAATACGGTCTGATGTCTCCACTTGACATACAGCAGCAAGGTGACCCATATGACCTTGCTTAAGCAAGTTTTCGGCTGTCTAATGAGAGTTAAAATGTTGTGACCTGCCACTGACACGGCAACCTGTCTCTTACAAAGAATGCTGCTTTTAGCTCGTACGCGTTACGTAAGGGCAAACATTGTCATACTAGAAAATGGAAGCGGCTTGCGAAAGTGATGCACTGTCCCATTTTCTGTTTTGGGTTCTCTGGCTTAGTCCGTTAGGTAAAGAGAGAACATTTTAAATTAACCGTTTTCTTGAAGTTTTGAAACTCTACGAGGACACTGATGAAAGAATATTTCGGTTAAGTTCATTTTTTGCTGTTCGAGTGCCATTGAAAATGATTTTGGTTGCACCAAAAGTATGCTTATTCAGGTGAACATTATCCACGTTCCCATATTAGGTAGGTATGTTAGCAATAGTCCCAATCAACGTCTCTGTGAGGGCACATCCCTCACTGAAACATACATAAACGTCTTACTTAAATGAATCACTTGCACGGAACCTTTTAAATTAGGCAGATTGATGTCATCATCATTCTTCCTCACAAACTAAAATTTTTTCACACTTTTCAAATTCCACAGCACCCTGTTGATACGAAGCATTTGAAAACCAACCAGATAGTGATACTGAAAGCTGGATCAGCATCACATCAAAGATCACGCAAACAAGGTCATAATCAACTTGACTATTAGTCCAACAGATTCATGGCACTTGAAAGTAGGTGTGTAGGAGCCCAATATGTCACATAGTCCACGGCATTGATGTAGAATCACATGATGGGTTTGCCGACCGCATAGAACGGCAAACAAACCAGCTCGCTCATTCGGAAGATGCCAAGCTTGCAGCAGCTACCCACAAACATAACTGCTGTGATTGGCGGTCAAGACCACACCCGAGTGTCAGTTTGTTTTCGCTTTCCCTTGATCCACTGTCCTAAATTTGTAACACAGGGCTTGCATACTTGATGTGGAGCCACGAGACTTAAACCCTTTTCTTCAAGTCAAACTCGGAACTAGGCCAAGTGCATCTTTTTCACAAAATCACTAATATTCGTCCTTTGGTTGCGTACAGAAAAACTTCCACAAATATAAATAATTCATCCGGAAAATTTAAAACACTTTCTTCTAGCAGTAACCATTGTCTGAAACAAGAAAAAAAAGATTATAATAAGTCACCACATAACTATAAACTTTTGTGCGTGCATATTCATGCATGTGTTCTACGGCATATCCACCTCTGGTGGTTATGCAAATGCAAAATGCCGTACAACAAAATCTTGAAAAAATGGAAAAAACTATTTAAATTTTGAAAGCGGCGCCCTAAAATTAGTTAAAAATAAGTGGCAGACCATACCAAGCAAAACAAATGTACAAAAAAATTGTTGGCCAATCTTTCATTTTGTCGGAGACACAACAAAATTAAATGAAAAATGTAGACTAGGCCAGGCTATTTGGCTGCAATGCATTAAAGTGAAAATAGAGGTAATTAGTAAAAATACGGTCTGGACTCCCAGATTTGAGGCCAGACCGCCAGGTTATGGGACCTGGGTGCTGACAGTAGAAGGACCACTGATACCTCTCTGAGAACTCTCGCTTGACCCCGGGCAGTGAGGCGTCGTGTGGTCGAGACTATTACTCGCATTATCTTCTCTACAGCACCTGGAATTTTTTAATTAGAGCCTTGTCTACAAGCAAGTGTGATTTTTATTGTTTAAATGATAAAAAAGTGGCGTGCCTGACAAGTTTTTGAAGCGGCTTGTGCATTCCTCACCCGCGACAAGCAATTTTGCGGCATATTTCTTGCCAACAGGAAAAGGTGGCTGGGTCATGAACATCAACGTCAGTAATGGCACGAACTGCATTAACCCAGAGATGCAACCACACGGAACTCCTAAAGTAGTTATAATTCATTAAAAAAGTATATATATTACAGAATGCAGTAATGGAAAATTTGAATGAATTTTTAAGTGTCTAGTCCACGGACCAGAGGTTGGCTAGGCCAACATCAGTCCTTGCCAAGAACGCTAATTGTCGGCGGCTGCATCTAACAAGCTCCCTAACTACTGGCATGATTTAATAGTATGATGGCAATGCATGTACTTCATTTGACACACACGCACACGCGCGCGTACGTTTACCTCATTTTCTGATTGTCATTGCGTGCAAAGTCATCAATTTACGTTTAGCATACGGCTCACAAAATCTAACGGAATCCAGTAACAGCGAGAGTTAAGTTACTTTATTATACACCCCATACCCTGGACGGTAGTGTAAACGGTTACAGAGGAACTTTATTGGTTCAGTGACTGAGCCCCAAAATTCATTTAACTAAGCAAGTTATAGAGCATTCATGAGCTAGTTAGAAAATTTAACGAATATTGTTGCATCAGCAATCGGCTCGAAACCGACCACAAGTACAGTCTCACCTAAGCAACTCACATATGAGGAGAGCTAGTGTTATAATAGATGTGTTTATCCTGCATAACAATATTTAACCAGTGGGCAGCTGTGGAACATTGCTTAATGTTCTCGTTGTCTTCATTCGGGAGCTAAAACCAGAAATCAACATCCGGATGAATTCGCCTTCAAGCATACAACTGTTCGATGGTCCTCCATTGACCAAGAGGGAAGATGTAAGACCTGGAGGACAGCTATAAGCCGGGTGACCGACAACAATCACCTCACCCTATCCATCGGCGCTCCCTACGATTGAGGGGGGGTTATTTGAATCGTAGATTGAGGTGTACCCACACTTATAAATGTCTTAATTTTCCTTGTAAGCCGTCAGTTACAGCCCCGCTCCTGTGTCAGGTTAGTCCACTACGGGCTCACGCCTTTACTACTTGGAATTTTTTGTTTCGAGTAGCTGAATCTAAAACAACCGATTGTAAGCTCAATATAGCTGTTTCAGTGCAACAGTGTGTACTTCTAAAGATATCACATTGCTGAAGAAATGTCGAAAAATAAAAATGTAAGGATTAAGTGATCTAGTATTTATTCAACCTCCAGATGGTAGAAGATATTTGCGTAGAATGGAAAGGGAACTATCAGAGCGCGCCAAGCCGTTACGACTGTATAGCACTGGGAAGGGATCAGGATAAGTATTTGGGATGGGATGGGGAGGAGGGGGGGGATGGTGCCCAACCACTGGGACGGTCGGGGATTGAACGCTGACCTTCCTGAAGCGAGACTGTTGCTCTACCGTCCAGCCCAAGCGGTTGGGTGTAGAATGGAAAATATCCAGAAGAAATATAATATCACAATGTTGTTGTTGTTTAATGACTAGTGTATTAGAGAAAGCCTGCTCCCAAAGTCCCCAAGTGAGCATATGAAGGCATAGACGGCACTCCTCTTTTTCAAGGCTTTCCTGAATATTTTGATCTCAGTATCTTGTTTTGAAACACTTTCATCTCCACCACCACTACTCTAAATTACACCTCGTGTTCTCTCAACCGTGGCGCAACAAGTAGTAACTGGAGTTAATTGAAAATCCTCAAATCATCAGTTTTTTTTACACAAAATCTTTGTATGCAATGGATTTTTAATCGTTTTAGTGTTTGCGTCGACGTGCTATAAAACGTATTTTTATTAATTGTTGAATCTGTTAATCAGTTTGATCATGAAAGACGATGGTTGGGTTTAGTGGTGGCAAGAGCAGCATCCGCTGTCGTTTATGGTGTGAGGGACGGTTGTGTTCCGGAGTCCGGTCAGGAGGACGCAATGCTACATATTTATTGCCGTTGTGGCAAGAATGGCCCTAATGCTTTTAACAGCTTGACTACCCCAATATTTCTTCTCCCAGGCTATAAAAATCACGCTTCATGCGGACAGGACGCTAATTAAAACATTCCAAGTGATGTAAAGCTGATAATGAAAGAATTATTCTGCACATTGTGAGAAAAAAATGCTTAAGCAATTCCTTAACGAGCGAAGATATACAAGCAAGTCAGGGTCTCCGAGACGCTGTCTACCGCGTGAAGAGACTAGAGGCCAGATAGATCTTATCTCAGTGTTATATTGGTAATAGCAACATCCTTATTAATGACAATAATAATAATGAGAAAAAAAATTAGAACATTACGGGTAACGCACCAGCGTTTTGGTTAACAGCAGCAGCGCGCCATACCCCTTGGCCACATATGATAAAGGTTAATACTTCCTGCTAGTCCATTAATTATCATTAGTATTATTATTAATATTTAGTTGTTTATGATTTGTTTTTTTATTATTAATCTAAAAGATATTTTATATAATATTTATGTACACAAAGCACCTCATAAGTGTTAGAGCAGCAGCTCGATAGCGGAACCCAAAACACAAAATAGTACTATGTAAGTTACACGCATTATCATGACCTAGTTTGGCTCATTAGATCATGGATAATAGTGTTAAAAAAATACCATCGTTCATCTCATACATTAGAAATCTTCTTTTTATAGAAAGATTAAAAATGTTTTATTAAAATCTTATATATGACGACCCGTAGGGATGATGTATGCTAATGAATAAAGGGCAAGAACAAGGAGAATATATTTGCGTTACACATACATATATATTTAGGTAATCATTCCTTCTGAATGAGTACATTTATGATTAATTCCATCTAAAGATGTATTATTATACGAAAGTGCTTAAAGAAATTTCCTGTTTCAAATCTTCCTCCGTGGTTTGACACCGTCACATTTTCATCACGTGTTAATTTTCGTGATTGACACACACAAACATACACATATGTGTGATGTGGAAAAAAATATAGTAGTAGTAGTAGTTAGAAACAGTTGATTGACGTTATTTATATATATATATATATTGTGTGTGTATATATATATATATAATATATATATATATATATATATATATATATATATATATATATATATATATATATATATATATATATATATATATATATATACCTACTACTTCCCCCCCCCCCATTCTTCTGTGAATACTCATATATGTTTTTTTATTTAAAATTTGTTACAAAAAAGGAGTTACATATTAGCAACAAAGATGATTATCATAAGTTGTCGAGTTCCTCCAGCTCCTCAGATGGCGGGCAGGATCCCTGAATGAGGTGTGCAGTGTGCATAATATAGAACACACAACAATGTATAAATTTAGATATAAATGACTGGATGAATTTAGAATCAGATAATAAGTTGCTAAATACTGGTTTGGAAATAGGCCTGTAAATTTATAGCGCAGGTTGTCAATTAGTATAGTAAACGTTAGGTCACTAAACAGTTTCAAGCGTTGGTTAGACAAATATACGAGTGGGTGTTACAGAATATTAAGTAGAGCTGACTCCCATAGGTCAATAGGCCTTCAGCAGTTTCCTATAGAGCTGCAACTTATGTTAGAGCATAGAGCCCCGGCACAGAGCCTTCAGCAAAGAGCAGCCACAAGCATAATGATTTGAATGAACCACTTAAGAATGTAGCCTCTAAATGTAGATCAAAAGTAGTTTCATGCAAGAGATTGCATACATTTGCAATTGAAAATGAATATTGATGGAAAAAGGTTTTAAATCCGAGTGAATAGTAATGTAACTCCTATGCACATCATTATATTCACGCAGACACAAAGGCACCCTGTGCAACAGGCATTTGAAAATGACAGTATTAAGATTGGTTAACAGCATGTCATCTCATGGCGACATTAAATCCCAAAAATAATTAAAAACATCCAGGTTTTTATTCAGACTTGTCGTGCAGACATTTTATTTCATCCATCATACTTTCATCCTCTATTGAACACACAATGGTAGCATTTGGTAGGCGCTTCGTTTGATAGTAACCCTTATTTTGTACGCTGGGAACCATATCGTACAAAACGAGACATATTAGAAGAACGGGTGGATTGCATATAGACCTTTTCTCCTATAAAAATTTTGATAAAAAAAATTGAAAAAATAAAAATGTCTATTTCTACAATATTTCCTCCAGTGTTACCAAAGCCACCCTTTCACCATTACTCAAAAACCTGGGATTCTACCCTCACTGAATAAGCAGGACCTCACCTTCCCACAGAGTGATAATTGGTTAGGTGACGCTGTATGGCTAACACAGTATTAGGCCAACGTGTGCTAGCCATAATGGCTAACACACGTTGGTCGGACTTATTTTCCTTGTTTCAGATCATCTGTCAGTGATATTTTTTCCCTGTCTAGTGAATTGAATTTATTTGTGATATTAGTTAATTATTAGTGTCTAGTAATTGTTCACAACACGAGTGTAGATTATAATGCTTAGCGTTGCATGATTTCCAGTATGAATGTCACTAATTACATGGATATTCGCTGTTATTATTCTTAATGAAAGTTCACAATAAAGTGTGAACATTGTTCATGGAATATTATTCTAGTGCCAATGTTTAGGAAAATGTATTATTGTTCAAACTCGTAAATTTATTAGTTGCTGTGTATATTCGTGAATGAGATCATTGCTGAGTCTCCAATATTATTCACCTCGATCGCATTTTCCAACTTTGATGGCTGAAAGCATCCTAGTCACCATCATAATAATTGATTAATTATGTATTTTATTTAGTTTACGTTCTTGAATATCTCTGATAGCATGCATGAATATTTATATTGATAGGAATAGTACGATAAACTCTTTCGATGACCCAATCTTTTTACGAAAGAAAACACAAAATATAAAGAATTTATAAAAAAGATAACACATGGAAGTATATTAAGTGAAGACCGTGAAGCAAAACTGAAAGCAGAGATGGAGAATACTTAAGTGATATATATGTGTTTTATACTATATCAGCAGAATTATCTGCAGCCAGAGATAACAGCTATTGAATATTAGAGGCAGGTAAGATAGTGAGGCACAAGAGAGGTACAGCAGGTACGTGGCCGAGATCTGCTCTGCAGCTCACTAAGGCTTTAGCCTCTTGTTGAGATCAGATCCATAGAGATCAATGCTAATCAGTTTATTATTGCAATAAACAATTATCATTTCTTTTCCGTCTATATTATATCCATTAAGGCTTTGCATAATTGCAAATTTAATCATATAACTCCGTGCAATGTTGACATTAACTGATAATTATTGATTCATAAATTTAGTTAAATGAAAGTATCCGTCACCAGAGCAAACTATATGTTAAAATAATTACACTTTCCAATTAAATATTTGAGAATTTTTGCTGCTAGTTTCCTCCAGCATAGAGATTTGTTCACTCTTGACACGGGTTACTTGTAAATATCATTACTCTTATTTTTGGACTAAGAATATTTGTGTGGTTTATAGCTTTTGTTTTTTCCGGGCTCTTTAAAAAAATTAAAAGTAAAAGAAAATGGGTTACTGGAGCTCCATTACTACCTACTAATACTTTTGTCGATATAATTGCAAAAAGTACCGCAATTTCAAGAGGATGGGTTGACTTTCCCATCACTATTCCCCCTCTTTTCTACCCCATCCTCACTCTCTCTCCTTCCCCCTCTTTTTCCATTTTCCTTCCTCGTGTCCCCACCCCCGTTTTCCCCCATCTCCCGCGTCCTCTTTCCCCATCTCCCTCCCCACTCCCTTTTCTTCCTCTCCACCCTTGCCTTTCCTCGCCTCTTCACACTCCCTCTAGACCCCTCCCTCGAATCTTCCACATTTTGTCCTTTCTCCCCTCCCTCTCCTATTCCCTCACCCCTCCCCTTCCCTCCCCCACTCTCCCTACCGTCCCCTATCCTCTATCTTGTCTATCTTTCCTTATTCCCCTTTTTACCCATCACTCCCTTCTCTCCTTCTCCCCCAACATCCCCCTCTCCTATCTTCTCCTTACCTCTACTCCTCCGTCTTCCCTTTATCTCTCGGTCTCAGAAAATGTAATACTAAATTCACGTTCAACGTTTTCGATCAAAATATCTAATGACTCTCTTAATAAAACCGACCTAACCTGCCTATGTCCGTCCCATACCCAAGACTATTCAACCTGCAAGGTTGATGCAAACATTATCCTAGTTAAGCAAAGTAGGTGAGGTTTTGTAATCAGCTACACTAGTTTTCTCATCAGAGGTTGTAAATCATAGTAGAAACGTCTTTTGAAGTATATTTATGTAGAAGCTCGTGAAAAGGGTTTAAAAAATCTTGGAATATCACGTAGAGTATATTTTTCTTGTTTGGATTGATGTCGCCTTTAGAGCCTATCAACCGTAGGATTACTAATGACACCCACATTAAAATGCTAATCAACCAGCATGTATATTTTAGTCCTCAACATAGACTTAGGACTGAAGTAAGCTCGGTGTATATACTCTGGAAAATTGACAACTGTGCGAGAAGATTAAGAATATCTAGCCGTGACTGGTCAACTCATCAGATTCGTCAAGATCAGAGAGATGTCGGCGGATTTACTCTTATGTAGAAAGAAAATATTATCACGGTTCCCCATCTGTCCCAACTTTGTGGACAATCACAAGTTGGCAGTCACAACACAAGGCGCTCAGCAATCAACAGCCTTATGCTAGCTGGGCCTTACTCAAGTACATCACTCCATCAGCGATCATTAATTCCAGGACATAAAATAAAGAGGATTTGGTTTATATTTATTTTAATTCTCTCAATAATTGGCGGAGTACATTACGACATGCATATGTTACGCTGAGGAAATGGCTAATAGATTACATTTGTCCATCACTAGTAAATTAGCTATTGGCTACTGTAGGCAAGCTGTAAATCACGATACATGTCCGATGCAGGCAAGCTATACATCACTAATGCATTTGTGAAGGTAAACAAGTTATAGATCAATGATACCACCGCGACTCTAAGCATGCTGAAGACCGCTTATACATTTGCGATGTTGACATGATGTAAAACAGTATTACATCCAAGACCGTTGGCCTGCTATATATACATTCAACTCATCCTCCTGGTTAGATAGTACGTTTTGCATCTCTGTTCATCATTGTACATATATTGACGTAAAAGGCAATTAAATAATAGAATTTGGTACTAATTCACTATATAGAGTCGAATGAAATAAAGCTAAAGAAACAACTTAAATAATCCTTTGCCTAGTGTAACACACATGCACGATAATTGGCCTCAGATAGCGTGTATTAGACCTATGAAGGTTAGGTTAGTTTAGGTTGTCTTTGCAACATAAATACGAAACTTTTCCAGTTTATCCAAATTCAGTAGCAACGATTTCTACTTTTTAACTGTACGAGATATATATATATATATATATATATATATATATATATATATATATATATATATATATATATATATAATAGGTCCCATAAGTATTAATTAAACAGGAGGATGGGCTGATTCATTTCATATTTTAGACATGTTTCAGAGCGCTGTAATGTCCACAAATGAAGGCACTGTGTAGATCACTAATACATCCTCGTCTGTAGCATGTTGTATATTGCTAATATATACGAGGCTAGGCATGCTGTATCATCACTAACACATCTGCGACTGTTGGCATGCTGTAGATCACTAATACATCCGCTGCCGTAAAGTACCAGAGATCACCAGCAGGACAGTGACAGTGACGGACAGTAACGTTCACATCAATCATCCCACCATTATACAGGGCTGCTTAACATGGTGTTGGGGACAACTGTGTAGGCCGAAATGAAATATTAATTTTTAGGGGGCAATATTCTCATTATTTCTCCTCTCGTGTCTGTCTCTTGTTTTGCCTACCAGTCTGACTGATATTATTTATCTTCTCTTTTCTCTCCTCTCTCCTCTCCTCTCTCTCTCTCTCTCTCTCTCTCTCTCTCTCTCTCTCTCTCTCTCTCTCTCTCTCTCTCTCTCTCTCTCTCTCTCCCCATGTGGGTATTTTTGATTCGTGCCTGCAGAATTGAGCTATTATGTCTTGAAAACCGCAATTCTACCAGATAAATTTTTTCCTCTATTGTGTCTACTACATATATTTTCCTGTAACACACGCACATGCACTCTCACGCATTCCCAGGATGCAGCCTGTAGCAGCTGTCTAACTTTCAGGTACTTATTTACTGCTAGGTGAACAGGCGCATCACACGAAAGAAACTAGGCTCATTTGTTTCTGCCTCCCCGGCTTATCTGATGCTATGACTCTTGATCTATTTCCCTATCATATCTACTTTTAACGTTATAAATGGAGTTTCCCTCTACAGTCTACAAACCTTTGGTTCGTTAGTTTTCCACTACTCTTACGCTAAAAGAAAACTTTATAAAATCTCTGACTTCTAAGAGTCTCAAGCTTCCTTCCGTACCCTTCTGCTCTAATTTTCCTTGTTAAAATTTCCTCCTGTTCCACTTTATTAATCCTCTAAATATTTTATACGTCTCTATCATGTTTCCCCTCTTTCTCCTCATTTTTAGCGTCGTCTGGTTTAGTTCCTTCAATCTCGTCCCGATTTTGGGACGAGTCTCGTTGCAAACTACTAGACCTTATCGAACGTCCTTACGTGTTTTTTTAAAGATGGCATTCCACGATGGGGCGGCGTACTCTAAAACTGGTCTCAATTGGTTATTGTATTCTTTGACTTTTTTTCTGTGGGTATGAATCACTTTGCACCTCAGTTTAATTTGGTCCATCATTTCCAGGACTGTCTTCCCTCAAAGTTACTTCCCATTGCACACTTCCCAGATACTCTTTTACTTTCATGAGGATTGATGAAGATTGTCACCCAAGAGGTGGCACGGGCATGAATAGCCTGTAATTTTACTTTCAAGTTGCCTACTGGGCTCTAACATATCTACATTTGAAACTGTGTATGGAGTCAGCCTCCACCACATCACTTCCTAATGCATTCCATTTCTTTACTACTCTGACACTGTAAAGGTTCTTTCTAATGTCTCCGAGACTCATTTGGGTACTCACTTTCCACCTGTGTCCCCCTTTGCGTGTTCCATCCTTGCAAAATAATGTCCTTATCTACCTTGTCAATTCCCCTAAGAATTTTGCATATGGTAATCATATCTCCTCAAACTCTTCTATTTTCCAGCAACGTAAGGTGCCATTCACGCATCCTTTCCTCGTAACTCAAACCTTTTTTTTGGGGGGGATGAGCCTAGTAGATACCTCTGAATCTTCTCCTGCTTCTTGTTTTGCTTGGTAAGGTATGCCCTCCATGCTGGTGCTGCATACTCCCTGATTGATCATCCATCAGTCTCAGGAGACTATGGAGTTGCGCTCTGGTTGCCGATCTGCAGGGGCCTCTCCAAGGCGCAAAGCCTGGGGTAGGTTGATACGGAGTTGTTGTTACCCAAGCAGCAGGTCCCCCCCCCCCTCTCCACGGTGCCGAAAGTCACCAATGGAAAGGCAAACGCCAATACGGTTGGTGAAAGAAGGCTCAAGGCGCACCGAATCACCTTCTGTGGTTGATTGTTCAATAAATCCCTGAACTATATGTTTAACAGATCTCTAACCCTGTCCATGGAGGACAGAAGAAAATGTATATATGCTGGTTAGCATTGTAAATGTGTGGCCACGTCTGCTGTAGAAAATAATAATAAAAAAGAAAAACTTCAAACCCGGAGACCGCCGTGGTCGGGGTCGGAGAAGAACCACCCCATCAAGGGCAAGAACGATACCAGCCTCCTGAAGCAGAGTCTGGGCCGCACGAGCCCCAGGAGGTGGACGTCCCGGTCCTGCACCAACGGGTTCTAGACAGAGATCGTCACGGCTCTCTTAAAGTATGTTTATTGAGACAAGAAAGAAATATATCTCAAAGGGATAGAGTAGCTTAGGCAATTTCTACCCCTCCCCCCTACAGCCCTCTTTCACCCGAAGCCAGCTTCCTTCATGACCAAGCAGAAAGAAGAGTGATAATTATTAATTATATTATGATAATAAATATTTTAATAATATGCTGTATTTAATAATTATCCCTCTTCCTTCTGCTTGGTCTTGAAAGAAGGTTTAGATATGAAGGAAGCCTAATTTTGGTCTTATATATATGTGGTATACAGGGTTCTAAATGATTCCTTTCACAAGGGTCTAAAGTCACTTCTGATGCTAGTCAGCCTCGCATGCATCACTGATGATATTCTTTCTATGTGGGCTTCAAGAGACAGATTTGGTTTGATATTAACTCCTACGTTTTTCTCTTTGTCCGTTTCGAGCGTTTCGGGGGAAGACTTCGTCTCTCATCCGAGAGAATGTGCACTCACTTAGTTGTAAGTGTGTGTGTGGTGTGTGTGTGTGTGTGGTTGTGTGTGTGTGGGATTGTGTGTGTGGTGTGTGTGTGTGTGGTGTGTGTGTGTGTGGTGTGTGTGTGTGTGTGGTTGTGTGTGTGTGGGGTTGTGTGTGTGTGTGGGTGTGGGTGTGTGTGTGTGGGTGCGTGTGTGTGGGGTTGTGTGGGTGTGTGTGTGGGTGCGTGTGTGTGGGTGCGTGTGTGTGTGGTGTGTGTGTGTGTGTGTGTGTGTGTGTGTGTGTGTGTGGTGTGTGTGTGTGTGGGGTGTGTGCGCGTCAGCAGCTTAGTGTTTATGCGGTGCACGTGAGGGGGAGGCCGAGTGCCAGCATGAATGATCGTCAGAAGACAATTTATAGCTACACAAGACAACTTCAGGTCCAGTTTAATTCGTGCCGACTTTAACGACTGAAGTTAAGGAACGGCCAGTTTGGCCTCCTCAGACTCGCACACAGCTCGGTCTCCTCACTCTTTTGTTCCAAAAAGTGGGTTCTGCTGTTCAGAATGATCAACAAAAGTAGTACACATATTTTTTTATGTAAACCTATTTATAGTTTAACAATCTTTCTAATATAAGTTTAGTTTTCGGTGGTTCAGTCGGGTTCGTTCTCTACTCACAATTGGGAATTCCGGGATCGAATCCCGGGCAGAACAGAAACGGTTAGGTGTATTTCGTATCACCTAGTACCTGTGTTTACCTTGCATAGGTACACAGGTGTTACTCAGCTAGTTGTAGGTGATGTATCCTGGGCAGGGTCAGTAATTCGACCTGGGGGGCGGGGAAGATTTCGATATAAGAATGATTATATATATATATATATATATATATATATATATATATATATATATATATATATATATATATATATAATTTATTTACTCAGAAGAGGATTCATGAGGTGTATGAAAGGAAACGCATAGTTTATCACCAACGGGGCTACAGTCCCTTACGATTCCCGGCGAGGCAAAAACAAATGAGCAGAGTTTCTTTCAGCTAATGCATCTGTTCACCTAGCAGTAAACACATTGCAGTCCCAGTGGTGCTGTGTTAAGGCACTCGTGATTTGGCCTGGGTTCGTATACTGGCCGGGGTACGCCTCTGTTCACCCAGCAGTGAATGGGTCTTTGGTGGTTAAACGATTTGGCTGGCCGTATTCCAGGGAAAAATAAGATTAAGGTCTGGCCCGAAACGCTATGCGTGTTACAGTGGCTTTACAAGAATTTACAGGAATGTAATCCGCTGACACAGAACTATAGACTGCTTCTGTAGTTTAACAGCCAGTATAGTTGGCTGGCGATGATTTGTATTGTAATATTGCCCATTTAAACTAATAATTCATCGTGTCTGGGGACAGGCAGTCAATATTTTATTATGTGGAAATCTGCGCAATATTTTGCAGCACTTCCATGCGTCAAGTGAGAGGGTTTGACACAAGTCGGTGTCGAAATTCAAAAATTATAATACAAAATTATTATATTCCATAAATTATTATATTACAGATATAATAATTTATAATAATATATGTATTATATTATATATTAATATGTCCTTTCATATGTAAATATAATTATTAACTGGAATGATAACTGCATGTTAGCTGCAATATTATAGTGCCAACTGCCGTACTATAGTGCCAGCTAGCGTACTATAGTGCCAAAAAGCGTATTAGTGGCAAAAAGCGTATTATAGTGCCAAAAAGCGTATTATAGTGCCAACAAGCGTATTATAGTGCCAGAAAGCGTAATATAGTACCAGCAAGCGTATTATAGTACCAGCAAGCGTATTATAGTGCCAGAAAGCGCACTATAGTGCCAGCAAGCGCACAATTGCGACAACCGTACTATAACTTCACTTACAAGCCCATAGCGCTTGCAACTGTACTATAATAATTATTTATGTGTTAGAAGTAATAGTGAAGGTTTAGCTTTGTGTGGGAAGCTCTGGAGTAAACAGGACTTGGCTGCTCCGTGACTCTGTCTTCAGGGTCCAGCTGGTTTGTGAAATAGTCTCTTTTATGCGAGAGAAAAGTAAACTATGATTTGAAAGGTAATTGGGTCGTAAGGGCATAAGAAAGTAGAGGGAGCGGCTGGTGCATCTGAATGGCCAATTGACTCTTGATAAAAACACGTCCGGTGTTCCCCTGTGTTGGGTCTTATCATCGTCTAAGAGCTGGTAGTCGCTGGCCCACGCTATTGTTAAGAAGTCGCCACCTCGCCTTGCGCTCAGGAAATTGGCTCTTATGTCTTATTACCATTTTAATTTCCATTATCGTCTCCGCACATTCCAACTTCTCTGGCTCATTTCCTGCCTGGTTGTTGTGGCGGGGTGATGCGCCGCTCCGACCTGTTAACATCACCGGACGTTAATATTCATAACGTCTGAAAGGAACATTGATCAATAAAAAGTGGGTGTCGCTTCCCACTGGTCTCGCTAGCAACGCCGAGGTTTCTCCAGTCTTCCTCCACCGGCCTCCCTCCTTCTCCACCCCGTCAGAAGCTATAATAATTAATGGCCATAAAGATCACGACGAAGGTGGTAAATTCCCATCAGCCGTGGAGGAGCACACACAGCGGAGCGCGCTGGCCTTCTCCCGCCACACACGGCAAAAAACGGCTTCACTGCTTCGTAAACTCTTGGCTTGTGTCTGTATACGTCTCGCTTTTAAACAATTTTAAATAATCACTGTTTAAGTCATTCACAATTGTTTATATAAATGTTTCTTTGTATATGCTCCGCTGACCAAGAAATGTAATGTATCTGATGCCCTAAATAAATGTGATTGCGTAATGGTGTACGGGTCTATGCATAATTATGGGTAACGTTTTTCTATACATTGTTGTGTATAGAATGTCACGTGTACACTCACATATTCTGTGTTTGTAAGATTGTATTGCGTGCGTGCAAGATACTCATCCTTGTGAGAGACGACGGCCACACTCGGCTATTAAACGGGAGCATTAAGCCTTTAAACAATTCCAGCAATGCCGTTATGATAATGAAGGTCGTCTCATTTGTGTCTACTCCTCCACACGACAGAGATTTAGTGGTGCTCACTCTGAACGGAGTGGGGGTTCCAACCCCACACTATAGGGATCTACTAGTATTTGATGTAAACGGAGTGGGGGTTCCAACCCCACACTATAGGGATCTACTATTACCTGATGTGAACGGAGTGGAGTTCCTAGCAAACCTTCGTTGTGAAGGCAAGACACTGTTATTGACTGTACGCTTCGCGCAAGGCGAAATTATTCAGGGTTAAGTAATGAAAAGTTTGGGTGGTTGAGCCCCCAGCAGAGCAGGAAGAGGGAGCAGTAGAGGTTTTTTTTAGTGAGGTGTGACACATAAGGTTATCTTATGTCTCAACTAAAGACCTACTTCGTAGGCTATTTTATGCAATAAGCAGGACAGTGAATGATATATAGTGGCACATGTACTATAACGGCGCCGAAAGCATCTTCCATGTAACTGACTGATTTCAGTTAGTTTCAGTAACGAAACTGATTTCAGTGTTTTTTTTCTGTACTCGCCTAATTGCACTCACCAAATTGTGCTTGCGGAGGTTGAGCTTTTGCTCTTTGGTCCCGCCTCTCAACCGTCAATCAACTGGTGTACAGATTCCTAAGCCTACTGGGCTCTATCATATCTACATTTATATGTAGTATGTGTGTGTGTGTGTGTGTGTGTGTGTGTCTGTTTACTGACGTATTTGTACTCATCTACTTATGCTTGCGGGGGTTGAGCTTCGGCACTTTGGTCCCGCCTCCCAATTGTCAATCAACCAGTGTACAGATTCCTGAGCCTTCTGGGCTCAATCACATTTGAAACTGTGTATGGAGTCTGCCTCAACCACATCACTACCTAATGCATTCTATTTACTAAGTACTCTGACACTAAAAAAGTGTTTTCTAACGTCCAGAAGTGTATTTGTGTGTATTTACTATTTGTTTCTGCAGAATCGAGTACTCTGCCCATTTGTTTCGGCCTCTGCCGGGAAATCGAACCCGGGCCCTTAGGACTACAACCACAGTGCTGTCCACTGAGCTGCGAGACCCCTAAGGACACCCCACCCCCGTGTGTGTGTGTGTGTGTGCATGTGTGTGTGTGCGCATGTGTGTGGTGTGTGTGTGCATGTGTGTGTGTGGTGTGTGCTTGCATGTGTGTGTGCGCGTGCGCGCGTGCATGTGCGTGCGTGCGTGTGTGTGCGCGCGCGCGTGCATGCATGTGCGTGTGTGTGTACTCACCTATTTGTGCTTGGAGGGGTTGAGCTTTGGCTCTTTGGTCCCGCCTCTCAACTGTCAATCAACTGGAGCGTTGTGTGTGTGCGCGCGTTCGTGTGCGTGTGCGCGGGCGGGCGAGAAAGAGTGTGTACTCGTTTGTGTAACCAAAAAAGTAAGCAAGCATGTAAGCATGCATTCTTATCCCACAAAGAATGGCATGGAAGAAGCAACGTCTGCAGCTTGGGTCTTCTAATCTCACTTTAACCATAAGACAACCGGAACACAGGCTGGAGGCAAACATCTGCCCTCATAAATTGACGCCATATCCTATCGGCAAACACGGCTCGAGTAAAGAGGTATTAAAGCCATGCCAAAGCTTGCGGCGTGATTTAAGATGGTTGTCATGCTTGCATAGTTGGGTCTTTCATAGAAGATATGTCAGGGTGTTATCTGATTAAAGAAAACAATGACTTTTGTCTTGACACAAGTTTTAAACATTATTATTTAACTTCTCACGTAGGCTTAGTAAAATAAATTTAACGCTTCAGAATCAATCGCCGAATTATATATAAATAAGTACGATTTTAGCCTCAACGACAACACAAATCAGGTATTGTATACAAGCACAGCTTTTGCGAACGAGAAAGACTGGCTTATAAATAAAATAAGTTAATTTTGATCGTGTGTGTGTTCGCGAGTCTCTGATCCCTTTCACCAGAATATGCTTCCTATTTAAATTTAAAACAAAACGTTGCTTAACTAAAACATTTGCTGATGCTTATAGTATTTTTGTCAATCTTGCACAATGAAAGGGAACCTGAACACCTTGTTCTCAGTATTAGGGAAGGGAAGGGAACTATCAGGAGAAAGCGCTAAGTCATTACGACTATATTGCACTTGGAAAGGGTTACTGTACGGATTTGGGATGGGACGGGGGAAGGAATGATGCCAACCACTTAGACAGTCGGGGATTGAACGCCGACCTGCATGAAGCGAGACCGTCGCTCTACCATCCAGTAAATTTTGAAGTATTTTGCCTAACCTGAAGATGGCAAACCGGGAGGCATATCTGACCTCTTGACACCAAAACCCATTAGACTCGTTTAAGCGTCTAGGTTGCAATGCTTTTAATCGCATTAAATCCCAACAGTTTTTACGTTGTGGTCGTTAACGTAAAAATTTAGGTACATATAGAGTGTATTCCCTCACATATAGTGAGGGAAATTTGCTAAGGCGGCAACATGCTCCTCTATCATCCTCTTTTGGTTGTAATTGTTTAAAACTAAATGAAACTTTACGTACATAATTATTTTGAGGTACAATGAAAGATTTCGAAATCGTCTTCATATCATATTTGAAAGTGGAAATGCAATTCAGAGGTTTCTAATTTGATTTTACAAGCATGTTCTGACGGGATAAGGGCGGGTTCATCCTGAAATACTGCTGTGGCTAGGTCCCCTGTGCGCACTATACTGAACCACTATACTAGGTCGCAATACTAGGTCACTACAGTAAGTCACTACAGTAAGTCACTATAGTGGGTCACTATACTAGGCCACTATACCAGGTCACTATACCAGGCCACTATACCAGGTCACTATACCAGGCCACTATACCAGGCCACTATACAAAGTCAATATACTAGGTCAATATACTAGGTCACAACAAAACAGGATGGGACTGGTTTTCTTTGACTTCATTAATTAGGGCTATAAAAGATTCCACTTGTTGCTAAATTAATTCTGCTATCGGATCCAATACACAGGAACCGTGTGTGTGTGTGTGTGTGTGTGTGTGGTGTGTGTGTGTGTGTGTGTGTGTGTGTGTGTGTGTGTTGTGTGTGTGTGTGTGTGTATACTCACCTAAATGTACTCGCCTATTTTTGCCTGCAGGATCGGGCATTGACTCTTGGATCCCGTCCGAAAAAATAAGTTAATTAAAATTGTCTCCAGAAGTAGACAAGTAAACATTAAAAGATTAGGCCACGTACACACTATTGAAGAACACCTATTAAAGAAGAATTAATTCTATTAAAATTTCTCCTAAACGACATATAAATCGATGCGAAACAAACGCAAAAGATCGTCGTATTAGCTAAAAAATACGCAATAGATTAATAAACTATATTAACTAACTCCTCCCTTCCAGTATCCATGACTAATTGCTTAGAAAGCTTCTGAAGTTAAATGTTTTGAAAAGAAGTACTTCGTAAAACATTTAGAAATAAATTAAAAAAGTTAATCTGGCAAATTGGTATTGTATATAACATTATTATTATATCTTCGATTCATTATTGCATCATGAAACAAATACGGAAGAATTTATAATAAAAAGTTACCTTAGTGACAAGCAGCAAAGAAAATCCAGTTAATATCTTTCGAAAAATTATTTCTTGATACACATCAAACAAATAGAAAATAAAAAAATTGTTTTGTACATATATCCAATATTTAAAAAATATCGTTAATATTCTAAATAAATTCTTATACATTCAAAGAACATCCATTTATGTTGTTTACGATTCGCTACCTGGAACAAAACATTCCAAGCAGCACGGGCTATGGTGAGCCCGTGCTGCTAAATTGGTGTACACCATACATAAATTGGTGTCCTAAAAGTAAGAGATCCCAGTAAACTATTTAAAATATAAAGACACCAATATTTTTAAACAAAATATAAGTAAATACATTTTAAATATATAACAAATCAAGAACTGACGCCACCACCATTAAACCCTTTTAATAATAAAGATAATATTTTGAAAGAACGTTTCTAATCATACATTACATGACAATTACAAGGCTCACTTGGCCTTTTAATCAGATCGGAACCTAGCATACACGTGATCCTGATGACATAACCAAAGCATTATAACTGGCAAGAAATCCCTCTTTAAATTAGCTTACAAGTCGGGATTTAATCATCAGGCAAGATACCAATCAGTTCAAGTCATCCAGCAACATTTTTTCCTGAACACTATTCCCAAGCGTATTCATTTCCCGTTTATCGTACAATTAGCAAGACTTGGGATCTATAAATGACAAGTTTCTTCTGATTGATCCAATCAACGTAGTCTTAGTGCATTAAAATACCACAAATTAAAACGTTTCCGTATTTGATTGCATGCTCTATAACTAGATGAAACATATAGACAGCAATCTGAGAAGTTAAATTGTTTAATTAAAAATGAACCTTAAACTCAAGAATGAATAGACGTATGTATGCTGGTATAAGTTAGATTGTATAAAGAGAGACTGCGGAAAACCAGAAAGTAGGAATGTTCGGAACGCACCCATCAGCTAATCCCCCTTAAGACCTATCAGATGCGGGCCAAGCCACCAGGGCATCAAGTCACCCCTCGGAGTGACGGGTAAAGGTTACTGGCACGTACCCAAGAGCCGATACCTCTAAAGACTTAACAGAGATGGGCCAAGTTACCAGGGCGTCAAAACACCACACCGGAATGACGGACAAGGCTAATTAGGACGTGGCAGACGCACTGCGGATTATCGCCTGTCGAGCACTGTCCTCTCCGCTTCTGGTACCTGAATTCTAAATAGTTTTGTACCTCATAGATTGGTTCATCTATTAGACTGGTCGGTACTGCAGCAGACACGTTTCTTGCACGGTCGGCGTTCGATTTATGATGGTCCGAGCGATTCAATACCGTTCCTTCGTTACGATATCGTAACCAAGCTCCTGGTATTCATACCGTTTCTAGGCTCTCCGTAGTTATTCTGGTGTAGAGCTTAGTCCTGATATTTAACTCGCCTCCTTCAAGGATAGATTCACCAGTACATATTGCATCGTGTGCATCAGTACGTGTGTGTGTGTGTGTGTGTGTGTGTGTGTGTGTGTGTGTGTGTGTGTGTGTGTGTGTGTGTGTGTGTGTGTCCGCGCTCGCTCACGCACATGCGCAAGACACATACTTTAAACAGATGTTTTGTAAAGTTCCTAAAAAATTCGCAAGACCGAACTTCCTGGACACATGTCGCCTGTAATTGTTCTGTTTACAGTGTCTAACTCTTAATAAATTGTAATACTTGTCCAGCCAGTTTGTCAAGAGAACTGCATCAGATGATCGGTTCAGCACTTGGACAAAAGGTCATATCACTTTGTTTCAATAAATAGTATAAACGTATTTAATACTTAAAATTTTCCTAATGGTGTTACATTTGCTATATTCTCACTTTACTGAACAGTGAATCAGGCCACTGTTTTTAATTTTGGTTCTAATAACTCGGATAAATCTTCTTAATCCAAATTTCAACAAAGGACTTAGGCGTAGAGTCATGAAGCATTGAAGCTCACTCCTTCGTAGTCGCCTGTTATGACAACGAAGCCACTTAAATGACTACGATGTCACTTAAGTGACTTCGTTAAGCTCGTGAAGTTAAGTGAATTCGACTGTTATGGAAACCCGCGGATGGTACATCATCCGATAGTTGCTATGACATTCCTTATGTCATATTTGTGTGGCGTTAATGTGGGCAATAGTCTCGACCCGGTGCCCACTGTCAGTGGGTTTCACCTTCAACAAACATCTTCACAGCCGGGTGCCGAGACCACCAAGAATGTGAACACACTCTAGGACGAGCACTACACCTCAGTCTTGGTAATGGCGCTGAGAGAAGTCGGTGCCCGTCAAGTACGCGGGTAATTGACAGTATAATTGATATCTTGACTTCGGCTGCAGCAGTAACCCGAAGTTTAAGTGCGTGTATTACCTGTTGCCTTTCATAGCTGGAAGCTGCATTTAAGTGTGAATAAGTAGCTAGTGTGTCAAGTATATCGGATCCCAGGACCATTAACAAAGTAATCATGCTTAGTGCATTATACGCCAACACGAAACCTTCCCTGTGAAAACCATTAAGGGAAGTGATGTCGGTGCAAATTAGATTTATGCTATCTGAGTAACGTTTTCTCTGTTTTCCAGAGAAAACGTTACTAGTTATCAACCGTTTTACTCTGTTAAAACTCTCTCTCTCTCCCTCTCCCCTATTTATCCCACTGATAATGACGGAGAGATAAGTAGTATTTTAAATAAATGTTATTTCTATATTTGCTAAAAAGGAACTTAACATTATGCCTTCTGCCGAACAAGTTTGTTGGTGGGGAAGACGACAGGTTGATTAGTTTAGCAGTTATCAGGGAAGGAAGTTATTAAACAAATAGTAAAACTCAAGCCAAACAAATCCCCATGGCCGGACGAAGTGTGTGCCAGGGTGCTTAACGAGTGTAAAGAGAAGCTTTGACAGCCGTTATCTACCATTTTTAATAAATCATTAGTGTCAGGCACAGTACCAGAGTCGTGGAATGTTGCTAATGCGGTAAAATATTTATTTAAAATACTGCTCATCTCTTCGTCGTTATCAGTTACCTGACCTGTGTCAGTTTTTAATGGACCTATTAAAGCAAATCAAAACAGAATTGCATAATCTAAATGGGGCCTAAAAAGAGCATGATATAGTTAAACAATTACACCAGCTGTTTTATTACTAACGCTTCGAGAAATAGATCCCAGTGTCCTATTTGCCTTATTTCGAACACGTATACATTGATTTTGTGGTTTTAATTTCGTACTAATTATTACTTCCAGACGGTCTGTCTAATTACCCAAAGCTTCCAAGCATAATGTAAGTAATGAAGAACTATAATATATTTATAAGAACCCGGTAACAGGGTTGTTGATTTGTGGAACCAATTACCGCATAGCATAATGGAAGTAGGAACCCTTTATTGCTTCAAGCGTAGTTAGACATACATATGAATGAGATTGCGTGGATAAAAATAGGGACTGCCGCGTATGGGCCATAGGCCTTCTGCAGTGATCTTGACTTATGTTCATTTCAAGAAACACTCATGATCAGTGAACCCCCCCCCCCCCCACCTTCCCACTCTCCGAGCACAATGGAGCCTTAAGCCACTACACACATTTCAAGTGTGTGCCTAAGCTCTTACGGTCGTTATATTTCTCGCAGAAATCTAGATGTCTAAAAATCTCCGGAAAAGTTAACATACTGTATTATGTTGGCTGCTTCATAATCTAGAGAGATTTTATAAAGTTATCCGTAATGTTTTAGTTTAAAACAGAAGTAAAATGTTATTTCGCAGTGCGCTCATTGCTTGGTGTATCACAGGGGTGTCAAGTGCTTGGAGGTGTCTGGCTTAACGCCATTGACCCTAATTATCCAAGGTGTCGAGGTACCATAATTGTTCACACACTCGAGGGAGTGGTTGTCCTGGCGGTGTACAGGTCAGAGATTATATGGGCCGCGAGTTGTAATTCGCGGATTAATTTCGTTGGCTGAATGTCGCGGAAGCCAGGCCCCGTGTTAACACCCCCCCCTTCCCCACCTTGCCCACGAACACCCACCTCCCCCACCATGCCTACGAACCCCCACATCCCCAACATCCCAAGCAGAAATTCACATAAGAGCATAAGAATCAAGGTAACTGCAGAAGGCCTATTGGCCCAAACGAGGCAATTCACATGTTGCATTGCTCCTAAGCCTAAATTAATTCCATAGGATTTTGCTGCACGTCACTAGCAATATGTTGGAAAAAATTATGTTGCGTTTCTTCAGCAATACGGTGACTTGCAACGAACTGGCTAGAGATTATAACGAAAACGGTGATGCTGTAGAGTCATCATCGAGATAGTGATGGTGAATATTAACGTGACGAATTATGCTGGTAATGAGCCCGTGAAAATCTTTGACCGTTATCATAACTTGACGAGCTAGAACATGGCACAAACAAGCTACAAATATTAACGAAACGGTGAAGAACTAGCAAGGTTGAAGAGACAGTTACGAATTAGTAATGTTATAACTAACGAAATAGTTTCAAGCTAAAAACGTTAACTAGACGGTGATAATTTGGATCTTCACAAAGACAGTAACGATATTTGATCGTTAACGAAATGGTGATGAGTCAGCATCTCTAACGATATAATAATGAGTTACAGCCCTTAATGAACTTGTAACGCACTGGGATCCTTGTCGAAACAATGAGCAGTTAGGACCGTTAACATAACTGTCTCAAACAAGGACTATTAAAGACACTGACGAGTTAGGTAGTCAACGAGACGGCAATGAATTTGGTCCCTTAACGAAATGATAACGAGTTCGCGCTCGTGGTTTGCCCAACTACTTGGGCTGGACGGTAGTGTGACGGTCTCGCTTCATGCAGGTCGGCGTTCAGTCCTCGACCGTCCAAGTGGTTGGGCACCATTCCCTCCCCTCCCCCTCCATCCCATCACTAATCCTAATCCTGGTCCCTTCCAAGTGCTATATAGTCGTAATGGCTCGGTGCTTCTCCCGATAGTTCCCTCCCCTTCGCATTGTAATTTATAGTGACGAGGTAACTGTACTTTTGCGAGACAGTTACGATGTTTGACTGTTTTTGGCTCTGGTCTCGTTAACTACAGAACAGTCTAATCTGAAATTGAAATATATTTATTGACGTATAAATACACACAAAGAGATGAGGCAGCTCAGGCTATTCTCACCCTGTTCAGTAAATCTTGTTCATATTATATATATAACACACATCACAAACAATAATCATATTACCGAACGTTTCTGAGTGATAAACATATACATTTCATCATATTGTCTCGGGAAGATAGCGATACAAAACATTATTAACAAACAAAAACACAAACAAAATAACACCACCTTCTTCGGAAGGTTTTGGTGGAGGCGACGTGCATTTTGTCTGTAATTGTCGGGGTTTATGGCCCAGCNGAGAATACTTAAGTGATATATATGTGTATTATACTTATATCAGCAGAATTATCTGCAGCCAGAGATAACAGCTATTGAATATTAGAGGCAGGTAAGATAGTGAGGCACAAGAGAGGTACAGCAGGTACGTGGCCGAGATCTGCTCTGCAGCTCACTAAGCTTTAGCCTCTTGTTGAGATCAGATCCTAGAGATCAATGCTAATCAGTTTTTATTGCAATAAACATTATCATTTCTTTTCCGTCTATATTATATCCATTAAGGCTTTGCATAATGCAATTTAATCATATAACTCCGTGCAATGTTGACATTAACTGATAATTATTGATTCATCAATTTAGTTAAATGAAAGTATCCGTCACCAGAGCAAACTATTTTTAAATAATTACACTTTCCAATTAAATATTTGAGAATTTTTGCTGCTAGTTTCCTCCAGCATAGAGATTTGTCACTCTTGACACGGGTTACTTGTAAATATCATTACTCTTATATTTGGACTAAGAATATTTGTGTGGTTTATAGCTTTTGTTTTTTCCGGGCTCTTTAAAAAAGAAAAAAAAAGAAATGGGTTACTGGAGCTCCATTACTACCTACTAATACTTTTGTCGATATAATTGCAAAAAGTACCGCAATTTCAAGAGGATGGGTTGACTTTCCCATCACCATTCCCCCTCTTTCTACCCCATCCTCACTCCCTCTCCTGCCCCCTTTTTTCCATTTTCCTTCCCCGTGTCCCCACCCCCCTTTCCCCCATCTCCCGCGTCCTCTTTCCCCATCTTCCCTCCCCACTCCCCTTTTCTTCCTCTCCACCCTTGCCTTTCCTCGCCTCTTCACACTCCCTCTAGACCCTCCCTCGAATCTTCCACATTTTGTCTTTTCTCCCCTCCCTCTCCTATTCCCTCACCCCCTTCCCTTCCCTCCCCCACTCTCCCTACCGTCCCCTATCCTCTATCTTGTCTATCTTTCCTTATTCCCCTTTTTACCCATCACTCCCTTCTCTCCTTCTCCCCCAACATCCCCCTCTCCTATCTTCTCCTTACCTCTACTCCTCCGTCTTCCCTTTATCTCTCGGTCTCAGAAAATGTAATACTAAATTCACGTTCAACGTTTTCGATCAAAATATATAATGACTCTCTTAATAAAACCGACCTAACCTGCCTATGTCCGTCCCATACCCAAGACTATTCAACCTGCAAGGTTGATGCAAACATTTTCCTAGTTAAGCAAAGTAGGTGAGGTTTTGTAATCAGCTACACTAGTTTCTCATCAGAGGTTGTAAATCATAGTAGAAACGTCTTTTGAAGTATATTTATGTAGAAGCTCGTGAAAAGGGTTTAAAAAATCTTGGAATATCACGTAGAGTATATTTTTCTTGTTTGGATTGATGTCGCCTTTAGAGCCTATCAACCGTAGGATTACTAATGACACCCACATTAAAATGCTAATCAACCAGCATGTATATTTTAGTCCTCAACATAGACTTAGGACTGAAGTAAGCTCGGTGTATATACTCTGGAAAATTGACAACTGTGCGAGAAGATTAAGAATATCTAGCCGTGACTGGTCAACTCATCAGATTCGTCAAGATCAGAGAGATGTCGGCGGATTTACTCTTATGTAGAAAGAAAATATTATCACGGTTCCCCATCTGTCCCAACTTTGTGGACAATCACAAGTTGGCAGTCACAACACAAGGCGCTCAGCAATCAACAGCCTTATGCTAGCTGGGCCTTACTCAAGTACATCACTCCATCAGCGATCATTATTCCAGGACATAAAATAAAGAGGATTTGGTTTATATTTATTTTAATTCTCTCAGTAATTGGCGGAGTACATTACGACATGCATATGTTTCGCTGAGGAAATGGCTAATAGATTACATTTGTCCATCACTAGTAAATTAGCTATTGGCTACTGTAGGCAAGCTGTAAATCACGATACATGCCCGATGCAGGCAAGCTATACATCACTAATGCATTTGTGAAGGTAAACAAGTTATAGATCAATGATACCACCGCGACTCTAAGCATGCTGAAGACCGCTTATACATTTGCGATGTTGACATGATGTAAAACAGTATTACATCTAAGACCGTTGGCCTGCTATATATACATTCAACTCATCCTCCTGGTTAGATAGTACGTTTTGCATCTCTGTTCATCATTGTACATATATTGACGTAAAAGGCAATTAAATAATAGAATTTGGTACTAATTCACTATATAGAGTCCGAATGAAATAAAGCTAAAAAAACAACTTAAATAATCCTTTGCCTAGTGTAACACACATGCACGATAATTGGCCTCAGATAGCGTGTATTAGACCTATGAAGGTTAGGTTAGTTTAGGTTGTCTTTGCAACATAAATACGAAACTTTTCCAGTTTATCCAAATTCAGTAGCAACGATTTCTACTTTTTACTGTACGATATATATATATATATATATATATATATATATATATATATATATATATATATATAGATATATATATATATATATATATATATATATATATATATATATATATATATATATATATATAATAGGTCCCATAAGTATTAATTAAACAGGAGGATGGGCTGATTCATTTCATATTTTAGACATGTTTCAGAGCGCTGTAATGTCCACAAATGAAGGCACTGTGTAGATCACTAATACATCCTCGTCTGTAGGCATGTTGTATATTGCTAATATATACGAGGCTAGGCATGCTGTATCATCACTAACACATCTGCGACTGTTGGCATGCTGTAGATCACTAATACATCCGCTGCCGTAAAGTACCAGAGATCACCAGCAGGACAGTGACAGTGACGGACAGTAACGTTCACATCAATCATCCCACCATTATACAGGGCTGCTTAACATGGTGTTGGGGACAACTGTGTAGGCCGAAATGAAATATTAATTTTTAGGGGGCAATATTCTCATTATTTCTCCTCTCGTGTCTGTCTCTTGTTTTGCCTACCAGTCTGACTGATATTATTTATCTTCTCTTCTCTTTTTTCTCTCTCTCTCTCTCTCTCTCTCTCTCTCTCTCTCTCTCTCTCTCTCTCTCTCTCTCCCCATGTGGGTATTTTCGATTCGTGCCTGCAGAATTGAGCTATTATGTCTTGAAAACCGCAATTCTACCAGATAAATTTTTTCCTCTATTGTGTCTACTACATATATTTTCCTGTAACACACGCACATGCACTCTCACGCATCCCAGGATGCAGCCTGTAGCAGCTGTCTAACTTTCAGGTACTTATTTACTGCTAGGTGAACAGGCGCATCACACGAAAGAAACTAGGCTCATTTGTTTCTGCCTCCCCGGCTTATCTGATGCTATGACTCTTGATCTATTTCCCTATCATATCTACTTTTAACGTTATAAATGGAGTTTCCCTCTACAGTCTACAAACCTTTGGTTCGTTAGTTTTCCACTACTCTTACGCTAAAAGAAAACTTTATAAAATCTCTGACTTCTAAGGTCTCAAGCTTCCTTCCGTACCCTTCTGCTCTAATTTCCTTGTTAAAATTTCCTCCTGTTCCACTTTATTAATCCTCTAAATATTTTATACGTCTCTATCATGTTTCCCCTCTTTCTCCTCATTTTTAGCGTCGTCTGGTTTAGTTCCTTCAATCTCGTCCCGATTTTGGGACGAGTCTCGTTGCAAACTACTAGACCTTATCGAACGTCCTTACGTGTTTTTTAAAGATGGCATTCCACGATGGGGCGGCGTACTCTAAAACTGGTCTCAATTGGTTATTGTATTCTTTGACTTTTTTTCTGTGGGTATGAATCACTTTGCACCTCAGTTTAATTTGGTCCATCATTTCCAGGACTGTCTTCCCTCAAAGTTACTTCCCATTGCACACTTCCCAGATACTCTTTTACTTTCATGAGGATTGATGAAGATTGTCACCCAAGAGGTGGCACGGGCATGAATAGCCTGTAATTTTACTTTCAAGTTGCCTACTGGGCTCTAACATATCTACATTTGAAACTGTGTATGGAGTCAGCCTCCACCACATCACTTCCTAATGCATTCCATTTCTTTACTACTCTGACACTGTAAAGGTTCTTTCTAATGTCTCCGAGACTCATTTGGGTACTCACTTTCCACCTGTGTCCCCCTTTGCGTGTTCCATCCTTGCAAAATAATGTCCTTATCTACCTTGTCAATTCCCCTAAGAATTTTGCATATGGTAATCATATCTCCTCAAACTCTTCTATTTTCCAGCAACGTAAGGTGCCATTCACGCATCCTTTCCTCGTAACTCAAACCTTTTTTTTGGGGGGGGATGAGCCTAGTAGATACCTCTGAATCTTCTCCTGCTTCTTGTTTTGCTTGGTAAGGTATGCCCTCCATGCTGGTGCTGCATACTCCCTGATTGATCATCCATCATCATCAGTCTCAGGAGACTATGGAGTTGCGCTCTGGTTGCCGATCTGCAGGGGCCTCTCCAAGGCGCAAAGCCTGGGGTAGGTTGATACGGAGTTGTTGTTACCCAAGCAGCAGGTCCCCCCCCCCTCTCCACGGTGCCGAAAGTCACCAATGGAAAGGCAAACGCCAATACGGTTGGTGAAAGAAGGCTCAAGGCGCACCGAATCACCTTCTGTGGTTGATTGTTCAATAAATCCCTGAACTATATGTTTAACAGATCTCTAACCCTGTCCATGGAGGACAGAAGAAAATGTATATATGCTGGTTAGCATTGTAAATGTGTGGCCACGTCTGCTGTAGAAATAATAATAAAAAAGAAAAACTTCAAACCCGGAGACCGCCGTGGTCGGGGTCGGAGAAGAACCACCCCATCAAGGGCAAGAACGATACCAGCCTCCTGAAGCAGAGTCTGGGCCGCACGAGCCCCAGGAGGTGGACGTCCCGGTCCTGCACCAACGGGTTCTAGACAGAGATCGTCACGGCTCTCTTAAAGTATGTTTATTGAGACAAGAAAGAAATATCTTCAAAGGGATAGAGTAGCTTAGGCAATTTCTACCCCTCCCCCCTACAGCCCTCTTTCACCCGAAGCCAGCTTCCTTCATGACCAAGCAGAAAGAAGAGTGATAATTATTAATTATATTATGATAATAAATATTTTAATAATATGCTGTATTTAATAATTATCCCTCTTCCTTCTGCTTGGTCTTGAAAGAAGGTTTAGATATGAAGGAAGCCTAATTTTGGTCTTATATATATGTGGTATACAGGGTTCTAAATGATTCCTTTCACAAGGGTCTAAAGTCACTTCTGATGCTAGTCAGCCTCGCATGCATCACTGATGATATTCTTTCTATGTGGGCTTCAAGAGACAGATTTGGTTTGATATTAACTCCTACGTTTTTCTCTGTGTCCGTTTCGAGCGTTTCGGGGAAGACTTCGTCTCTCATCCGAGAGAATGTGCACTCACTTTAGTGTGTAAGTGTGTGTGTGTGTGTGTGTGTGTTGTGTGTGTGTGTGTGGTGTGTGTGTGTGTGTGGTGTGTGTGTGTGTGTGTGTGTGTGTGTGGTGTGTGGGTGTGTGGTGTGTGTGTGTGTGTGTGTGTGTGTGTGTGTGTGTGTGGTGTGTGTGTGTGTGTGCGCGTCAGCAGCTTAGTGTTTATGCGGTGCACGTGAGGGGGAGGCCGAGTGCCAGCATGAATGATCGTCAGAAGACAATTTATAGCTACACAAGACAACTTCAGGTCCAGTTTAATTCGTGCCGACTTTAACGACTGAAGTTAAGGAACGGCCAGTTTGGCCTCCTCAGACTCGCACACAGCTCGGTCTCCTCACTCTTTTGTTCCAAAAAGTGGGTTCTGCTGTTCAGAATGATCAACAAAAGTAGTACACATATTTTTTATGTAAACCTATTTATAGTTTAACAATCTTTCTAATATAAGTTTAGTTTTCGGTGGTTCAGTCGGGTTCGTTCTCTACTCACAATTGGGAATTCCGGGATCGAATCCCGGGCAGAACAGAAACGGTTAGGTGTATTTCGTATCACCTAGTACCTGTGTTTACCTTGCATAGGTACACAGGTGTTACTCAGCTAGTTGTAGGTGATGTATCCTGGGCAGGGTCAGTAATTCGACCTGGGGGGCGGGAAGATTTCGATATAAGAATGATTATATATATATATATATATATATATATATATATATATATATATATATATATATATATATATATATAATTTATTTACTCAGAAGAGGATTCATGAGGTGTATGAAAGGAAACGCATAGTTTATCACCAACGGGGCTACAGTCCCTTACGATTCCCGGCGAGGCAAAAACAAATGAGCAGAGTTTCTTTCAGCTAATGCATCTGTTCACCTAGCAGTAAACACATTGCAGTCCCAGTGGTGCTGTGTTAAGGCACTCGTGATTTGGCCTGGGTTCGTATACTGGCCGGGTACGCCTCTGTTCACCCAGCAGTGAATGGGTCTTTGGTGGTTAAACGATTTGGCTGGCCGTATTCCAGGGAAAAATAAGATTAAGGTCTGGCCCGAAACGCTATGCGTGTTACAGTGGCTTTACAAGAATTTACAGGAATGTAATCCGCTGACACAGAACTATAGACTGCTTCTGTAGTTTAACAGCCAGTATAGTTGGCTGGCGATGATTTGTATTGTAATATTGCCCATTTAAACTAATAATTCATCGTGTCTGGGGACAGGCAGTCAATATTTTATTATGTGGAAATCTGCGCAATATTTTGCAGCACTTCCATGCGTCAAGTGAGAGGGTTTGACACAAGTCGGTGTCGAAATTCAAAAATATAATACAAAATTATTATATTCCATAAATTATTATATTACAGATATAATAATTTATAATAATATATGTATTATATTATATATTAATGTCCTTTCATATGTAAATATAATTATTAACTGGAATGATAACTGCATGTTAGCTGCAATATTATAGTGCCAACTGCCGTACTATAGTGCCAGCTAGCGTACTATAGTGCCAAAAAGCGTATTAGTGGCAAAAAGCGTATTATAGTGCCAAAAAGCGTATTATAGTGCCAACAAGCGTATTATAGTGCCAGAAAGCGTAATATAGTACCAGCAAGCGTATTATAGTACCAGCAAGCGTATTATAGTGCCAGAAAGCGCACTATAGTGCCAGCAAGCGCACAATTGCGACAACCGTACTATAACTTCACTTACAAGCCCATAGCGCTTGCAACTGTACTATAATAATTATTTATGTGTTAGAAGTAATAGTGAAGGTTTAGCTTTGTGTGGGAAGCTCTGGAGTAAACAGGACTTGGCTGCTCCGTGACTCTGTCTTCAGGGTCCAGCTGGTTTGTGAAATAGTCTCTTTTATGCGAGAGAAAAGTAAACTATGATTTGAAAGGTAATTGGGTCGTAAGGGCATAAGAAAGTAGAGGGAGCGGCTGGTGCATCTGAATGGCCAATTGACTCTTGATAAAAACACGTCCGGTGTTCCCCTGTGTTGGGTCTTATCATCGTCTAAGAGCTGGTAGTCGCTGGCCCACGCTATTGTTAAGAAGTCGCCACCTCGCCTTGCGCTCAGGAAATTGGCTCTTATGTCTTATTACCATTTTAATTTCCATTATCGTCTCCGCACATTCCAACTTCTCTGGCTCATTTCCTGCCTGGTTGTTGTGGCGGGGTGATGCGCCGCTCCGACCTGTTAACATCACCGGACGTTAATATTCATAACGTCTGAAAGGAACATTGATCAATAAAAAGTGGGTGTCGCTTCCCACTGGTCTCGCTAGCAACGCCGAGGTTTCTCCAGTCTTCCCTCCACCGGCCTCCCTCCTTCTCCACCCCGTCAGAAGCTATAATAATTAATTGGCCATAAAGATCACGACGAAGGTGGTAAATTCCCATCAGCCGTGGAGGAGCACACACAGCCGAGCGCGCTGGCCTTCTCCCCGCCCACACGGCAAAAAACGGCTTCACTGCTTCGTAAACTCTTGGCTTGTGTCTGTATACGTCTCGCTTTTAAACAATTTTAAATAATCACTGTTTAAGTCATTCACAATTGTTTATATAAATGTTTCTTTGTATATGCTCCGCTGACCAAGAAATGTAATGTATCTGATGCCCTAAATAAATGTGATTGCGTAATGGTGTACGGGTCTATGCATAATTATGGGTAACGTTTTTCTATACATTGTTGTGTATAGAATGTCACGTGTACACTCACATATTCTGTGTTTGTAAGATTGTATTGCGTGCGTGCAAGATACTCATCCTTGTGAGAGACGACGGCCACACTCGGCTATTAACGGGAGCATTAAGCCTTTAAACAATTCCAGCAATGCCGTTATGATAATGAAGGTCGTCTCATTTGTGTCTACTCCTCCACACGACAGAGATTTAGTGGTGCTCACTCTGAACGGAGTGGGGGTTCAACCCCACACTATAGGGATCTACTAGTATTTGATGTAAACGGAGTGGGGGTTCCAACCCCACACTATAGGGATCTACTATTACCTGATGTGAACGGAGTGGAGTTCCTAGCAAACCTTCGTTGTGAAGGCAAGACACTGTTATTGACTGTACGCTTCGCGCAAGGCGAAATTATTCAGGGTTAAGTAATGAAAAGTTTGGGTGGTTGAGCCCCCAGCAGAGCAGGAAGAGGGAGCAGTAGAGGTTTTTTTAGTGAGGTGTGACACATAAGGTTATCTTATGTCTCAACTAAAGACCTACTTCGTAGGCTATTTTATGCAATAGCAGGACAGTGAATGATATATATAGTGGCACATGTACTATAACGGCGCCCGAAAGCATCTTCCATGTAACTACTGATTTCAGTTAGTTTCAGTAACGAAACTGATTTCAGCGTTTTTTTTCTGTACTCGCCTAATTGCACTCACCAAATTGTGCTTGCGGAGGTTGAGCTTTGGCTCTTTGGTCCCGCCTCTCAACCGTCAATCAACTGGTGTACAGATTCCTAAGCCTACTGGGCTCTATCATATCTACATTTATATGTAGTGTGTGTGTGTGTCTGTTTACTGGACGTATTTGTACTCATCTACTTATGCTTGCGGGGGTTGAGCTTCGGCACTTTGGTCCCGCCTCCCATTGTCAATCACCAGTGTACAGATTCCTGAGCCTTCTGGGCTCAATCACATTTGAAACTGTGTATGGAGTCTGCCTCCACCACATCACTACCTAATGCATTCTATTTACTAAGTACTCTGACACTAAAAAAGTGTTTTCTAACGTACAGAAGTGTATTTGTGTGTGTTTACTATTTGTTTCTGCAGAATCGAGTACTCTGCCCATTGTTTCGGCCTCTGCCGGAAATCGAACCCGGGCCCTTAGGACTACAACCACAGAGTGCTGTCCACTGAGCTGCGAGACCCCTAAGGACACCCCACCCCCGTGTGTGTGTTGTGTGTGTGCATGTGTGTGTGTGTGTGTGTGTGTGTGTGTGTGTGTTGTGTGGTGTGTGCTTGCATGTGTGTGTGCTTGCGTGTGTGTGTGCTTGCGTGTGTTGTGTGCGTGCATGCGTGTGTGCGTGCATGTGCGTGTGTGTGTACTCACCTATTTGTGCTTGGAGGGGTTGAATTTGGCTCTTTGGTCCCGCCTCTCAACTGTCAATCAACTGGAGCGGTGTGTGTGCGTGCGCGCATGCGTGTGCGCGGGCAGGCGAGAAAGAGTGTGTACTCGTTGTGTAACCAAAAAAAGTAATGCAAGCATGTAAGCATGCATTCTTATCCCACAAAGATGGCATGGAAGAAGCAACGTCTGCAGCTTTGGTCCTCTAATCTCACTTTAACCATAAGACAACCGAACACAGGCTGGAGGCAAACATCTGCCCTCATAAATTGACGCCATATCCTATCGGCAAACACGGCTCGAGTAAAGAGGTATTAAAGCCATGCCAAAGCTTGCGGGATTTAAGATGGTTGTCATGCTTGCATAGTTGGGTCTTTCGTAGAAGATATGTCAGGGTGTTATCTGATTAAGGAAAACAATGACTTTTGTCTTGACAAAAGTTTAAACATTATTATTTAACTTCTCACGTAGGCTCAGTAAAATAAATTTAGCGCTTTAGAATCAATCGCCGAATTATATATAAATAAGTACGATTTTAGCCTCACGACAACACAAATCAGGTATTGTATACAAGCACAGCTTTTGCGAACGAGAAAGACTGGCTTATAAATAAAATAAATTAATTTTGACCGTGTGTGTGTTCGCGAGTCTCTGATCCCTTTCACCATAAGACATAAGAACAAAGGCAACTGCAGAAGGCCTATTGGCCCATACGAAGCGCTCCTATTTATAACCACCCAATCC
>WNGS01164437.1:55453915-55510054 GCA_020271785.1 Procambarus virginalis
GCGGTTATATTTGTACAGTACCATAATACAAAAATATAAAGAGGATATACAAGCAAGGTAAATAGGATAACGGTATATTGATACAGACTGATACGCTTAATTACAGCAATTGCAAGACATTTCTTCATCTGGGTAAGACGTGCCGTCTCAGTGCTGAATGAGCGTCCCGCTGCGTCCCTCATTGCCTGCCACGTTTGCTACCTTATCTAACATTTCTCTTAGACAATAGCATGATTAAGATGTTCAGTATTTCCAACTTGTTGCCTTAAAGCATAATTATCCCGGATAATTGGAACGTCACTTAAAACGCTAGTGGATATGCATTTTTTTTTATTTCTAAACGTAGTTTAACCTTTCTCGAACACGCAATTGTGTGATCTAATGCGTTGGAGCATAGATGTAATCACTAACGGGCTGGTTGCCATTTAATGCATATTCTCTAATAATAATCCCACAAAGTTAGGATAGCAATAATATTTCGAAATCCCGGTTTTTATTTATTTATTGAGTGAACGTGGAATCAACTTGTAAAAGACATGTTTTAACCACTGAACATAAACTCTGTATGACTCGCATGCTGCATGTCTTACTCTGTTAGTACACACACCACACACACACACACCACACACACACACACACACACACACACACACACACACACACACACACACACTCAGCGTGTGGGAATTGACTCTGAATTGTGGGAATTCCTCTTGTGGGAATTCCTCTTCTCAGGGGAATTGACAAAGTGGACAAAGACTAACTCTTCAGCACAGTTGGAACACGAACAAGGGGACACAGGTGGAAACTTAGTACTCAAATGAGCCACAGAGACATTAGAAATAATTTTTTTCAGTGTCAGAGTAGTTAGTAAATGGTATGCACTAGGAAGTGATTGGTGGAGGCTGACTCCGTACACAGCTTCAAATGTAGATATGATAGAGCCTCAGTAGGCTCAGAAATCTTTACACCAGTTGATTGACAGTTGAGAGGTGGGACCAGTGAGCCAAAGCTCAACCCCCCCCCCCCGCAAGCACAAATAGGTGAGTACACACACGCGGCTCGTCCCTCAGCTAAGGGCAGCTATGAAGAAAAACCGAGGAACTAATTTTTGTTTGTCAAAATGTTTAGACAAGCATAACTGACGGCCGTTGCCAAAAAACGTCGTGGGGGTCAATATAAGACCGTGACACGCTGTTCTGTCTTGACTTCTGGCGACTCCAGCCAGCCTATGTTCGTCCTTTACTCAGATTATTCAACCAGCAAAGTTTAATGACGCCAGCCTCAACGTCTGGCCTACAAACTCGGGCAAACAATTCATTGGTTTAGCAATGTTTGCTAAACCAATGAACAACCAATCACTTGGGCTGGACGGTAGAGCGGACGGTCTCGCTTCATGCAGGTAGGTGCTCAATCCCCTACCGTCCAAGGGGTTGGGCACCATTATTTCCCCCCCTTCCCATCTCAAATCCCTATACTGATCCTTTCCCAGTGCTATATAGTCGATAGTTCCCCTTCCCTTCCCTGGAGTCCATCATTATATCCGGCACCTGTTAAGGTAGGAGGTCAAGGCCAAAGCCTCAACCTTGCAAACACATTCATATAAGTATATTGAGTGAGTACACATACACTAGCCAATAGCAACAGGCTACCACATTACAGCTATGATAAACATGATGGCGTACTGCGACGCCTCATTGGCTCCTATTATCCAATTATCAGACACTAGTTTCCTCGGAACATCTTCATGATGGCAATTTACTTCTACTGTCCATTAGGAGATAGATTGACTGTAATACTGACTGTTTACTCTTTTGAAGTGAGATATGAAAACACAGTATATCGAGGAAGTGAATGAGTAAATGTTCCGGCCGTATTAGTCAGTCCTCACAGCGCCGTTGATGGAGACAGGCATCATCTGCCATTAGTATTACTGCCATTACTGAGACCACTGCGCTACGCACCAGGCAGATCTATCTGTAGGCGATAAACTGTTGGAATTGTCCATCTAAAATGTGTATCTCCACTCAATTCCCAAATACAGAGAGAAATTAGAGCCATGTTGTTTCCTCATAAAGTCATTAACAAGGAAAATGTATTGATGAGATTTGAATTTGATCTCTTGTCACGGATAAGAAACTAATCACCATAGTTCAATAAACTCAGTGACGTATCTGGCGTCAACATCAATGGTAGATATTCAGTTATATGTCAAGTTTGTATTATATTTCATAAATTACGAATATTAATGGAAATGCGTGTGTGTGTTTGTGCCTGTTTACTGATATATGTCCTAAGGACAACTTTCAGCTCCTAGTGAAAGCCTTTCGGGTGCCTTACGCCAATTGCTAACGTTCCCGACCCGCGCACCTAAATAAATGTAGCAAGACTCGCAACTTCTCCTTTCAGGTAGCCAGCTCGTCATTACTTTTAGTCACAAGAGGTGCTTCATAGATCCCTGTGGCGTATCCGAGTGTCTGGACTATCCACGCCCTCTCCCCCTACAGCCGGTTCTTTCTGAACAATTCTGGTCTGTTCACCATGTCAGTATCTGTGTGTACTCACCTAGTTTGCTTGCAGGGGTTGAGTTTTGGCTCTTTGGTCCAGCCTCTCAATTGTCAATTGACTGGTGTACAGATCCTGAAGCCTATTGGACTCCTCCAAATCTAAGAGTGTGAGTGTGTACTAACCTATATGTACTCACCTATATGTGTCTGCAGGATCGAGCATTGACTCTTGGATCCCGCCTTTCGATCATCAGTTGTTTACAGCAATGACTCCTGTCCCATTTCCCTATCATACCTGGTTTAAAATTATGAATAGTATTTGCTTCCACAACCTGTTCCTTAAGTGCGTTCCATTTTCCCACTACTCTCACGCTAAAAGAAAAACTCCTAGTCAAAGCCTCCTAGTCAAAGCCTGTGTGTGTGTGTGTGTGTGTGTGTGTGTGTGTGTGTGTGTGTGTGTGTGTGTGTGTGTGTGTGGTGTGTGTGTGTGTGTGTGTGTGTGTGTGTGTTTTTACTCCCCTAGTTGTGGTTGCGGGGGTTGAGCTTTGGCTCTTTGGTCCCGCCTCCACACACACATTGTGTGGGGCGTGTGCGTGTATATGTTCAGTAACATGTTTAATATGTGCTGCCTCACAGACCTGCTTCTCCTTTAAGGGTACCATCCAGAAGTCAACTACAATAACTGGAATGCTTAATTATCATCTTTATCGTATTTCAATAATTATGATTATCATGTTGAACATTATCACATTATTAATATTGTGATATTAGTTATTAATATCAATTTTGTAACTTATAAAACTGCATGACTTGAGTTTATTTGTAGGTTAGCTAAAGCTACTTTCTATTTACAGTTATTAGTAATAATAATAATAATATTTTATTCCAATTATTGGGCCATCTAGTGCTTGACTTGCCCGAAGCGGGCTCTAAGCGCCCACGACCAGTACTCAATGACTATTTTCCTCTATTCCTGCATATTAAAGCTCCAATTCTCTAAATGTCAGACTCTGTTATTCATTCGGTCACCAATAAATGATTTTTAAACAAACCTTTATATAGCTTCCCCATTTGACGTGAGGAAGGTCGTACTCTGTTTTTAATAGGGAATGAAATTGTCTGTTTTAGTTCAGCAGTTATATATGGAACTTTTAATGGAAAAGAAATTTTCGCATTTCCAGTTTCCCGAGTTATCGGTGTTGTAGTATTGTACACTTGCATGTCAATATTACAGGAGAGTGAAAAATCTATGAGCGAACCCTGATTTGGGTATGCTGACTTGACACCGTTCCATCACTGTTCGATCTTATGTATCCCACAGTATTTGATGTACAAATGTGAAATGACTGGCAATTCGTTTTCTAATGGCAACATATTGCTAGAGCCGAAAAGATTTCTTGTAAGCCTACCTTGTTTTTGTGACTAGATAGCCCCATCCCACCATCAAATAATAATCAGATACCAAAACTCACTTTCAATAAGTTTTATCCATATACATTAAGAAAGGAAACTATCAATGTTGGGTCATTTGACCTGATGGTCACAAGCATAAGAACAGGCTCCTGAACCATGATGTTAGCCACGCCAGGCGTTCTCATTTCCAATGTTCGAAGCTAACTTCTGAATACAATAAACTTGTGTACAATAAATACAGATAATTACAATTTCTTATTGCGATTTATTTGAATGAACTTGCTCATTCATATGCCTTTTTTTCGAAAGCACAATTAAACTAATCAGTGTACTTTTTAATGTAACCAGGAAAAAATTTTCCCATCCAGAATCACTGCACAAAAATAGGAACATATTAAACAGTTTCTCATTATTTGCCCGACAGGCAAAATCCTGAGAGCCATATGCCGTGAAGGCGACGTACCAACCTCTTCATTTACTGCATAATACAAGGCCAGAAAACAAACTTGAAATGCACGTGACAGGGAAAATACAGCACTAACGGTACAGCAGCTGCCAAATGTCAGCTTTTACACATAAAATGTAATCACTGCCACTAAAGAGCAATAAATATACAGTAAGTATAGTGAAACATCACTGACGTTGACAGCTGCAACGCTTGCAACGCTTCCGCAGTGTAGGAAATGCTGCTGGTTAATTAGGACTGTCTGCATGGTGGTAGTTTTGTCTGGTGACCAATCACTGTCTGCATGGTGGGGGGTTTTGTCCGGTGATCAATCACTGTCTGCATGGTGGTAGTTTTGTCCGGTGACCAATCACTGCATTATGGAAGTCGTGTCTAATTATGGCCAAACAAATTATATTGATATTAATACAACTGATAAAACAATATCTATCCACCCATTACAATCTGTCGTTTTTTTTTTTAAGTATAACAACCAACGTTGAAAATGCATCCTACTCTGACAAGTAACGGTTCACAAGTATCTGCGTTTTTTATGCATCGGACTCAATAGGTTAGGTGGGTTGCTTGGGTTCGAAATAGTCTGTTTAGGTTAGCTGTTATTTTTTTTTTACTGAGTGACAAATGTAGAGATCAAGCTGGCATGAAGGAAATTCAGAGCCCAGTATTACTAGTGATGGAAACATGTTTAGGATGAAAATTTCTTTCATGGTGAAGGTTGCCGGTGTTATGGCAATGTTAGATGTTGACACTGGAGGCTGCTGGTGTCATGGCAATGATGGTGGACTCATCAGCCCTCGTCATTATCACCACGAGAGATCATTATCACCATCACCTCGTCAGCACAGCATCTATACCATTATATTGCTTTATAATACAGAAGATCAAAATATACAAATTTTACAATATAATATGAAATTCTTTAACAAAATTAGGATTTAGAATAGTAGTAGTATTAATTCTAACAGCAGTGTTAATAGTAGTAAACATTTTAAAATGTATTAGTAATAGTAGAACAAGTATTAATACACAGAAAAATCACTATCGCGATATATCAATGAACAAATCCACAGGAGCCGTGATGAGGGTTCGAACCTATGCACTGGGTTCTCCTAGATGCGCGCTCTAGTCGTCCCGGTTGCAATGCTTTTGACCATGACGTGGTTCAGTCGACTAGAGCGTGCATCTGGGAACACCAAGGGCGAATGTTAGAATCCTCATCACGGTTCCTGTGGATTTGTTCTTCTAAAGTATTAGTAATAAACATTATAGTAGTAATAGAAGTTAGTAGCAGCAGTAATAGTGATAGTAGTAGCAGCAGTATTAGAGATAGTAGTTAGTAGCAGCATTAGTAATGATAGTAGCAGCATTAGTAATGATAGTAGCAGCATTAGTAATGATAGTAGCAGCATTAGTAATGATAGTAGCAGCATTAGTAATGATAGCAGCATTAGTAATGATAGTAGCAGCATTAGTAATGATAGTAGCAGCATTAGTAATGATAGTAGCAGCATTAGTAATGATAGTAGCAGCATTAGTAATGATAGTAGTAGCATTAGTAATGATAGTAGCAGCATTAGTAATGATAGTAGCAGCATTAGTAATGATAGTAGCAGCATTAGTAATGATAGCAGCATTAGTAATGATAGTAGCAGCATTAGTAATGATAGTAGCAGCATTAGTAATGATAGTAGCAGCATTAGTAATGATAGTAGCAGCATTAGTAATGATAGTAGCAGCATTAGTAATGATAGTAGCAGCATTAGTAATGATAGCAGTTAGCAATAACTGTTGGTAAAGAATTTTTCCTTCTGTCAATTTCTGTGATTGTAGGTAAAGCCTCTTATTATCAGCCTTGCTATCGAAACGTGCAGCTCTTGCTATTGATCTGACCAGATGAATAGTGCTACGTTCTGTAATATGCCGATAAAGACTTAAACCAATGCGAAATTATGTCCTAACTCCGGGATTATAAGCAGGTACTTCTGTGTTTGGTATTGCGGATTACACCATAACCAATTGATCAGCCATTTTTATGGGTCTTTTCAAGGGGGTCAACCAAATCTGCAGTCTATATTGCGTTCTGAATTCAATGGTGTACCACTACAATAACCTCTTCCAGCAGAGCAAAAGTGGTTCCATTTGCCGGTATTATGCCTTTTGAGGAAGAGATCCGACAAGAGCCAACAGCCTTTGATGAGAATCAACGCACCGCTAGATAAGCATCAGGGTACATATCCAGATTAGCATCTTTAACGAGTACTGGAGTCGACACGTTGCTATATCCACAACACTTCCAGCTCAATGAGACGAAAGCCATCGGCCTAGAAGATATCTCGATGCACATAAGCCAAGAATACTCTTAAGACAAACCAGTTCCTAAGATGTGTGTTTACTTGTACACAACGAGTTTATGGCGCATAGTAAACCCTAATTTAGAATAGGATTATAAACGTTTGGTATATCGTGGCTCTACATGGTGACGTTGTGGTATTTGGCAACATGTGGGTCATTTGCTCCTCTCTCTTCACATACCAGATCACTCTTGTCAGAGTTGAGTTGAACAGTGGCTTCATAGGCCTTACTATCAACATAATCTAACTCGTAACTTGATTTTATCGTTTACATTTGCTCAACTTCTCCTGTCAGCGGAAATGGATTATGGCTGGCATCAATCTCTATCACCAACTACAGGGCTCCCTTCCATCCCTATCGTCAACCCCTTGGCTGCCTTCCTTCCCTATTGCCAGCCATTTGGCTGCCTTTCACCGCTTCACGCTAGATAACGAGCTTTAAATTGCAGTAAAAGGCAGCAAAAATATTCTTTGTACTTTGATATTTTGATTCCATTCTTTCCAGCGGAGTTTCACTATTATATGAGAAAACAGATTCAGCGGCCATTTGTTACAGTTACCTTTAACTTATTACTACAACCACTGAGTCTGAATTATCGTCAGGACTATCAATAGGTATCTAGGAGCAATATTCACTAATATTGTATATTAAAATATTAACACAATCGGCCGCTTCCACATTGCCAGCATTTTCTTTTCTGTTATTCAATTTCTGATAATTTGTAACTCGCTTATATCGACAAGAACTATAATTTTAAACTATTTTATCTTCCTTCCTCACGTTCCTCTTTCGATCTCTTTCTTGCTCGCTGTCTCTGCATTTTGCTTCCTCAGCCAACCTCTTTATCTATCCCATTCACCTCTCACAATATCTCTGTGTGTCTGTCTTTTTTCGTTTAACTAAGACTAGGGTTCATAAAGGTTGTCAAATGACGTACCTAGTGAAACTACAAGCAAGAACTGTTATCCGACCTCAGCTCATCTGAAGCCTGCTCCTAGAGACTCCTTTATTTCATGAGAATGAACTTTGAAACTATCACATAGGGAACTATCATATAAGGAACCTTGTAAAACTGCAAGCAAGAGTTATAAGCCTACCTCAGCTCAGTTGAAACCTAGTCCTAGAAACCAATTTATTTCATGAGCCTATAATAAGCATCAATATGACAAACATTATTAATTGAGAACTTTGGTTGACACTCATATAAGGAACAGGATGAGACTGTAGCCAACTGTGTACGAGAGCCTTCATGTTGACCTGATCTTCCGTGTATTAACTTGTTGAGCGAGCAAGTTCTAGAGGCGAGTCAACCCCGGAATGACTGATCGCTGATGGAGTGATATTCTTAAGAAAGGCAGTTCCAGCATGAAACTATTGAAGGTTGAGTGCTACTGGTTGTTGTTGTTGTTGTTTAAGATTCGCTACCTAGAACAAAAAATTTCAAGTATCACGGGCTATTGTGAGCTGGTTGTGGACTTTGGTGCTAGCTACTGGTTGTCCACGGAGTTGGGTCAGGTGTTCTCCGCACGTTCTCCAGAAATATATAATAATAGACAAACTCTGATTTCATCTTACGGACTCACTATAGCCCGTGCTACATGGACACTTCGTTCTGAGTAGCTAAATCTAAAACAACAAACGACTCTGATTTCATCACACTACCACTCCTGTGCCAGGTAAGTTTACTATGGGCTCACCATAGCCCGTGCTACTTGCCCCGCTCCTGTGCCAGGTAGGTTACGGACTCACCATAGCCCGTGCTACTTGGAACTTGTTACGAGTAGCTGAATCAATAACAACAACAAGCATCTGATTTCAGCAAAGAAGGAAAACGACATGTAAAAGATCTCGGAATATTGCAGTCGGAAGACCTAATATTAGTGAGAATAACCAAGCAATCATGCTATCAGACAGAAGAAATAACTTGCTGGATTATGAGAACCTTCAAATCATGGGATGTTCCAAAATGCTTACCACTTTCTCAATCATTTGTGCTTTCCCGCCTAGAGTATTGCTTGATACTCTTTCTCCTTTCAAAGTAGGAGAGGTTTCTGAAATTGAGGAAATTCAGAGAATATGTATGCTGTGCAAAGACACGGTAAAGCATATATTATTGGAACTTCCTTGTAGCACTTAAATTGTACTCTCTGGAAAGTAGACTAAAGCTGTACCACAAAGCAAAATATATTAGGTGAAATGCAAAACAAACCTAGTGCCATGGGCACAATTTGCGAACACTAAGAAAAACCTGAAGACCTCAGCTCTTCAACCTCCTGCGACCAATTATAATAAATATTGCAGGAACACAAGGGGAGGTGTTCAAGAGATAACTGGACAGGTTCCTGAAGTGTCGAGCAAGCCATGTTGTAATGTATAAGTGGTCCCCTGAAGGCCGCTCCAAGCAACAATCTTACCGATCAAGTTATCATAAGACAGGTATGGCCCCAGGCTGGGCTTGAGGAGGAGAAGAGTTTTCAGAATCGAATACAGGTAAACTTCTTATGCTTTGAATGGCGCGGTCAAGTCACACAATGGAAAGAAAATGTCGTGTGAAGGATTTGGGAGTGGTCATTCTACGGACCTTGCTTTTAAAGTACAAAATAAAGAAGCTGTTACAACGCAAGAAAAATGATAGGCTGGATAACGAGAACTTTTCGAACAACAAATGCCAGATTTGTGATGGTACATTTTGGAACACTGGTGTTCTTTGAAGAAAAACATTGTTGCACAATAACAGCCCCATTCAAAGCTGGAGATATGGATGACCTGGAGAACGTGTAGAGATATTTTACCGTCAGAATCCATTCAACAAAACATCTAAATCATAGGGAGCGTTTAGAACTTTTAAATTTGTAGTCTCTAAAGCGCAGGCGGGAGAAATAAATATTAATTACACAGAAAATAGTAGAGAAACTGATTCTAATCCTGCCCACGGAAATCTGCTCCTCGTAAGACCAGGAGGAATGGAAGGAAAAGCAGTCGAGCAATAGGTACGCAAGGAGTCAATTCTATCAACATTAATGGACCATGACTTCCTGAAACCATCCTTCTGAACATCAGGGGCATAACAAGCCGACCTCTTTCTGAGTTCTAAAGAGAACTCGATAATCACCTTTAAAGGATTTCAGCTCAGCCTGGTTGTGACTCATACGGGAGATGGCGAACAGCGGCGTCTAACAGCCTCGTTCATCTGGCCACCAACCAGGAGGCATGTCAGAGACCGAGCTGCGGAGACAGTGATTCCCGGCACCAACAACAGGTAAACAGATTGTCACTGGCAATCTTCGACACCAACAGCCATAATACCGAAAACCTTTAGTATCAAGAGTTTAAATTGGCAATAATCGCCACACTTGCCACCAAGTGGCAAAAAGAAATTTACTGTCGCTTTTTTTTCCATTTTTTTTTTTACATTTTTCAACTCACACGGCGATCAACTACCACACTGCACACTATGTAGTGGGTTACTGAGCACTTCGCCAAAAACGGCAAATAGAGTGCTTTATTTTGACAGTTAAGTTTCTCGAGGATATATACACATTATCAGGAGAAAAGTAAGAAAACACTAGGGAAAAATATGATATAATACGACAACAAACTCTATTTCTCATAACTAAAAGGCAGGAAAAACGAAAGAAAAACGAGGAAGATTTAAAAACATTGAACTGGAGAATCACCGAGAAAGAAAACACAAGAATGAGGACGTACAGGAGATTACAGGAGGAGATTAGTGCGTGATTAGCAGGAGGAGGAACAACAGGAGTAAATAGCAAAGTAAATATAAAAATGAAAATAAGAAGCCCTCGCGAGGCCGAAATATGAAGGAAAAGCAGGACAGGCAGGCTAGAATAGTTCTGAAGCTTAATGAAATTTCTTGGTGTTTAGCGTGCAGGAAGTGTTCTCACGCGAAAAGTGTTGCGTGTATGGGTGCTCACACGCGAGAGCTGTTGCGTGCATGGAACTCTCACACGAGGGGTCTTGCGTGCATAGGAACTCACACGCGAGGGGTCTTGCGTGCATGGGTGCTCACACGCGAACCGAAGACGGAATACAACAACAATCAACGAGTCAACGACAGAATACAACACAACAGCAGGCCAAGGACAGAATACAAACTCAAAATGGGACCAGCTCAAGCAACAAGCAGACAGACGAATACAGAGACCATAAACAACATGTCATTCTTAAAGGAAATCCAAGCAATGAGTTGCCGCACACATCACTTACAGTAAATAAGATTCTTACTTGATATATCAAACTAATTTGCTAAATATAGAAGGTAATGTGCGAGGCAAGACAGACACAAATTACTGGTCTGCTCTCCATGATCCCCGGGTAGAGCCCGCTTTATAGAGTATTTCGGCTTAAAAACACAGTAATATATGACCGGCAAAAATATTATTATGATGAATGTCTTAATATTATCATCCCTAAAGTGTGAGACGGGTATTATAAGCCAGATCCACGTGAGAAAAAAAGAGTAATCATTTCTGTCTTAAAGTTTTACATTCAGTCTCTAGTCGTAAGTTCAACCACAACAGCTGGACTACCTCTTTTGCGTGAGAAAGTCAACTTTATTTTCAGGGAGAATGAACAATCTAAGATCGGGTTAGCTAATGTATGATTAAGTCAATAAGTGCTCGTTCCACGGACTGTGAAAATAAAGGCCGGCGATATTCTAGCGTTACCGTGATCACATCAACCACCGAAAAATTGGTACTAATGATCAAAGGTTTTAACACAGGATTTTACATCCCAAAGTAAGAGTAATCGCTCTTCGCTTTATGGAGCAGCTGTAGCTTATTTTACGTTTTCCTTCGTTTTTCCTTGAACTGCTCTTAAGACGGTCGTGACGATGTCCACACTTACACTAGAAGAAATGATTCTCCAATTATTTCGATAAATCAGATAAGGAATAATATACCGAATGATATCTTCTTGGCTGAAGGGAAGCACCCGTCACTGCTCGCCAAAACTTTACCAAAAATATTAACAGGAATGTAAAGAAATAGATAACTTAAGATTGAGTGATGTATATAATAGTGAAACAAGTCAACATGAAATAATAAAACAATAGAGAAAGCAGAGAGAGTCCCGGCTGGATACTTGGAATTATTTAGGAATTACTGTCACAAAGAAATAGCTTATGGTCAAGCATTTTACATCCTGTTGTAATCAGATCAGTGCTACGTAAGCCGGGTGTTTAAAGTGACTTCCTTAGATGTCTTTAAAATTCTCTATTTATTTGTGATGAGCTGATTCAGAATATTTGTCATGTAACGTATTTAACATAATGTATCGTTTATTGGCGGAACGTTGTACAGCATTATGTATATATTTTTATTCCACTGTATTCCACAAAAGTCATTTAACCGTTATTAGTAACCGGGGGGGGGGAAGAGGCGTAATTATTTACTTGTCATCTGTAATGAGTCTTAATTTCATTCTATCAATTCATGTTCCTGGTCATCAGAACCTACACCCCGGTCCATTCAGATATTTCAAACAGACACTGTTTCAACTCGTTTTTAAAAGTCTTTTTCATAACAATTTCATAATACTCATTAATTCAGAAGACGCCCCCATTTTTATTATTGAAAAAGACTTTACACATGACTCATGGCTAATTACGCTCGAACTTTTCCCGAGCAGTGTTTCATTCATATTGTACGTTCAAGTCACACCTTAAATCTCCAGGCCGTCCTCGTCAACAAAGGCCAGATGTTCGTTATTCCAACCACAAAACCTTTAGTTCATGAATAAAAAACAGTTTACACACGACTCAACTGATGACGTACGAAAATTTCTTTAACAGCGTTTCGCTGACGACCTCTGCTCAAATCGCACCTCTATAAAGGCTTCAGCCACGTTCAGTACAAATATTTGCCAACAGAACCTAAACACCTACCTAAACTAACCTTCGCCTAACTATACTTGTAATTTCGATATATAGTAACATAATTGTCTTTCCTAGAACTGTGACACCTCGTTATTTCCTCTTGTCCGTAGACACATCGTGAAGGATGCAGATTAAGATTTACTTTTGAGGTTCGTTAATCTACATATATCCGGAAATAACCTTGAAATAGAGGTACACAACATATATATATTCAAATCACCTACGTGGCAGCTTATACAAAGGTGTCAATGGACATTAAAGCGGTGATTTTCGGTGGCAGGCGCCGGAGTTCCGGGAAGCACTCAGAAATTACAAGTTATACAACAGACCTCCAACCACAGACACGATAATGATATAAACACTAAGATTCATACAATACAAGTAATTAGAGCAACCGAACGGGATTCAAAACACAGCACTGTTTCCACCACTATTTAAAACACGCCCATCAGCCATGTCTCGCCTATAACTTCAATTCAAATGTGCATTAAAAACACACACACACACACACATACACTTATCTCCAGAGCAATCACAGTAAACACCTGTGGAAATGGCTAAAATTCTAGACAACTTCTTTTTCTACACATGATAGTAGTTAAGCAAGGCAGTATAATGACTTCCAACGGTGCAACGTTTGAGAAAAGATAAAAATATATATATACACTGTTTCCCAAAGTAGAAACTAACAACTAATATGCGCAGTTGGCAGCAACAGTTATTTCTTACCTTTAAGTTTTGAAAAGGCAAAGATCTGCCGTGTTGATAATCCACTCTTTTTCTCTTTTACTCTTGCCGAACACATGTATATATGTTTAATCAGGCTTTTTTCTTCGCTTGAGCTGGGTTCCATGAATACGCATGTCGGTTCCATGTACACGCATGGAACCCACATGCGTGTAGGCCATGGTGCTTGGCGGGCAGGTCAAGCCAGCTGACCAGACACATTCTTGCTTTAGTCTACACAGTGACTGTGGTAAACCACGAGTGTTATACCTCGCATTTGATTAAGTTCGAAATTATTGACAACAATTTATTTTAACAACATTTATACCACGTAAGGAGTAGGTGCGTAGGGCTTCTCGAGCAACGCTCTCCATCTCGGGGGCGGATGGATGCGGTTCTCAAGCTGACGCTCACTACCGCAGGAGGAGGAGGAGGAGGCTGTTGATCGGCTTCAAGGGCCTTCTGTGAATCATACTGCAGGTGGTTTTCGTTCCTGGAGATCAGAGGGTGTTCGCTGGTCTAACCATTATTGCTCTCGCAGGCTCACAAGAAACACAAATTCATAAAGATTGAACGAGGACGTCCTGTTGGAAGACTTACTGGACCGAATATATCAGATCAGACTAGCATATTTTTCGGGGAGTTATCTGGTAAATCAAATGACTGTTCACCTGGTCACACCTTCAGTTAGATTTGGAGCGGCATTCATACATGACATTCATGAATTAACTGGAAACATGCTGCGATTATCACCGAGTGCTTGGACATGACCAGGGTGTGCTGTATGTAACTTATTAAGAGCATGAAGAACCAGACCTCAATGTAGCATTTATTTTCAACGCCTTGAATTCTTTCCGCGCGTCTCTGAGAACGCTTTTTGCCCAAGCAGAATACTGGACAGAAAGTTCTGTCAGAGCTTGTCAAAATATACTAATCGCGGAACAAGTGTTAACGCAGGACCGCTTTCCGTTAACATTATGAGTTGAAACTTCTAAACGTATTAACACAAACTAATCGTGGCTTTTGACGGTAATAGCCGGTTCGGCTGAGCTTATTACATCGAGAAGAGCATATAAAGCTGCCCTCTCATCGTCTTGGTTATACATTGATATGTCAGTTGAGAGGCGGGACCAAAGAGCCGTAGCTCAACTCCCGCAAGCCCAACTAAGTATACACATTCATTTGGTAATGAGCTCCGTTCGCTTATCCAGTCTTCAAGGTCGCCTGCCTCTTCTAAACTACGCTGTGTTGGGTATATAGAAACAACAAGTGTTTTAACCACAAGAGTCAATGGGTGGAACAGCGGATAATCTCAAAGAAATGGAAGTAAGTGAGGCAAGCTGGATAATCTGGGAAGGTATAGTCAGCAAACTGAATAATATAAAGACATAGGAAGCAAATTAGGTAGTATATAAAAATAAGACATTTACTCAGGAAAGGAAGGAAAATTATACCTCCTGTTGGAGATATTAGAAAGTTTTACCGTACGCAAACACACACACGCACACAGAACACCCCCTCCTCCCCCCCCCACACACACACTAAAACACCAGACTAAAAAAAGTTTACTAAACCAAAAAGGTGCATATATAAAGCAAGAAATATATGTAGCGAGTGGCGAATGACTATGATCACCAAAGCCCCCAACAAACCAACACTCTTTTTCCAGTTAATCCTAAAGTGCAAGGAATTGTTTTTCCTAGTAAGAAAACATTCTAGCTCCCTCAAACTCTTATCATAATGGATTAAACTCAAAAGAAACCAAAGATAGAGTGAAAACCCCGATTATCAGCTGACAATGACGTACAGTATGTATTAACACTCACAATTTGTTGAACGTAAAAACTGGATTTTTCAGCAATCCAAGAGGAGAAGAGGTTTTAGTGAGAACTTTCTGATAAATGAACAAAAAGCATTAGACAATTGGGGAGTTCTCACCAAAGTGAGAAGTTCTCACCAAATTGATTGGGAGAGGGCTTATTCAATAACGAATTGTAAAAGCATTTTCAACAGAAACATTATTGAATCTTCTTTATACAGATTACAAGATGTGGCAATTTAGACATTAGTAGTATTTTGTATAATTTAGGTCCATTTTTGATTGATCTGCTAAAAAAGATTTGAGTAAGAATACTGACACACACATAATTCAATAATACTTTATTATATCCTCTTATCTCAGTATTCTCTAAAGTTTGTGAACAAAGACATTGTTTCTCACCTCATTCCTGCCGATATATCCACACCAGTAAATTATAAATCCAATCTTCTGAAGATGTGTTATTAAATACGGAAGTACTTAAGGAATTTGCTGTTTTAATCCTTTTTTCAAGGTCTAATATATATATATATATATATATATATATATATATATATATATATATATATATATATATTTATTGTGTGTGTGTGTGTGTGTGTGTGTGTGTGTGTGTGTGTGTGTGTGTGTGTGTGTGTGTGGTGTGTGTAAATAATTATGTATTACCTATATTTTGAATTATCATAACTGCGATTTTAAACTGAAATGATTTTGCAGTTTACCCTGAACCACCTTGAACGCATAAAATACATGAACATTATTGCTTAATTAAAAAATATTATTCCAGTGATTTTTTTCCTTGCTGGGGACTGAACCAAGAGCTCTTCATTCGTACCATAATTACATGCTCTTTAGCTAGGATAAAATTTGTAATCTAGCTAACCACATCCGTAAAAAAAAATAGAAACCACAAAAGCAGCGCTGCGAACCGCTTTTCTCCATCCCTGTCAGACCACTAGAAGAGTCTCCACCCTAATTTGGTTTAGTGAAGATGCGTGTGTCTTACTTCAGAGAGGACCGGCACTTAGGCACCCGTCTATGTTACGCCTATACCGACACCTAAGGTAATCTTATTGTCATCATTGAGTCAGGCTTATCCATGAGGTCATGTATATTAACCACAGGAACCTTGGACTCAACACAAAAACTGGACAGTGGTTAATGAATAATATGTAACACATTTGCTAGATTAAATAGTTACAACCGATATGTTTTAATGTAAATATACTTTAGTAATGGTTTATAAACCAAAGGTAACATCAACACTATATTTTTCGATTATTATACACACATTTAAAGCCATTAAATTAATAAACAGACAACAGGGTTCTTGATTTATAGAAGAAATTACCGGATTGCATAATAAACGTTAATATATGTGATATCTGTAGATGGTTTCAAGTGTAGGTTTGTGAGAATGTAAGATTCACCCAAGATAATAATATAAGGCCCAAAGGAGCTACCTCTTATGGCCAAATGAATTTTGTAGGTCTTCTTTATTTTAAGTTTTTATGAGACAGAGGAGATAATCATAAAGAAGGAATATACTGTGTTTCAATTTACAGACATGAAACGAAGTGATAAATTGGTTCGCCTTTTATCTCCTGATAACAATAAAACCACCTTTTCCATTAATCGAGGTTATAAAACACGAAATTGAACTCACTCGCATTGAAAATGAAATTTAAAATATTTAATTTGATAGATACTCTGAGACATTGTTACACAGGTACTTCGTCACTCACTCTTGGTACCACAGGTTCTTACAGTTCCATAGGTACCTGGTACCACAGGTTCCATAGTTCTCTAGGTTTCATAGGTACCTGATACCACAGGTTCTTAGTATAATCAGTACTTGGTGTTATAGATACTTGAATGAAAACCCTAAAGATACATAGTCATTCTCCCTAGAAGGTATAAAACCTAAGCTGGGTACCAGTTAGGTACTTCTCGGACCCTTTTTATTGTGAGCATCAACAGTGTGGGTCGGAGGGTTCTACGACCATCGTCCCACGACCGCATGAGTTCTTACAGACACGAGTCCTGCGTAATATTAATTGGAATATGAATTGTAGTAATATTAATTGGAATAAACGAGCTTGGAAGCTAATATTTAAAAATTCACTCTGCGCTTCTGGCTATTAAGTACGACATATATATATTATTGGATTATGTACGCATATAATGTGAATATACATTGTTTCTTCGTAGAGGGTACCACTTCTGATGCAATTGAAGGGACCCATAGCTTCGGTGAAGAAAATAAAGAGTATTCAGAGAAGACCTTGTGGATTCTCACTGACACTAATAATTTCTTCTCTTACCACCCTTATTCTTTTTGTGTGTATATTTATATATATGTTTTATTTAAACTTTGGTAAAAAAAGTTACATATAAGGTACACAGATGACGATCATAAACTGTCGGGTTCCTCCAGCTCCCCAAATGACGGGCAGGAACCCTGAATGCAGTGTGGATTTCCCCTCTGCATTATTTGTTCTGTATATGTACTTATGTATTATGTATGTGGATACACCTTTTTTGTATCATATGTGCATATGTGACAATAGTACTCTAGCTCTCCTGGAAAACCTGTGTTCAGATCTTTTGGCTTCTATCAACTGACCACGTAAGAAACTTCAACATACGGCCTTTTAACCCTCATGGTGGGCAGATATCATTTTTTTTTAATCACTAAAAACAGCTGAAGTCTTTTTCAGGCGTTTTCATTTGCGAGACACGTATAAGACAGAAATATTCTACCTGACCATTAGAGCAGCAAATGCAGCAATTTAAGCGTTTAGTGTATAAACTGTATCATTTGTACCTTGCATCGATGTTTTATGGTTTATTGCTCCTCCAATTTTGTAAAGTTGAAACGCATATGCTGTAGACTGTTTGGCAAAAATCATGCAATCACATTTTTCCATAATTACCTTGCCTCCAGGTATCAGCGCTTCCAGTTCTCAAAACGTACAATTATTCCATTATATATTTCAGATAACCTTTCATTGTCGCTTCCAACACTGAATCTACGAAGAAGTTACTATTAAACCAATTCTGAAGGAAAAACTCCAATGTAGTTGCATAGAAATCATCTCGTTATTGATGCTTTTTGCAGATTTTGTCTGTAACTGATTAAATTTGACGCTTTCGTAAGTAGATTTAAACTTGCAAATAGTAATGATTCCAAACAGTCTTGATAACTATTTTATGATCATGAATACGTTATTACAGGCATGATGGCGGTGAGAGGACAGACACTAACAAGCTCTATGTGTCAGGTAGACTCGGGTAGCGGCAACACCTAACCGAATCATTTTTAGTTCCTGTTGCTTGGGGTAATAAGAGCATCAGCTCACCTCCAGTCGTTTGCGTTTGTTTCTGGGTTTATCTAGTCGATTTTAATTCACACTGATGTTAAACTGCGCGTGTGGTTGGGGTACACACTGGTGTTACACTGCACGAGTGTTAAGTGTATTCTAAGATGTCACACTGAACGAGATGTTGGTATATTATGTACTGCTACACTGCATGAGAAATGGGTGAACATTGATGTCACACAGCATTAGAGGTTGTGGTATTTTCTGAAGTCACACTGTATTAAAGGTTGTTGTATTATCTGATGTCACACTGCACGAGAGGTTGGGACACTCATGTCACACTGTGAATAGATATGACAGCGTAAGCAACAATAACACTTCGTTTTAGATAAAATGTTGTAGGTCTGTGTCCTCATACGTTACCTTCAAGGTTTGGGCGTAAGAATATGTATCTGTTTCTTGAGGATTCCAACAATTTCTATAATTTTACAACCCTGTTTATATTCCTTTTTTTATGCTCCCAACCAACTTGAAAATTTTGATCACATTCCCTCTTGTACTGCGTCTCTCCAGCGAGCGCAGAGTGAGACACTTCAATCTGTCTTCGTAGAAAAGGACCCCGATACCAGGTATCATCCATGTCATCCTTCTCTGTAATTTCTAAAGCGTTTATGTCCATCTCTCTACGTACTTTATCCTTCAGTGGTCGGTTTCGGCCTTGAGCGTCTGTCAGAGCTCGAACAGAGCCCTGCGTTCAGGTCAAGTAGTAAGCCGTCACAGAGTCGAATAATCCCACAGCAAGAGAACACTAAACTCGTTCGCACACGAACACTAACTAGGCTCGACCGTCAGAGAAAACTCGACAGACTCGATTATTCAGTTTATTTGAGAATACAGAATAAAGGAGCCGCCTTGCATTGACCAATTGGCCTTCTTCCGTGTTTTTATTTCTTCTGTTAATTCTCACTCAAATACTGTAATGGGCTGCTGCTGTTTGGCTTTCTTTGTAACGCACTGTAATATGCGTAATAATTTTGCATCTATAATCACGTCACATCTCAAGGATAGCGATTTACTATGTTTAGCTCCACAAAGTAACGAGGATTGATAGTAAAAAAAAAGCCGAACACAAGGCGCCATTTACGAAAGAAAGTAACGAAGAATCAGAGGTAAAAGAACAGGATCAGAGTAAAAATAAAAGGGGGCAGCCAAAAGGAAGAGAAGACAAACGAATGGAAATAGCTTATAAACTTTATATGTAATGTAAATTAGAAGACAATCGGAACGCTGCACCTCATTCATGCTAAACTAAGCTATAAAAATTCTGAACGGATGCAGAGTGTTCACCTCACCAGGCACAGGAAAGTGGGTGAAAATATTCCTCCAGACTGACCTAAAGCTGATAGACATGACTAAACTGATCATACCTCACGTCACTTGTGAGATCAGGCAGCAGGGAATATACACGATCAAAACCTCAACAGGATGTTTCAACACGACAACACTAAAGAAAAACAGAGATTACCGTATAGTTCTTTCAAGTAATAATTATTGTTTCACATGTTTGCTGTTCTATATATTTATTGCATTAAATCTCCATTATTTGATTCCCCACTTATATGCATCAATACCGGATCAGGAAATGTTAGCGTCCCTCACGAGAGTAAATCACACCTCAGATATCAACGTCACGACAAGAAGATAAAACAAATGTTTACCTCACTGGCTTTAACCAGAATTACACTGCAGGTAAATGTCCTTTATGGGTAGATGAGCCTATGTGAGACGTGTCGAGGCTCGTGTATTAGGGGAGCCAAAGGGGTTGGGAGAAGGTAAAATATAGATCATAACTGTGCAGGACCTCTACTCAGAACCCATCATATTTACCCATTAATCAGACACCCCTCTCCCTCGACCTCAAATCATCAATCACTCTTTGATCATTCAGGACGCCCATAGCTCCCGCACCCCCTTCCTATCTTGCCTCCTCCTCCGCAGCAGCATTCCATCGACCCCTGCCATATCCCCATGGAGTCCTATTATCTTCGACAGAACGCTCTGGCTTACAAATGGGGAGGCGCGCGGTGGCTACACACACCATTGACGAACATCATCCTCATGCTGAGCATAACTCCTGTGGAGATGTTACTATGATAATCACCTTCTATGTAAGGTCTGAAACCTCACCCAATAACACCATCCTTTACCGGGATCTGAAAGTGGTCAATCTTCCTGACATTTTCGTTGAGGAATGTACCACATTACAGAGCGTTGATCGCTCACTGTATTGTTTTGAGACGAGTCAAAGGTCATAGTTAACATCACTAATGCAACATTTCGGATTCCCTACTAATATATTCTTATTATAACGGAATGCTGATATTCAATTTTCGCTGAGTGAAGCAATTGGTTTATGCTGGTTTACGTGAATGCTTGCAATTGCCTTTAAGATTGAACTATGTTTTTAATTTATATCATCAATATCAGAGCTATTGTAAAAATAATTTCTGCTTGATCGTTGCCACCAATCCTCCACTTTAGATAGTAGTTTTTGTAACTATGGGGACTATCGTAAATCTATTGACTTAAAAAGGCAATTAAATAGTAGAATTTGGTACTATTCACTATAAAAAGTCCGGAAAAAATAAAGCTAAAAAATAAACTTATATATTCCTAGGCCAAGTATAGCATACTTATTTACTATTAAGCCTCAGACCGCGTGTATTAGGCCTCGGAGGGTTAGGTTGGTTAAAATTTACTTTGCAAAATAAATACAGAACCTTTTCCGGTTTATCCAAATTCAATAGAACCGATTTCTACCTTCTAATTGCATTTTACGTCATTATATATGAACGATGGTCCTCAACGTTACTTTAAGTACTACCTAAGCAAGAGGATGGGATAGATCACTAGTAGGATGCAATCCAGTTATGGCTATTTCCTAAGAAAGCCCAAACTATCTCCAGAAATCTTTCAGTATAGTTTGCGTGGGAAGAGTATAATGCCTTTCTTATATACAGATTTATTTTTACTGTATAACGCTGGCAAAATTTTAAATTTCACCTCTCATTTCTTAAGGTCAGTCCACACGCCTGATAGTGCATAACCTCACGTAGAACTTCTCAGTGTTGTTGCTGCAAGTATGAACAGGTAATTAAAACTGTCAAACTCTCTCGGTATAAGGGGGACGATTTACTACAACTCTTGTTGTTGACTGGAATGTCATGGATCCCGAGGTCAAGGACTGCCGAGTGTAGGTTGGACGTGCTCGTATTCCACAGCCAACATTATATGTTGAACGATAGACAGAACAGATTACCCAACGCATCTCCTTTTTACGTTATTGTGAGGACTAATGAATACTTACTGAGGTTAGCTGAGGATTGGTTAGGTGAGGATACGGTAGGCTAGGCGAGGTTAAGTTAGGATTGGTTAGGTAAAGATGGGTTAGGATAAATTCAGGTAAAATATAAATTAATTTGTTCATTGTAGAAGTCTCCATTGAAATTATTGACCAAATCGTTGTGTAATATTTTCCTGGAGGAAATGTACCAAATATTTTTCTGGAGGAAAATAGGATGTAGCAGAGGAAAATACATTGATATCTCGATGAATGGAAATTATTTTATGATGTAGTTACGTGTGCAATCGTTGATAAAACTGGATAAACTGCCTGAAAAAAATACTTACTCGCACTCACTTTAGTAGTGGTACTAAAAAGTCACGCGTGAAGATTTCTTAGTGTTGTTGAGGTCATGTGGCTCCTCTTATGATAAAATATGCGTTCTGCGACCTTGGTGTGTTACTAAGGTCACGTGATGCCTCCTTATTGGTTCCCGAGGTTCCTTTAGGCCTCCTAACTGTTACCAAGTTCACGTGACTCCTCTTTAGTGAATCTAAGATAATGTAACATCTCCCTAGTATTTGCTGAGGTCAAGTGGCGTCCCCCTTAGTGTTACAACAGTCGTGTGACGCCTCCTTAGTCGTGTGACGCCTCCTTAGTCTTACAACAGTCGTGTGACGCCTCCTTAGTCTTACAACAGTCGTGTGACGCCTCCTTAGTCTTGAATTTCAGAAAGTGTTGCGATCATGAGAAATCTATTCAACTTTTATAGGCTATAACTGAACCTTTCGACTCTTAAAAATAACCATATTAGGTCATCGATATTACTAGTCAGACCAATATAACCAGGCTCGGTCATAACTAAAATAATTTGATTTGCTCATAACTAAAATACTAAGGAAATGTTTGCTCATTATTTTTCCAACAATTGACCAAAGCCATCTTAGTTACCTTCCAGACCAGAGTGGGCACTGTTTCGAATCTGCTTCCTCTACTTCCTATAACTAGAATTATACTCGAATTCTAACTGTTATCTTGAGTTATCTTGAGATGATTTCGGGGCTTTAGTGTCCCCGCGGCCCGGTCCTCGACCAGGCCTCACCCCCAGGAAGCAGCCCGTGACAGCTGACTAACACCCAGGTACCTATTTTACTGCTAGGTAACAGGGGCATAGGGTGAAAGAAACTCTGCCCATTGTTTCTCGCCGGCGCCTGGGATCGAACCCAGGACCACAGGATCACAAGTCCAGTGTGCTGTCCGCTCGACCGACCGGCTGTCCTCACACATATTGCACAATTATCTTGACGCTATGACCACACCGTTAAAATTTACGATGCATTAAGAGAAGCGCAATGTTGACGGTTCCTCGGGATAATAGTCATCGGCTGCTATAAGCTACAGGTTTGTTTCTGTGGTTCAAACGCTTGTGATTAGACAAGAATCACTTTAATTGTAACGCATGTCCAACCATGAGAAGGGTTTGGGTGACTGATACCCTCTCTCTTCCGGCACCGTTACAGTACGTGCATATTCATCGCTAGAGCATCTCAAGAGTTCACGCAGCATCCACTCTCGTCAAGTGTGAGTGACTAACATATGGTCCAGGAACCCACAGAGAGGCCCATTTATGGCTAGACGTTAGTGGAATCAGTGAACCGAACGGTCTGTGGAGCAACCACGCGTCAACATAAGGCGTTCTCTGTACAAACTTACAACCCAACAAATCTTCTACACTAGATCTAGGTAATATAATTCTCATAGGGACCGCGGCACGATAACATCACATTACCAGAGACATAAATAGTATTTACAATGCACACATATCATGATCAAACAATAACAAACATATGAATATGTGGCTCGTCTGGTTGTATTTTACAATATTCAAAATAATAAATTACAAGAGGTGCGATAAGCGACAAACAAATAGACGCTACATTTACACATATATTATATGTATATTATATATTCACTGAAGACTCCATGCTTGGGTATCAATATATGAAACCCTGGTTAGGCCTCAGTGTAAGACTCAGGAACCCTAGATGATTCAGCTGAATCACAGGTTACATTTCATTCACCATGTCTTGGCAAAGTGGTCTAAGGCGTTTACTTGGGAGTGCCCAGATCATAAGTTCAAATTCTCCTCATCGCTGCTACTCATTTTCTCAATTTTCTCCATTATTCACTGATCTCGGGGATAATTAATAGAACTTTCCTGTTATTCATACTTTGGTCACAGTACCATAAAATACACAGCTTCAACTCTTTACTAGTCATAATTTTTCATAATTTTCTTCAACAGCCTGGACTGCATAGTCTTCTTGGCTTGGTGCCGTCTTCTAATAGTTACTTACTTCAACAACCTTGTTATTAGCCAGGGATTGTTGGGTATTAACTCTCAGTGCCGTGTCCAGGTTTAGGTAAACACGGTAAGATGTTACAGCTATGTGTCGAATGTATAAGTGTAGGTAGGTGTTGTATTGTGTTATCTCCCGTGGAACTGACGAATAGATAAAGCATCAATACTAAGCACAGTATTGTGTTAGCAAATACTGAACGTATAAATGTAGCTAGGAACAGTTGGGTATTAGCTCGCGGTGCTGAGTGTCTAGGTGTTGCTAAGTATGGTAGGATGTTAGCTCACGATGCTGAGTATCGAGGTCTTACTAGACACGATAAGACATACAGTATCGATATAGTATTTTTGGAAGCGTGTAACCAGGCGGTGCCCTGTGTAGCTTGCGTGTTTGTGTGTATACCAAGGTATGTTTGGGTTGCTCTTCAAATCAGATGCATTCACTATGATTTATATACTTTTTTCCTCCAATACCGTTACATTCAATGGCTTCTTTCGCATTTTGCAAGCACAAGAAAAATTTCCTTTTTGTTTTGTTGCAATTGAAGTACATAAAATTAATCCCACATTTATTTGTCAGATGGTACGTAACTAGTTTGTTTGAGAGTCTGCTTACCATTGAGACACGTTGATCCTCACAAGGTTGATAACCCCACTCTCAGTCTGGAGACCATGTCCTCTATTCCTTTAGGTTAGATTAGCATTTTAAAAGCCCTACGATCACCTTCTGTGGTTGATTGTTCAATAAATCACTGTATTATATGTTTAACAGATCTGTAACCCTGTCCATGGAGGACAGAAGAGAATTTATATATACTGGTTAGCACTGTATATGTGTGGCCACGTTTGTGGTAGTAAACCATCCGAGTGCCGGCGGGGAAGTGGTTCAAATAGCTTCGGCTATCACTTCCTTATGTCCGGTCGTGATGGTCAAGCGGATTAAGGCGTCCCTGTACATACCAGTTGCGTTGCTCTTGGCAGTATGGGTTCGAGTCACTTCTGGGGTGTGAGTTTTCAGTTTTTTATATATATATATATATATAATATATATATATATATATATATATATATATATATATATATATATATATATATATATCTTTCCGTTCTCATTTTTATATTATAAATTTGTGTCTCTGGCATCTTATTAGATGCTGAAGAGGCTTTTCCTTTTTATTAGGAAAATTTGATACCAATGATATGTATCTCGGTATTTAAATTCATCTTCTCAACATTATCAAAAGAGGACTTTCCATGAGCTCACGTAGATGCCCTTAATATTCTTACTCATTATACCGGGCTTTCCATAACAGCAGTGGAAACTATAATAGCATCTAATCTCCAGAAAATGTCTAAAATTGCGCGAAATTCGGAATTTTGAAGCATGATGCTTGCCACAGACGTGAGTGGCTGTTTAGCAGGGTTGTTAGAGTTAATAACATGAACAACAAGGCAACACATACTATGTGCAATGGTAAATTACATCGTAATAATGTGTTGCTTGTTTAGCTTTGTTTTCAATGCAATTTTTTACACTGCTTTTTTTCGAGCCAAACTCCTATTCTTTTAATCTCATGACGGCAGATGCCATGTTTCGGAAAAAATATATATTCTGAATCAATTGCAGTATCTGTCTGTGTCTCTTTCTTTCTCTTATTTTAACTCTCCCTTTCTCTTAATACATTATCTCTCTCTCCCTTGAGCAAACGGACAGATCCAACGGCCCGTGTCGACTCAGTGCCCGTGTCGACACAGTGCCCGTGTCGACACAGTGCCCGTGTCGACACAGTGCCCGTGTCGACACAGTGCCCGTGTCGACACAGTGCCCGTGTCGACGCACGGGTTAACCCAGTGGATGGGAGGACACCTTGTATAAACTACAGATGCAGTCCTGACTGTGGCATTTGTCTTGTGCTGCCTTGTACTGATGACATCACAAACACAAATATGCTTATTACAGTCAAAGTACGATAAATTGAATTTATTTCACAACTTTGGCGCGATCAGCTCAAATCTCTACGATGTGGCATATAACAATAAATAAGTGCGCGAAGAAAATAAATAAAATCACTTTAAAGTTGAGTCAATGGTATTCTAAGATTTTGCATTGGGGCAAGTGGATCAATAGGTGAAGGAATCCCCTAAGCTTCTGAGGTAGCGGTGTTGAGATAAAACGCTGAATAGGCTTCAAGAAAAGACTATAGATAGAAACGTTGGTTGACGGGTATGGGCAAACAGGCCTGCTGTTAGGCTCCCTTCATCAACTTTTCTATAATTGATAAGAATAACATTTTCATAATAAGACAGCTAACCAGTCGATTAGCTTATCTGGTATGACTAGTAATATTTTCCTGCCTTCAAGTAGTTCTGGACTGAGCTGTGGCACTAAATGATAGCATTATCATCAGGTTTAAAATATTTCTATGAAGAATGAAGTTTGTATTTCTATGAAGCAGACACAAATATTTCCTCTGGCTCATGAATATTCATTAAAATAACTTCTTAACCCTAACGAGTCCGTTTTCCCGAGCAATAACCTTAAAGGGATGAGAACGCTAACCCACTACCGTGTGAGAGCGGGGCCCCGCGGTAGACCACAAGCGAGTCTGCCATCTCACCAAGAGCAGACTCCAGTGACTTGACTACCTCCTCCCCTACACCTCCACGACGTGACTACCTCTTCCCCACACCTCCACGACGTGACTACCTCCTCCCCTACACCTCCACGACGTGACTACCTCCTCCCTACACCTCCACGACGTGACTACCTCCTCCCCCACACCTCCACGACGTGACTACCTCCTCCCCCACACCTCCACGACGTGACTACCTCCTCCCCCACACCTCCACGACGTGACTGCCTCCTCCCCTACACCTCCACGACGTGACTACCTCCTCCCTTACACCTCCACGACGTGACTACCTCCTCCCCTACACCTCCACGACGTGACTACCTCCTCCCCCACACCTCCACGACGTGACTACCTCCTCCCCACACCTCCACGACGTGACTACCTCTCCCCCACACTCGGGCTCCACGCGACACTCTGGACATCGTCTACACTTTCTAAACAGGTTATCGGCCCCGCCACAAGAACCGCCAATCAGTAAAGGGGAATTCTTAATAATATAAACGAAAAAGAGAGTCTCCAGCACATTTATATTTATGTATCAGATCATGCAATAATTAGGCGGCGATATTGACTTTGAAGGCAGAAAGAGAGGGAGTGGAGCATCTTTCAACGTATCTAAAACTCTTTACCGGGAATGTTTATATTTTACCAGAAATTTGAGTTCTGAATTTACTTAATCCGCAGAGTCGTAGCCACCAGTATCTGACATCATCAGCTCAGTGCTCAAGCTGCTTCTGTATAATCTTCAACGTGAGATATGTCCTGGCCATTAGCATTTTACCTTGCAAAATGCCCTGACTACCTGCATTCTCAGACTAAGAAATGCAGTGGCTACTAGCATTCTTAATTTTGGAAGAGCTTTTTTGTATATATCATCCTCAGCTGGGGAGATGACCTACCTACCTAGCCTCCCTCACTGCTCCACCAGCCTCCCTCACAGCTACACAGGTTCCACCTCCGTGGCCTCTCGTGTAGTGATGAAACATGTCTCATACGATACATTTACTCATCTCTCCATCTGCGCCGTGAGAAACTCTTCCTTTTATTACCCATAAAATTAATTACTGTCGCTCAACGCTTTTTTGTTCCCCACACACAGCGTCCGTGACCCCAAGTGGCCACAATCGACTATTTTACTGGATGGGCCTATATATATATATATATATATATATATATATATATATATTGATTTTAATTGCGTAGTATATTAATCAAAGAAGAGGTGTGGATGCTAAAGCAAATAAGCAAATTTGATGGTCGTCGATTAATATGAACAAAACCGCGAGATTAGCGAGTAACAAAAAATCAGTAGCTATTAGAGTCATCTCTAATTAGTTTACCTGTCCCTTACAAGTCATTATATTCGGGTAGTGATGCCGCGAGGAAGCAGGTAATAACACAGTGAGTGTTTGTGTGTGGACGAGAGAGGAGTGGTAATGTACCTTACCTGCACCGCATCAACTTCCACAGCCGGCCCTCAGGCTGCCTTTAGAGTAGTGATCGTAGCAATCTATCCCACTAATGAATAATTATTTGATACGGTGTATAATGTTCTCTAATATGTTACAATCAAGTGATGGTGGTCGGGTCGCACCTAGAGGTACCTGCCTTTTATGGTGGGGGAGGTGAAGTGAAGTGGAGTTGGTCGTGGGGGCGTTGGTGTAGGGGAGATGTGTGGGGGAGATGGTGTGGGGGAGATGTGTGGGGGAGGGCCTGGGACTGGCCAGAGGGACTGGGCAATATATGAACAGGCGCAGGTGATACACTCCAGATAGGCGTAGGCAGGCCGTAAAAAATGGAAGCTAGGGAAGGGAGAGGGAGGAACAGAATGAATGGTGGGAGGAAGAGAGGGAGAAAGAGAGAGAAAAGAGGTAGAGATAGAAAGAAGCAGTTTCTCTCTACAGAAAGCGGTCGTAAAACAGTTGGATTATATAATATATATATATATATATATATATATATATATATATATATATATATACACTTAGAGATTTCAATAGGGAGTAAGTAATTATCTAAGATGTAAGAATGTGATTCACTGTTGGTTTCACTGGTTATCTTGAGGTTGTTTTGAGGTTATCTTGAGATGATTTCGGGGATTAACGTCCCCACGGCCCGGTCCTCGACCAGGCCTCCTTTTTTTTACCCCCCTCCCAGGAAGCAGCCCGTAGCAGCTGACTAACTCCCAGGTACCTATTTACTGCTAGGTAACAGGCGCATCAAGGGTGAACGAAACATTTTGCCCATTTGTCTGGCCTCCACCGGGGATCGAACCCGGAACCTCAGGACTACGAATCCGAAGCGCTGTCCACCCAGCTGTCAGGCGCCTGAAACACAGTGTCTCCGAGTGTCGCCTGTTGAGTGACAGTTGGTGTAAAGTGAGTGTTTGGAAGGAAAGTTTCCGATCATCCTGATAATAAACCCTTCAACTTCGAGATGCGTCACTGAAAGCGGGTATTTCATAGACAACCATGGACACGGGAAACATTTTGGTATGTAAATATTTAGGTCAATGTAATGAAAGAAATAGTAAAATGGAAAAGGGAGAGAGAGTAAAGAGGAGAAAGAGATGGCGAAGGGTATTGTAGAGGCAGAGGTGAGATTGACGGGTGCGAGAGTGGTGAAAGAGATTATAGAAAGATGAAAATAGACAGACAGAAATACACAAAACGATGACAAAATCAGAAGCAAGTGTACAGCACAAGTTAAACTTTCGAGGCATCTAAAATTAGATTCAATCTTAAAACAAGAAAAGTTTTGTTTTGGGTCCTCTGGTAGGTTAGGAGAGGACTCTTAAAATTCACCGTTTTCTTGACGGTCGGAAACCTTAGGAGGACGGGTGGCGAAGTTAGTAGAATGAGATCATGGCATTGTAGGACGTCTTGGCACTGTGTGAGGTCATTGTCCAGTGAGAAAATTCGTGACACTTCAGGAGGAGGTAGTGAAATAATAGTGTAAGATCGTGTCAATATAGGTGACCATGACACTGTAGAAAGTTATGGTACTGCAAAGGAAGGTTGTGGCACTTTATGAAGAGGTTAGGTTACTATAGGATGTTTTGACACTGAGAAGTATGGCACTGTAGGTAGCCCTGGCCCTGTAGAAGTAGTCTTGGTAATGTACAAAGATGTCTTGGCACTGTAGAAGAATGTTGTGGTTTTGAAGATCATAATCCTGACAGATGAGGTCATGGCACTTTAGGAGCAGGAAGTAACACTGTAGGATGTTAAGGCAAGTAGAAGATGTTGGCACTGTAGATGTCGACATAACACTGGTATACCTCGATCGTGGTAATGTAGGATTACTGGCACTCTACGAGGAGATCGAGGTACAGAAGGTCATGACACTACGAAGCTGCGGCACATTAGAAAAAAAGGTATTAGTGAACTGAAGTTGGAGGTGGCGGCAAATGCATATGGAAATCGTGGTGTTGTCGACCGTTCTGGCAGTGTTCGAGAAACTTGTGCCTTTGAAGGAAGAGGTTTGTGTTCTGTAGATCTTTGCACTGTTGGTGGAAGTCGTGGCCCTCGAGAAGACGGTCAATTATTTTCCGGGATTAGAGCCGTATTTTCACAGAAAATCTGACCCAATGATGCCTCTCTCCCTGCAACTCGGCCTATATCATTGCGACCCAGCCTCCCTCACTGCTCCACCAGCCTTCCGCACTGCTCCAGCAACCTACCTCACTGCTCCACCAGCCTCTCTCACTGCTCCACCAGCCTCACTCAATGCTGCACCAGTTTCCCTCACAATGCTTCACCAGCATTTGGCCTTAAGAAGCAATGTACGGGACAAAGTGGACTGGAGAACGAAGCACTAGTGAAAGAATGTTTTAGATTAGGAACAGGTGTGATAAGGGGGATTGTGACCAACTGTGGCGAGGATTTGGGGATTGTGACCAACTGTGGCGAGGATTTGGGGATTGTGACCAACTGTGGCGAGGATTTGGGGATTGTGACCAACTGTGGCGAGGATTCGGGGATTGTTACCATATGTGGTGAGGAGTTGGGTGATTACAGTTGTGGCGAGAATATGGGGGGGTTATGAACGGCTATTGTATGGAGTTGGGCGATTACGAACAGCTGTGGTGAAGAGCTGGGTAATTACGAACAGGTGTGGTGAAGAGTTCCTGGATTACGATCAGCTGTGATGTTGGTGTGAAGATGGTTGTAAAACACCGACGAAACAAATTCCAGTAGAATGTAAAAGGAATATCAGCTTTTATTCCGTGACGGAACGGGGCATAGGTCGGTGGGTTGGTGGGAGCGAGGACTGACATAGTGGGGTATGAGGCGTACTGGTAGGGGATGTGTTGGGGTTGAGATTGGGAGAGAACTGACACAAAGGGAAGCGGAGTGGCTGGGTGGATGACGAGTCGATGGGACGAGAAGACACGATAGATTGCGCCTCAGTCCCCCGTCAGACAAACACTGATCAACATCATTGTGGGATCTTAAGGCAAAGAATTCAATGCTCCCTGATTGTGTTATTATGCTGCTGCTGCATTTTATGACAGCTGCCTTCAGATATTTTCACCTGATTGTTGTCGTGAATCATCTCGTCTCCGCATGCCTGGAAGAGCACACGGCCCCTCGGGGCTCGGGTAGACATGATGGGACACACAGGCGGGGCGGGGCAGGCTTGAATTGTTGAGGTATTTGCAACAATCTTTAAGCCTCATATAAATAATTTTTGCCACATTCGCTTCATGTATTTTATGGAAGTCCGATGCTGTGTCCATGGTGCTGTGGAAGGTAATCCTAGCAACCTCAATCGCTACTGTGTCCTGATATATGCTCAATTCAGCACCATCCTGAGAGTATATTTGTCTCGGTTTCTGAAGGGTATTTTGTGTTCGCTAACTTAACTACCGATATGATTATATTTCGCGTCCAACCATTGAGTCGGAGTTATGTCAACTCTCTGCGGACCTCTCATTGACATTTGCAGGATCGTTCCTTTGATATATGACAGCGAGGGTACCCGGCATTGCTCGGGTGACGTGGCCGCATCTTCACAGAAATCACTATCCTTATCAATGTAACTATTTACACTACACACGGCCTTCATCGCCGAAACGATTATCATCACTGTAACTATGCCTACACACTATCTTCCTCACTGTTACCATTTAATTTCACACAATCATCTCCGGAACCATCTTCACTGCAGATAATCCTCGTCACTTTACCGTCTTCACGACACACAATCTTCAACTAAAGTACCCAGGCACCGCCGGACACCCCATCTATATCAATCATCATCACCACTTCATTCTCCTTCCATCACCACCTCCCTTTTACTAATCACGTCCACCTACCTTCCCTACCCTTCACCATCTTCAATACCCTTCATCACGTCCCTCTCCTCCACAACATTCCATCTCCCACACCTTCCAGCCCCTTCACCACACCTTCACCACCTCCCACCCTTCACCACCTCCCTACCCTTCACCACCTTCCCTACCCTTCACCACTTCCCTACCCTTCATCAATTATACTATTAATCATCACCTTTCAACAGCCTTACAACAAGAATATTTACGTCACAACATCCCTCTGACCACAAATATCATAGCATTAATACAAACCCTCAAACGCCAAGGTCGCCGGACACTCACCAACTGGGTGCCGAGTCATGTAGGAATACCAGGGAATGACAATGCAGATGAAGCTGCAAAACTTGCGACGAAGAAGAGGAAATGTATACATTTGCGTACCATAGTGTCTGGTGCAGATTCAGAAAATAATTAAGAGAACAATGCAGATGTACATGCAGTGACCATAATGCAGCAGCTGTATCATCAGGATTTGAGGGCTGGTAAAAGAATTATCAACTAGAAACCACCTTATTATGATGGAAAATGTAAAGTAGAAAACCAGAAGTGTACTTAGACCGCATAAGACTTTGGTACCCATGTGCATGGGCTTACAGGTTCCAGATAAAGAGAGGAAATGTCAGTATTGTGGAGAAATGCCCGATAGACCACTGGAAAACTAACAGTGCAGAGTTACAAACCAAATAAGATTTCAACTGACCAAACCACACATTAAAAGATGAAAAAACGACGACGTATCGGACTGTCCTTGACCATGGTAATGGTCCCGGACGGACCGAAACGTCGTTGTTTCATCATCTTCTGATGTGTGGTTTGGTAATAATATCTTCAGTCACGTTATTGTGACTCATCGTTTGCAAATTTACAGCCGAGATTTAACAGCGACGAAGAAGTTGTTAAACACATTGGACAATCTTACTGAAACCAACATACAAGTCATAAATTCCCAAACATCGCCTAAGTATTGCTTACCTTTCTTTACCTACCCTATCCTACCCTACCCTACCCTTGACCACTTTTCGTACCCTTTTCTTCCCTCTCTTTCACCACCATCCTTACTCAGTTCCTTACCCTTCACCAGGTTCCCTACCGTTACTACCTTCCCTCTCTTTCACCAACATTCCTCCTCTTCACCACCTTTCCTACCCTTCACAGCCGTCTTTTCCATTCATAAAAGGATGAATCCAGCAAAAGGTTTTCCAAATAAAAGAATTGAGTGTTAACCTCATGCAAATTTAAATCTATCTTTTCGTCATATTTAGATTGGAAACAGCATATTTACCGAGGGTGGAAGTTGGCTTCTAGACGAGTATTTGGGTTATTCTCGACGTCGCTGTAACCATGTTCAAACACCTACTAGTCATCCATCCCCGGCCATTTAGCCAGACAGAGACAGTCAGACACAGCCAGCCCCACACACACACACACACACACACACACACACACACACACACACACACACACACACACACACACACACACACACACACATTAACATTGTTTTCCTGGGCTAATCACGGCTTTTCCCATCCTTATTAATTTGCTATTTATTAGGTTTGAAGTCTTGTATCAATTGTTCTGACCACAAAAGCAATGTAGGTCTTCCTTGTGCTTCTTGAAGTCCTCATTCACTCTGATTATATTCGTCAACTTTGTGTCACCAGCGAAGCGTCACAAATAAATTTAGTTCTACGTCTGAGAGCAACCACTCCCCTAGCTCCCCCCATCCCCCCACACACACGCAAGTGTGTGGGGGGGGGGGAGAAAAAGGATTGAGAGTGTGTGTGGGGAGAGAGGTTGTGTGAGTGTGTTGGGGCGAGGGGTGGTGTGATTTTTTTTATTTATGCTACTGTTAGTCTCTGGTGTGTGTCTCCATGTGTATATTATTATTTTTTTATTTAATTAATTAAAGTCAATTTATTTATCTTACTGATAGAAAATATTATTGTGTATTCCTGCCCTGCCTGGCCAACCTGTCCTCCTAATAGAACGTTGCATTTTGACGTAAACCCAAAAATTGCCAAATAAGGCCAAAAAATGTACTAGAAAATGATAGTGGGTGCCGAAATTGACATACTTCCCGTCTTCTGTTTGGGGTGCTCTGGTAGGTTAGGATAAGGGCACTTTAGTACGACAGTTTCTTGACGTTGGGAAACCTTAAGAGGCAGGACTGGGCTGGCAGGCATCACCGTCAGCCACTTCCCACAGGACATCTCTGCTAAAGAACCCCGAGGAGCCTTCATCGCCTAGGAATGAACCAATAAACATGTATGTCTGGAAGCGTCACATAAAATCTTTTGTTTCGACACCTGAACCGAGGCTGGGCAGGAGCAACCAGAGTCATTACGTCAGCAGTTGGGATCACAGGGGCTGCCCGCTGTCATTGGTGTCCGGACGGATGCTCCCCGACACAATGGCCTGGAAGTGCCTTGATTGTTTCTCTGATATTACTCTATTCTTTCGGCGAGAGTTTTTGTGATGGTATTATGGCGTTTTATGGCCTTATTGCCCCCGTCGCTCGCTATAAACGGTGGTGGACAAAAGGTGGCGCTTTTTGCCCTCTGTCCCGAGCACAATGAGTTGTATTATGATGCAAATTGACTGATATTCTGTTTGCATGGTTATGTATCCCGACGCCCAGTAGTTCTCCAGACGCGACCTCAAACACGAACTTGTTGGGAATGTCGCTTTCGTGTTTTATGACACGAAAGGGATTGTGGTAAAGAAATAATACACATCTATGGATTACAAACAATAGAATAATACAGCTTTTCAAAATATAATTCATTATGTGACATTGAATTTGAAAACCGAGGTTTTTGTAATTAGTGTGTGGATATTAAAACAAAAATCCTGAACGCTTTATGATTTCACCGAAGCCCAACAGAGCATATCATTTTCAATTAATATAAAAACTTTTTACATTATCCTCAGTACATAACAATTATTTGGGTAATGTAATGTTGTCATGTGCAGATATGAGTCACAATAACGTGGCTGAAGACATGATGACCAGACCACACACCAGAAGATGGAGAAACGACGACGTTTCGGTCCCTCTTGAACCATTATCAAGACGTGTGTGTTCAGTCATCATATAACATTTCAGTATCCACCATCACGACGTCATTGTCATTAACAATGACAGTGTCACAATAATTTGTCACAATTAAAGATTGGGTTAAAAGTTTCGAGGCGTCAAGAGTAATGAAGGTTCATCCCCAGCTGGTGTCTCCACCAGTACTAGTCCCCAGCTGGTGTCTCCACCAGTACTAGTCCCCAGCTGGTGTCTCCACCAGTACTAGTCCCCAGCTGGTGTCTCCACCAGTACTAGTCCCCAGCTGGTGTCTCCACCAGTACTAGTCCCCAGCTGGTGTCTCCACCAGTACTAGTCCCCAGCTGGTGTCTCCACCAGTACTAGTCCCCAGCTGGTGTCTCCACCAGTACTAGTCCCCCAGCCGGTGTCTCCACCAGTACATGTCCCCAGCTGGTGTCTCCACCAGTACGTGTCCCCAGCTGGTGTCTCCACCAGTACTAGTCTCCAGCTGGTGTCTCCACCAGTACTAGTCTCCAGCTGGTGTCTCCACCAGTACTAGTCTCCAGCTGGCGTCTCCACCAGTACTAGTCTCCAGCTGGTGTCTCCACCAGTACTAGTCTCCAGCCGGCGTCTCCACCAATGCTTATCATTTAACATTACCTGTCTATCAGGTTAAAAAAACCAACTGTACAGTAAGTCGACTAAATTTAACTCTTAGTTCTCCCGATTAATGGAGTACTCTGACAGTGTACTACATGTTCACCATATTAGTGGAGTACTCTGACAGTGTACTACATGTTCACCATATTAGTGGAATACCTGACAGAGTACTACAGGTTCACCATATTAGTGGAGTACCTGACAGTGTACTACAGGTTCACCATATTAGTGGAGTACCTGAGAGATCTTGCTTCTGATGAATACATTTCCTTACCTTGCACTTTATTAAAGGGTAATTGCCCTATCCTTATTAGGTAATCTATACTTGGTAAATATAAAGGTTAAGTATAGCTCACATCTAAGTTTCATTTCCCATAAGTAGGTCTGATATTTTAACGTCTTTTTCGAGTGTATGTTGGAATGTACATCCTTTTTTGCTTATAAAAATCTAAATGAAAAAAAGGTAGCCGTTACAGTTTGGGTTTTCGAAGTGTACTGATTTGTTCAAGATTTCTTTCAAGGCAGAAATTTTATATTTTTTCCTCAAGTGATGCTATTCATGGTTGAAATTTTCCAGTACAATGGGTTAAAACTTTTGGATTCCTAAGGTGATCAGTGTAGGTCCACGCAGGCTGGGCTGGACCTCACTGACCGGGTTAAAAATGATCGTTTTGATCAAACATAACGTCAAACTTGCATGTTGGTATTCAACTCGTGCACTTATGCAATTGTCGAAGCTGCTGTTCTCATGACCCCAGACCAACCACTTGGTCTTATCGATAGAGAGAAAGGTCTCGCTTCTTGTTGGTTGGTCATTCTTCCTTGTATCTCTTTTCTATATAGTCTTACTGAGTAAGACCTTTCTCCTCATACTTTCCTTCTCGTCAGCCCAAACTATGGTATTTGTAGTCTGTTACCATATCCAGTCCTGCGTTTTAAGAGGTATATTTGCGTAGATTTTAATGGTTATCGCATTTCTAAAGCTACTTTGTTCTTAACAGCAAAGGCTTCCTAGTCTGTTATTATTATTGTGCTTCTTATAAGGTATCAAAACCAGGTCATCGACTTGTAAGAATTGCAACTGGTGGCAATTTGGTCACAAGCTTATTGATCAAGATCTTAAATTGTCGGACATTTGAATGGTGTTTCTCTAAGTTTTCATTTGATGAGTAAATAGTAATGTGGTGTGGATCTATATGCAGGTGTGGTGTGGACCAGTGTGTGGTGTAGACGAGTGTGTGGAACTGCGGGTGGACCAAGGAGAGGTGTCAACCAGAATTAGGTGATGATCAGGGTGGGGTGTCGACGAGGGAGGAATGTAGTTTAGTTCCCTCGCCAGTGAAGAAAAACAGAAGATTCGTGTTGAATTATTAATCAAAACATTATATATATATATATATATATATATATATATATATATATATATATATATATATATATATATATATATATATATGTGTGTGTGTGTGTGTGTGTGTGTGTGTGTGTGTGTGTGTGTGTGTGTGTGAGATTTTTAATTAGTGCCATATAGCAATACTTATTTATCACCATTAGTCAAATCAAAAAGTTTCGTCTGTCCACGTTCAGTGTAATGTTTGTATTAGTGGATTATGTCTCGCGATATAACATAGGTCTAATTCAAATAATGCAATCGTCTTGCACTAGTGAGACCGTTCATATCCTCAGCGTTTAACCTATGTTTTAGTTTATTCGGACAATATGCCGAGAAACTCTGCACAATATGTAACAATATTATTTGACGATTAATTATTTTCTCCTTTTTATGAACTTCTCTGATTTTCATGTCAATAAAATTTTCGTGTTATTTCATAAAACTGAAGAAATATTTTTGTTTTTATTCTCATCTCGATGTAAGTCTCCTAGAGAACTTTGTTTATTGATGAGTATAAATGTCAAGGAATCCGGGACATTAATTATACTCCAAAACTAAATAATTTTTTGTTATATATAAAAGAAGCTTTGCATATCTTGCCTTGTAATTAAACAAAATATATATATTGTCTGAACACTATTATGAATAAATCTATATTATTTAATTTTATTAAAATAGAGAAAGACACATGTCTGACAATGTTTAACTAAACTCATGCAGGCTGCAGCATGAGTTAACAAGACTTGGTTCGATTCATGATGGTTCATGGCCTATCAACCTCTGCAGGGTTATTAAGGGCACCACAAGACCATCATGACAAACCAGTATGTTATATCATGAAAGACAATTATAAAGTATGTATATTCATCAATCTTGAATGTAGTCCAGAACTAGAATCAACTCATTATGCATATATAAGCACCAAGAAGTGTAGATACACCTTAATGTCCCTTGAATATTCTTTCTCTTTCATATATTTAGCGTATTGTCAGCTTACTTGAAAAAAATGGTAAATAGAAAATTAGTAAATTAACTTTTAATATTTTAAAAGATTAAACCCGTCAGGTTTAAGTCAAAAACAAAAATTAATACGAGGGCCTATGAAAAACACTTGCGAAGATCATTGGCATTTATTACACAGTTAACAACAAAATCAACAACGTAGGATGGGTTATAACATTCTCTTATAGTAACATATCACAGATTGCAGGTAACTTACAAGCTAGGAAAGGGTGGGTTGCCTCAACCATAATTCACACGACAACTGACAAGTAGAACTACAAAAAAATAATAGATCAATCTCCCCATTAATATTTTGTAAGGCAGAACATCCACCGATTATGACATCGTGGATTCCTGGCGAATCGTTTGATGTAACTTGATCTATTTATTAATTTAGTCAGTGCAACAATCCTTAAAACAGAATTAACTCATGCCTGCACAGTTCCTCAACTCGTAACTATGAATGATTGCAAATGATTGACGAGGACAAACCAATGCATATCTTGTTGACGGTATTTAAATGTTAATGTAACACAAAGGTGACCCTTTATATATTTACAAGTTATAGAGCACACTATATGTATCGGTATATGTGTATATATATATAATTATGAATGTACTGCAGTTAAATAAATAATTGGTGCATATGAGAAACTAAATGAAATGGCTAATGAAAAATGGTCACTAGAATGTATACTCTCACATACCAGCTAGAGCCACGCATATCATGAAAAGTTACATTTAGGCCTATAAAAACACGTGGATTTAGTACTATGATGGCTGGAGCTAGTCTTATGATGAATAAATGAAGTAATTCATCAATCGAACGGCTGGAGGTAGATTGATAGTAAACAGCTGGAGCTAGGCCTATAATGAACAACTGGAGATGGATATATGCAGTATAGCTGTTGTTAGACCTAAATTGGTCAGATCTAGGCCTATTTTGAACAGTTGGATCTAGGCCTATAAAAAACTGTAGCATATTTGGATGAAGTCAGTTCTATTCATATTCGGTACAGCTGTTAAGCTTATGTTTAACTGGAGCAAGGGCCAATGATGAACAGATGGAGCTAGGCCTTTAACGAGCTTCTAGACCTATGCGTGTGATGAACAGGTGAGATCAGCTGCAGCTAGGCCTATGATGAACTGTAAATATAAAAATGATGACCAGAGGGAGTTAAGCCTATGTGTCTCTCTTCAAGAGTTCTGCGAGGGCGGTGATGTACGTCTGTGCCATCTGCAACGTCTCGAACTTGGACAATTTCCTGTCATTGCCGAGAGCTGGCACCACCTCCCGGAGTCTCTCGAAGGCGTCGTTCAACCCGTTCATGCGCCGTCGTTCCCTCGCGTTGGCTTGAAGACGTCGTTTCTTCTTGACCTCACCGTTGACGAATTTAGGCTGTCGTCGGCGTATCCTGAGAGGCTTACGATCGAAGATGTCGTGATTATGGCCGTGCGTGTCCGAGCAGAGGTCCAGCTTGTGAGGACCCGAGGCCTGGTAAGCAGAGGTCATGACGGAGGAAGTGTTCTGAGGAGCACCGCCGGCGCTAGGCCAGAAGTTCTCATAATTAACAGGTGTAAAAGAGCCGTTGTTCTCACTAGTAACACCAGCTGCAGGTCCTTGGAACTCGGCCGTCGGCTGGAATGTCGGCCCTCTCGCAGACTCCGTCACGCTGAAATAGTTCCCATTGTCATTATAATAGCCTGCTGGGGTGAATGTGTTTGAAGTGGGCGTTGACAGGTCAGTGTACACAGGCGTGGGCGTGCTGAGGCCTTGGGCGTAATGCTGGTTGACGGGGCTGGGCGGCCCATCGACACTGGCCGGGCTGGCTGAGGGCGTGTCACAGTCGTCACTGTAAGCGTCCAGGTACTCTCTTTGACGCAGATCACTTCCTACTAACCCGTTGAAATCATCGCAGCACAAATCGCTAAAAGTCGCTGGGTTCGTCCACCTGAACACTCGTGTATCAAGAGCCATTGCAGTTGAGAAAATAGTTCCTTTACTCGTTCTTAAGTCCCCACCAGGCTCAATTAGAACTGGGCAATTATGCGTCAATATCCCAACTGTCCCATGGCTCAGGAACTGCTTCAGCAGGGGTCACAACGAGGCCGCTCGCTAGTCGGCAGCGCACAGTGCTGGCGGGCGGGAGAGGACGTGAGCCCCAGGCAGCTGCTTCCGTGCTACTGAGCACCAAGCTCCCACACGTGTGTCGACCGTCAAGGTGGGTGGACACCGTATTTTTCCCTCAGATAGGCAAACCTTCGTCAGGAGTTGCCAAATATACTGATTATTTCACATTACATATCAGAGATGTATCTGATTTTTGTTGTATTTTATCTCAGTTATAAGTACATCAATGCAAGATAGTAAATGTATTAAATAAACTCCATGTAATTTAACGGGAAAAAAATCACAAATATGAAACGTGAGCGGTATGATAACGCCGCCTACCTGTCGTCACGTGACTACTCCCGGCCAATGACTGGAGAGTGGCAGTGATGTCACATGTCGATTCCGTAAAAAAAAATATTGAAAAGAAACTGATCCTGTGTATTAGGGAGAAGCCTTGGACAACATTGAGTGTTCATGTAACTACACCCAACATCGCTTTTGTTACGTGCTCGCCCCGNACGTCATTATGTCAACGTGAAAACTTCGCATCCTTCCCACGAGAAGACACCAAGGTCAGGAGACTAAAGAACTCAATGTCTCCTAGCTGAAGAGCAGCAAAGTTCATGAGGGATTCTCCAACGACCCAGAAGACAGGATGCTAGACACACACCAGAATGACCAGTACAGCATCGAGGTGAGGTGGGCAGCCCTCAGAAATGCAGTCTATTGCCCTTGATCACCTCGGACCAGCAATCCGCAGAAACCAGGACTGGCTCGACGAAAACGATGGGGAGATACAGGTATTACCGTCAAATAAACATCTGCTCCGTGCACGGCAGAATGAGCCTACATCACAAGGAAAGAAAGTTGCCTTTGTCATTGCCCGGAGAATGGTGCAAAGGAAACTCCATTAGATGCCGGATTCATTTAGGTTTAGCAAGAAAGCCGATGAAATTCAAGGTAAAACAGACAGTTTCGACATCAAACGTTTCTATGACGCTTTGAAGGCTATATTTGGCCTTCTGGCTCTGCTTCCCTCCTCAGTGGAGATGGGACTCAACTGCTGACAAAGAAGATTTTGGACAGATGTGTTGAACAGACGAAAAGCATTATAAATGTATGGCCACGTTTATGGTAGAAAAAATATTTAAAAAACTAGAAGACCACAGCCACCACAACAACATTAAAGTCACAAGCAACACTACAACCACAACTACAAAAACAAAAAAACGTCAGCAACACTACATCCACCGCAACAACACTACAGCAACCACAACCACCTCAAGAACACTACAGCCAAAACATTACTAAAGGCTCAGCAAGAACACTACAGTCATCACAACAACATTTCAGCCTCCACAACAACATTCACAATGACAACATTACCTTCTTAATAACAACATTACAACCATTAGAACATGACTACAGTCACCTCACCATCACTATAGCTACCACAACAACACAGCAGCCACCACAATAACATGATTGGCAGAGCAAATACATTTCTCTTTGCTACCTTGGAAGGAGTCCTGTCGTTATGGCAGGAATGGAAGCATCCCATCCATCAAGGGGAGTGTTAGCAAGCGGACTGCCAACCATAGCTCTATAGTGCCTGCGTTGCGGACTCCAAGGGATTGCCGTCAGCGTCCCGGAACATCACGAGGCAAACAACTATATGACCGGACGCTACCGGAAGCGTTGGTAGTTGACGTTGGGGGTAATGACGGTTAATAGAACATCCAGTCACACTGAGATAATAAATAGTGACCACCCGTGACGATATCACCGTTGCCCTCGCCTCCCGCAGCGTACCTGTCTCCCGTCGTCTGTCTCTCTCTCCTTTCGTTATCATGCTTCACGGTCACTTCTGTCTCAAGTCGTCTGTCTCTTCCATAATTTTCCTGCCTCTCGTTACTTTCGTAACTTTCCTCTCGCTTACCAAAGAATCGTTTTGATATCTGTGTTCACGGAGTGACACATATCAAATAAAGTGATATCGGAGTGGCACTCTGTCGGCTCGAAATACAATACATGTACCATGGATGCTCACGAACTCTTCGCACGTCTTATCGAAAAATTATCCAAGAAAACTGTCGTATTTTTTTAATTTAACAATTGTGTATTTTTATTGGTGCTCATATTGTCGTTGTCATCCTCATGCACTACTAAAACAGTTAAAAGAGCAAGCACATGATCATGAAGTAAATTATCAATAATTACATTACTGAGAGTTAAGGTAATCTATCTACAGCAATTATGTGAAGCAAGACGAAGAAAATATGTTGTTAATTCCTTCAATTAGTTCACATAAGAAAAAGCGGAAAATCACTGCCTTGGAGGACGGAATTTATCCCTTGGCAACAAAGTAATTCGCAGGAAGAAGACTGTAATTTACTGATTGCCGAGATGTGAGCTTTTATCGTGGTTTAAAATAGTACAATTTTAGTGACCATGAATAAGTCATGATTAGAGGGAGGTTTCGTGGTGGCATAAATGTATTCCAGTGCCTTTCCTTTGGTTGAAAATCAGCTGTGTTGATCTACCAGTCTGTTACCGGATGTCATCATGTGAAAATGTCACTGAGTAGCGAACATTAGTAGTCAAGATCTACAGAATGGTCCAGGACGGACCGAAACGTCGTCATCCCTTCACTTTCAAGTGTGTGTGGTTTAGTCAACAAAGACCTCTATTGTTGTATTTCCTTTTAATATCTAGCAATACAAGAAACCTGTATGTAGACACTCTCTTAGAACATACGTAAGGCCCATGTTAACGGTAAGTGATTTGTCAGAAGATCACCGAGATGATTGGATTAAAGCCACTAAATTTCTTGTTATCTTGATCCATTTAATTCGTGAGGGATTTTGGAATGTTTTGAGGCTTCTTAATATCATACCTCGGTGTTATATATTTGTGTATAGAATGTACAATATATTCGTGCACAACAGGCAAAATTCCTGAGAAATGTTAATATATCGTCAAGTAAATTATTTCGGTTCAGCTCAGTGATTTGTGTTACGATTCAACATGCCGTCATGATATCATACACACACGTGCATTAATGTGAACGTGTGTGCACATGTGCACATCTCTGCATTAGGCAGAGATGTGATGGAGGCTGACTCCATACAGTTTCAACTGTAGATATGATAGAGCCCAGTGGGCTTAGGAATCTGTACACCAGTTGATTGACAGTTGAGAGATGGGACCAAAGAGCCAAAGCTCAACCCCCCGCAAGTGAAATTGGTGAGTAAAAATATGCGAGTACGCGTGTTGTGGTCATGCACGGTCCATGTGAGAGTTATACACGGCCCACGTGAGAGTTATGCACGGCCCACGTGAGAGTTATGCACGGCCCACGTGAGAGTTATGCACGGCCCACGTGAGAGTTATGCACGGCCCACGTGAGAGTTATGCACGGCCCACGTGAGAGTTATGCACGGCCCACGTGAGAGTTATGCACGGCCCACGTGAGAGTTATGCACGGCCCACGTGAGAGTTATGCACGGCCCACGTGAGAGTTATGCACGGCCCACGTGAGAGTTATGCACGGCCCACGTGAGAGTTATGCACGGCCCACGTGAGAGTTATGCACGGCCCACGTGAGAGTTATGCACGGCCCACGTGAGAGTTATGCACGGCCCACGTGAGAGTTATGCCAGAGCAATTTCAACCATGAGTAATCGGTAAAGAATAAAAAAATATTATATTTAATTTAAGATGCGAGTTGTTATTAAAGCTTTGTGTATTACACATATCTACAAAACAAAGTCTGCTCGTTTGATTACCTGTGTCTGCATAAGTTCGAGGCCAGATGCTTGAAGATAGCTTTGCCCATCTTTTCAAGATGACACGTGTGTGGAGTCTCACTGCGATGCATCGACAGCTCCCCTAAGCACCTAATAACTCTTGCCTCATCGTCTCATCCTTGTTAGAACGCTCTGGAGCTAACCTGAGACTTTCCAGTACAGAGCAAATCTGTGTGGGGGCCACGGTGGCGAGGTCAACGGCAGCAGTTCAGGCGAGGTGATGGGTGTGGGAGGGTGGGTGGGTGGGGCGAGGTGAGGGTTGTGGGAGAGTGGGTGGGTGTGGCTGAGGGAGAGTGGGTGGGTGGGTGTGGCTGATGGGCGTGGGAAGAGAGAAGAGTTAGCGAAAAGTGGATGTGATGAGATGGCGTCTATGTGGAGAGGGTGGTCAGACAAGGCGGGTTACAGTGAGTCAGGATAAGGGTGTGGAGAGGGGACGGGTGTGGTGCGGACGAGAGTGTGGCGAGGGTGAGAGTGTGGAGCACAGACCCGGGTGTGGCTATGGGAAGTCATCAGCATACTACATTAAACTCACCGCACACGGGAACTTTGCGACTACTGGCGCACTACTAGCGTTTTCACCACTGTCATTAAGGCTAGTTTCTCCCAATTACACAATCACGGATGGTTCCTAAGGGATCAGTGGTGTAGTTTGCTTTACACAAGCCTAAATTAATGGTCGGAAGGTTAGTATACTCTGAACCTCACTTGGGAGAAACAACAAATTATCGTAGAGCAGTGTGGCTTGCACTCCAGACTGCCAATGTGGCTCGTACTCCAGACTGCCAGCGTGGCGCGCACTCCAGACTGTCAGCGTGGTGTGCATTCCTAATATCCACTGACAAGGACAAGTGCGTACCTAAGGCTTGAGGTACGAATCCGTTCTCTGTCAGTACGGGTTCTACCAATCCATTAAAAATGAGACGTAATATTAAAAACTTAAGCTTAGTCACTTGTTTCATGCTCCGGCCAGGATCGTTGAAGCGAGTTCTTTGGACTCGAACGCTACTGGGTAGATAAAGCATTTGTATATAACCAATTATTTCGTCCATCGTGTAAGTGTTGACAGCAATGCTCACCTATTCAGGCTATGTTAATTTGTGGATATTAACGCGTGCGTGCTTATGCATTTTTTGTGTGTATTTACAGCTCCTAGTGAATGCGCGGGCATTATTACATGGCAAGCACATACTCAAAGTCACACGCACTTTTGACGTTGACTTAGACAACGCAGTACTGACCGCTACTGAGAAGCGAGACAGCGAAGGCCGTCTTCTGTGTACGTTTAGTACAACTATATCTAGTATTGTCAAGATAAGAAGTAATGTCAGTGACGTGATAACAGACACATCAGCACCTTATTAGCTCCGCGCTGCAAATTTTCTTCTCATGGGTGATATTATTAGGAGACTGAGTGGGTGTTATTTGCGATACTAATGCTTTTCCGAGGCCAGCTGTGTAGTTCAAGCAAGCTACACTCTCATAGCTGGAGGTTCTTACGTTTTCCAACATTTGTGTGGAGAGTCCATGCCCCTATTGTTGATATTATGCAGCTACACTGAGTCGACCACTTGGGTGACGATGTCCAGCGAGGCTTCAGTGTTGGGGTGAGCGACGGCTAATTTATCACTCTTAAGTTGGGGTACTCTCATGGACGGTCATTAGATGCAATACAAAACGAGACGGGATTAGCTGACAGTTACTAGCCGGACAGCAATGGCTACTAGTGACAGGCAAATGACAGGCGAGACAGTAGTGTCCGCAAGTGACAGGATAGAGAGCAGTAACAGAGGAGACAGCTACTCTGTTCACGTGTCATGAACGCTAGGAAAGGATTGACGGGTGACAATGTTGCGAAGCCTTAAGGCTGCGAGTAGAGTAGTTTTGGTCAACTCTCTCCCCTCGTTAGTTCCGCCAGGCCTTCCATCCCTCACACAACCACCTCACGTTTGTCCTAACGAACCACACACGGACGATACAATATTTGGACACCACATGGAACAGTTATACTTACTATATATATATATATATATATATATATATATATATATATATATATATATATTAGGAAACTAGAAAATTTTTCTACATGGTTTAATGCTATAGATCAAGCAAATTGAAATTGTGAAAACTCATTCGGTTTGTGAGCCACTTAGAAGGATGGTTTTCATGTGTGTGTGTATAACGAAAGTGTACGTGAATGACCCCAGAGAGAGACAACGAGTGCACAGCAACAACCTCCTCATGAACAATGCACTTCCTACCCCGCCATCAAGCACAAGGTGCACGAGAAGCTGAGCCAATAATTCAATGATCACAACTTTAAATCATTAGCCACTGGCATGCGAATCATTATATTAAGCATCACTGTAATGACTCTGATGAATAGCCACACCAGCGAGTAGTACTTGCCGCATATGTTAATGGAGCATCGGCCATTGTTTTGCGTCACAGGCCGCGGAGGCTGCCTGTGACAGTCGGCGCTGTACATCAAAATAATTACTACATGTCAGAGCTTACCAGTCAAGGCGCCTCATCAACGAGGACGCCGCGCAGAGATATATTGCAATCAAAACATTGCAATTCAGGAATAGACGACTACGGTTGCTGCCCCAGATCTGGTTTAATTAATTGCTCTTTGAATACTTTTGTAATGGTTATACAAACATAATATATATATATATATATATATATATATATATATATATATATATATATATATACTCTGAACTCTCCACATGTACAACTGGGGTACCATGTACCCCAGTTGCATTATGCTCCTGGTGGTCTGGGTTCGAGTCACTCCTGGGGTGTGGAGTTTTCAGTCTCATATGCTTGGGGACTGTTCAAGCTTTTTCGTATATATATTCATACTACCGTGCATGTAATATTTCATTCACCTTGGGCCCTAGGTGCCTCGAACACCCGTCCTCTGACACATAAGGCAGATTCTGTACTAACTGTACTATAAATTTGTCTCGTAGAAGATCCTTACGGCAGCTAACCGCTGCCCAGACGGGAATTGCCTATCTTCGTGTCTTCGTGGTAGCCACGGAGATAGGCAAATCCCAATCTGGGCAATTAGCCATCACACAAACACTCACAAAATTGTGTGTACTTATTTGTGCTCAATTAGTTGAGCTTGTGGTGGTTGAGCTTCGGCTTTTGGGTCCCGCCTCGTAAGCAACCATCAGTAAACTGGTGTACAGATTCCTGAGCCCAGTGGGCTTTATTAGATCCACATTTCAAACTGTGTATGAAGTCTGCCTCCAGCACATCACTTCCTAATGCTTACTATCTATTAAATATTGCGCGCGCGCGCGTGTGTGTGTGTGCGTGCGTGTGTGTGTGTGTGTGTGTGTGTGTGTGTGTGTGTGTGTGTGTGTGTGTGTGGTGTGTGTAGAAGGTATGAGAGAGAAAACAGATCCTAGGTCAATGCAATAGACTGCCAACGTTAAAAAAAGCGGGATTCCCGGAGCCAACATCTTGGTCCTACAGGCACAAATAGATGAATATATTCTCTCAAATACTGACGAACAAACACACACAATGGTCAAGCATCTACATACACCAGAGAGAACAAACAGACAGCAATAAAACACCAACAACAACAACATTGTACCAGCAACACAATTGCACAACACCACAAATATCAACAACACAAACACCCACACCACCACAAACACCAACAACAATAAATCACCACCACCACCACCTACCCCAGCGCCATATATGAGTAGCACTAAACTAAATATAACCGCAGTAACATAACTGCCAGCGTTACAGGCGGGCTGTTCTCGCCCCCTGGAGTGTTACCCATCATATTACAATGGGCGTTACGTCAAGTGAATCTGATGCCAATATGGCGGAGATCCAGGTATGGGAGGGTGAATCTACCAAACTTCGCGATCCTCTTTATCCACCTGCTGTATTAGTCGGAACAAGGAGAGCCTCTACCGTTGCAGGGGCATCAATCGATCCAAACGGGTCGTTGTGGTTGGGTGCGGTCTCACATTTTATCTCAATCTGTCTTTTTGACGCTTCTTAAACTTACATAGTGGTGTCTCTTGATAATAAGCATTATCTTCGCACAACATAACACGATACGTCTATACAATTTGGCAGGTTATTGGTTATTTGGATACTTTTATTATAATATTACCTAAAATAGCATTTGTTTCAGCAGAGAATGTAACGAGATTTCTGTACTCGCATGTGTGATAGTACTGGACAAATTACACACACACACACACACACACACACACACACACACACACACACACACACACACACACCACACCACACACTCCTTGCCACAACCGTGTTATTCTTCAGACCAAAAGTGCATTTTTGTCACACTGTTCTAGTACATTTTTATATGCTAAAATATCTGATGTATGGCGGTACTTGGCCGCTTCTTANCACACACACACACACACTGTCAACTACTATCAACTGATGCGAAAATACGTCATTAGTGGAGAACGGTCAGTTTAATTATTCAAGACAACCTATGAAGGCTTTAAACCAGACCTTTAAAAACACACCTGGAAACAGGTACAGTGACTTCTCTTGTAAGGTAAATTATTGGAGATTGTCTAAGGAGAGACATCATTACTTACATAACGGGATAGTGTGCTAATGGACAGTATCATAATTGATGTCAGAGAGTCATAATTTTGTATTATTATAGTGCAATAGGATTTTAAAGGACTTTTCAATATATTTGTTCATGTCTGCTATTTGCAAAGTGACCAATTAAATAGTAGTAATTCTATTGTTTACTTGGTATGTTTTGTGATTTTAATTTAAGAGCACTGAGACCGTCTGAGTCTGGCATAATTTTTTATAGAGTGAGTTTGCAAAATTTAAATTTGTATTGTTTATACTAAACATTATACTCGTGCCATGGCAGTAATGTTTATTCTTTGTGTGTTGAGGTTTAGGCACACGTATTTATTTAGACATTTACGGGATAAAACTAATTCTTTAGTGATAACTTCTTTTCGTGAGAGAAATTATTCGCTGGTATTTTGATTCTCTCTCGATTCTAGTTAAACTTACTCATAGAGCATTCTAGCTAGAGTAATTCGGGATCAGTCAAACTTGAATAATTAATGCTTATGTGACATATATGCATATCATATCATCTGCTGCCTGAATAAGAGAACAGTTCCTTTTAATTGTGTGATTTTAGAGTATAAAAGGAATAAATGAAATATATTTGATATATGTAAATGATACAAAACTCATCTGACAGAGAAAGACTGAAGTATGCTCATGAATAGAAAATTGTGTTGGTGTATAAGGCAAGACTGAAGAAAGTGAACATATTCAGAAGTAGGGAGTGAGAAAGGTGAATTATTCTCCGAGTGAAATTAGAGTGAATGTGTGTAAAAAATGATCGATCATTTCATATACCTGGATTGTGTGATTTATAAATGGGGAATTTCTTAAGTTATACTGTAGAGTATGAAGTCAGGGGGAAAATTATTAGCTTACACGTGATAAATGAGAAGAGCAAACCAAAAAAGTGCGCGGTGGAAAGGCTGCATTAGAAACTGATCTAACTACGACTGAATCCGAGACTTGTATGCATCACGTCCCTAACGTTAAAACATCTGCACGCTATAACCATTGTAATGGGTGCGATAGTTGTAAGAAGGCTGAAAATCTGGACTTCTTAAACTTCAAAAGAAGACTAAACATCATCTTTACCATATCCGATAACCAAGAGCCCCGAAATCATCTCAAGATCAAGATAACCATAAATGGAACGCCAAAACTGCATATTTTACCTTTGTGTCTTAAAAGGCTTCCTTTCCAGTGGTGCTTCACTATCTGAAAGTTACACCTTTGTACGCGTTTCCATCTCTATGATCAGCCAACCTTCTATATCCTATGATAACTATTGTACTATCGCCCTCAAACTAAATATTTTATTATATTTTCATTAACTTTCAAGTTGACGAATTATACACCTCTCTCTTTGTTTACAGTTTAGGAAGCATAAAGAAAAAAAGTTCAACACGCCAATTTTTTTTAAAGAATTGTTTAGTAGAGAAATGTCCTGTAATTACTAGATAACTATATATTTTTTATAACGTATGCAAATTAGCTGTGAAATTAAATAACATCGTCTCTGATTCATTTTCACTCAAAAAAACAATGGTCAAACACGTGCTTTTCTTAGTGATCTATTACTTCCTGTCTATCTTAATCCATCGTTAAAAACGAGTTAACAAGCAGTAGAGCTGGCTGTCATATTGGCAATACTAAAGCCAATGTTTCCAGTTATACTTGTGATCTAATTCTATTGCCAAACCAAAGACGCTATAACAAATTTGACAAATATTTAAAGATATAGGGCTGAATACAAACTTAAAATGAGCTGTACTTACTTTTAACTCCTTGGACTCGTTTCAGTAAGATCATAAAATAAAATTACTAGGTAGAGAATTTCTGGTAATGTATTCTGAAAAATATCTTGATCATTTTATGTTCTCAAAGTCAGATCGAATGTCCTTTTTGAGTGAATTTGATCATCTTATACCCGGTCGATAGTGAAGTTATTTAACTATTAATGCCTGACTTTTTATGGATATAAACCATGAGACCTACAAAAAGCTGCTCTTGCCAAGCTTAATTGTGAATTGAAAAAAATTCAAGAAATATCTTGAGAGTGCACTCTTGCATTCATTACAATTCTACTCTACCTGATGTCCACACCAACAATTTAAGAATTAATTAACAGACGAATGATATTCTTTTGTCTAACGATAATCACCTAACCAGTAGATTCAATTAGCTCTTTTAAGCACTCATCATTGGCCACCCCAACATTTACAAAACTGTCTACGTGATTGTCAAGAAAACAATTTAAGAATGAATGATGCTTATAATAGTGTAACAGGTTTACAACATAGGCTAAAAAAAACTTGTCAGCAGGGACAGAAGGTAAACCCCCAACTGGATATTTGGAATTATGAAAGAATTACTGTCTCAAAGATATGACTTATTGGCAAGTGTTTTATATTCTACTGCAAACTGCAATCAGATCTGTTACCTGAGCAGCGTGTTTAATGTTCAGTGTAGTTTAATGGTAAACAAAACATTGTTTTACTGTACATCATCTAGCGACCTGTAAGCTAGATGTTCCTCAATTTATGATAAAAATAATTTACCTAAGTTATTACGTATAATATTTATAATACAATCTAAAGAGTTCCTGTACCTACCCTAATGTATGGAGTTATGACGCTCGAGTGTCAATAATCGGCAAGTATCCAGAGTTAGGGCAACAAAAATGGCCTATTTGAGTGTTGTGTGTTAAGAGAAAATACAAGAATATTGGTAATTGCATAGACAAATGTTCAGTGCAAATTTCAGCAAACTGTAAACTTGTATAGAGTTACCAGGAATAGTTTAGTCATATTGAACGAATGAATGATGATAAAGTGAAGAGAGTGTATATCAATGAATCTGAGAAAAGGATTTGAAGGAAATAGGCAAGAAGATAGGCAGTTTACTTACTATATAGTGAAGCAGGTAAGGAGTGAGAACAGACCTCGGTAGGTTTAATAGGACAAGGTCAGGTGGAAGCCGTTTGTTAAGAAATTAATTACATATTAGTATACAGTTACCGAAGTGCATTTATCCCCTAGTACTGTAGTATGAAGCACTTATCTGCTGTTTTAAATGATTTACAGAGTATAGTGATGCTTGGTGCCACTGGCCCTTTTCGGTGTGGGATACATTCTGAATGGATGGGTGGGAGTTTGAAGGCCATGGTTGTTTGTTATACTTGCCGATGAAGCCCTGACTAAATATGAACTGTGATAAAGAATTAATGACTTTAACCAGCGTGTGCGTCCTTATCCTTAACCACCATGTGCGTCAATGGTCTTAGCCACCAAATATGTTAGTTACCTTTGCCACTTCCCTTCTTAGAATGTGTGTGGGCTACATCATTAATAAAGTTAATAAAAATCTATCTTCTATAGTTCAGGATCTATCTACTCACTGATGATAATGAAGACCAATAATTATTAGTGTGGTGAAGTTATCCTTATTTGCTCTTGCAAATTACAACCTGCATGGGGTTGTAATCTACTACTTTTTGCAATGAACATAAATGGTGCAGTTTTCAAGTCAAACACTTGCAGGACGCCCTTGATCTTAAACACGCCCGTGGAAAGCAAGGGTGTGCAATATAACCTGCTATTAACAAGATGAATTATCGTTTAATATTATATTTTACAGCCTCTCTCTCTAATTATGTTATTATTTTTATGTACCGTTTCCTATAAATATTTATTGCTATCCTTTTCCTCTATTTACCACATCTTCCTCTCAGTATAAAAATAATTTTCGTACTTTTATGTGATATAATTATAGTTCGTTCTTCGTTTTGACTTTTGAGATTAACACTAAACCAGAGTGTTTATTTCCTTTGCTCCTCTCTTAATGTAGTTTCTGAAACTATGTTCATATTCATTGTTCTCATCCTTTTGCTATTTTCACAATTAGGAGGTATGCTTAACATACTAGACTCTTTTGCTTGAGGAATCTGTATATCAATGAATCTGTCCTGCTGTTCGTGTCCTGCGTCACACGGATTGGCATATGCGTCTTGTCGTCTGTTGTCGTTATCCTTCCGCGTCAGCAGTCAATTTCAGTCATATATATTTTGTTGTAATGTCCAGTCAGTTTTTCTTCTGTGCCTCGCCGCACGCAGACAACAATGTCGACAAACTCACCGCCAAACACACTCCGGAACTTGACAATTATGATTTCTGTAAATTAATACCTGGTGTGGTTCCGAGAGAATAATTCAGCCCATCATCCTGTTTAGATAGTCCTTATAGTAACGATGTGGACCATCGTACAAACATTAACGTAATGGACCATTAGAGAGTAGAATTTGGTAATAATTAATTTGGACGAACTGGAAAAGGTTTTATTATTGTATTGCTAATAAAGCCTAACCTATCCTTCCTAGGCCTATTACACGTTTTCTGAGACCAAATATATTATATTTATGTGCTCTACTCGGCCAAGGAATATTTAAATTGGGATTTTAGCTTTATTTTTTCCGGATTTTATAAAGTGAAGAGCACCAAATTCTGCATTATAATTATTCATTACGTCAACACATGTCCGATGGTTCACATAGTCAGGACAAGTTCTATCTAGACAGGATGGGTTGCAATAATTCTTCGCGCTAATAAAATTAGTTGTGCAGTGATCCCTTGACCCAGTGATCCAGGCATGCTACTGCATGCGACTTTGTGTTCATCCGTACTCATCTAGTTGTGCTTGCGGGGGTTGAGCTCTGGCTCTTTGGTCCCGCCTCTCAACTGTCAATCAACTCGGGACCTGGTGATTCCCAGACGCCTGCCTTAACCGCTTATAATTTAAAGTTAAATTCTTTAAGAAATATAGCCTCTAAACCACCTAGGATGAATTCGGGCAAGTATTGTCCGTAGAGCGTTGCAGTTACTCCTGCCAATTATGGGGTAGTTGCCCAGATGCAGGTGTACTGTTGTACCCTGATGAACCTTTCTTTGGATAATTAAATGGCTTTAACTGAAGAAATGTAGTGAAAATCTTACAGAAATGAACTTCAATCATCGCTTAATCCCGGGCCCAAGAGCTTGAACCCCAAATAGAGTATAACCTTCCAAGTCGACAAGTAAAAAAAATGTCGAGCAAAGTCTGGATGAATCTCGTACAACGGTGTTCGTAGTCATAGCTGACAGTGCATTATAATAACGTGACAATGCTTGATTCAGTGACTGAGGAGGCGGCTGGGTGGGGCGTGACAGTGAAGTCAGTGAGACAGACACAGCTTCCTGCAAGCCTGCTGAGTAAAAAAAGAGGAAAAGGTGCGATATAACAACCTGTCCTCTTACAAAGAACGTTGCTTTTCTCTCGTAGTGTTACATAAATCTAAAAACTGTCGTACTAGAAAATGAAAGCGGCTCGCGAAGGTGATGTACTGTCCCGTTTTCTGTTTTGTGCCCTCTGGCTTAATCTGTTAGGTTAGGGAAGACACTTTATATTAACCGTTTCCTTGACGTTTTGAAACCTTAGGAGGACGGGCTGGATATAACAGCCCATCCTCTCGAGTGGCAACGACGGACATAACATGGTGCACTATAATGATCGAATGGAAACTAACCTAACTTATCGACTATGCATAGAAAACGTGAATGTTTGTGGAACTGCTTTGATTTATAATGCCCCTTCATTTGTCCGTTCAAGATTATGACGTCAAAATGTCATGTACTGTGAGAGGGCTGGTTGACAATTATGAGGTGGGAAATAATTTGTATGGTTTAAATTTTACACTTTATATAAGTTGTTGCCAATATAAATGTACTGCAATGGTGCATGTTTTTGTGGTCAGAAATGTATATTACATATGAATAAATTTGACATTAGAGTTCTACGTATGATAGCATGTAAATGTTGTTGCATAGTTGCATTGCAGCACATTTACTTCAAAGTCCTATGCTCCTCGTATGAGGACCAGAGGACCTTGCGCGATGGACCCTGTACAAGGACCTCGCATTCGACCTGATACGAGGTCGGGTCGAATAGTGACGCCTCCTCGTTTACCCCATAATTGATGAAAGGTGGCTGGTCAAGTCCCTAGAATTTGTCACAATGAACGAGAATTCAGACCCACTGGCATGAGGTACCGGGAGCCTTGCAATTACTTTATTCACCTCGTGTTTTTGAGGATGTCCTCATAATGTACCCAAAGTTTTCCAGTGCAGACTACTGATCACAGGCCTCTGGATAACTAACCTTTCTGTGTGATGGGGTCTTTTAGCATCACGAGCTAGTTTTTTGACACACTGTACTCCCTTCATATAGTCTAGGGTAGCTGCACAAATGAAGATGTACCTAAATGATTTGTCATCCACACTTCCGTGGAAACAAATTCCATTCACCTGGTCTGTATGGGTCTCGAACCGTGGACCCACCGTGTGTGAGGCCGAAGCTCTATCGACAGCTATGAGTCATTAAAAGGAAAGTTTCCAGAAGCAGCATCCTGCTGCCAAACTAGAATTTTTTTTACTTGCAGCATTGGTGAATGGAATACCTAAATGTGTTAATAAAAAAATTTAAAGAGGAGAGGGGGAGAAAAGAAAGGAGAATGGAGGAAAGAAAGAACAAGAAAGTAGGAAGAGAGGAGCAGGGGGAAGGGGTATGATATGGGGAGAGGGAAGAAAGTGTAGAATGGAAGAAGTGGGGATAAGTAAAGAGAGATGAGCGAGTGGGAGATTGTGAGAGGTGAGAAATATTAGTCCAGGTCTATAGAATCTATCATTTCTGTTATTTCATTGATTATCATTCAGAAACATTCCTTACTATAGAACCTCAACTGTTCTACCCTCCCTCTTCTCTATGGCAATCTCTTATTTCCCCTCTGTTTTCTATGGTTGAATTATTCCCTGTTAAAGAGTTTGCTAACACTTTTTATCACTTGATTTGATTGGACAATGAAGGTAATAAGGCCTAGCCCAAGAACTACAACCCTGAGCCCTTAATATTACATATCTGACAAAACATATATTTAATATTTCGTAAAATATTAAATGTTCTAGGGTTTTTATAAAAATAACAATGTTATATGTTTTATAAAATAGTGATTATTTCTACCTCATTAATCAATATTTATGTAAAGATTTTCTCTGCACTGTATACCGCATCTGGAGCTAGATTATTGTATTCTCTTAACTCTTTAGTTCTTTTATTTCTGTATTTAGCTGGTCATCTATTTCCTCTCCTTTCTCCTAGTTAGGAAGTATTCTGATGTCCCTATTTACAGCAAAGGTTCAGATTTTAATAATAAGAGGATCTGGTCTCACTGCTTGCTAGAAGGTGGTACCTATGTATCGGGAGTGGTAGGTTCAGGTTGAGGTATTGGCAAGGAGAT